>CM064488.1:10949308-11126808 GCA_032716605.1 Paralithodes platypus | reverse complement strand
TAGTATTGTACAGTTGGCCAAATAGTATTGTACAGTTGGCCAAATAGTATTGTACAGTTGGCCAAATAGTATTGTACAGTTGGCCAAATAGTATTGTACAGTTGGCCAAATAGTATTGTACAGTTGGCCAAATAGTATTGTACAGTTGGCCAAATAGTATTGTACAGTTGGCCAAATAAGTGATGGCGCGGCACCAAGTATATATATTTCGATCAAAAATTGGTATCAGCACTATCTAAGCATAAAGTCACCGCTTCGAGTGAGATATACAAACATGTTCATATCTTTACACACCCTATTCAACATCTGACAGACATTAATACAGCATACAGCGAGCAAAACGTAATGACACCAGAGACACAACTTATTTGGCGAACCATACACTGATATATAAAAGTAAGATGAGCAATATGTTACGCCCTAATGTACAGTATGGTTGTCGGCAATATGTTACGCCCTAATGTACAGTATGGTTGTCGGCTATATGTTACGACCTAATGTACAGTATGGTTGTCGGCATAATTGTGTCTTAAGGGGACATATAGGTACTTTATCTGGTCCCCCTTCTCCCTCATATTTAGCCCCATTAGTTTTCAGATTTTATGACGTTCGCCCCATTAGATTGTCGATTTTAAAATCTTTGGTCCCATTTCTATATCACTGTCAAGACCTTTCGTGCCATTTAGGTGTCGATTTTTTCTTGAAGAGCGATAGCGAGCCTGTAATATTAAGAGAAACCAGCCTTCGGCCAGGACATTTTTCTATCGAAAAATGTACAAATTTATCTTGAAGGAGGGTCTTGGGGGCGGGGGGTTAAGCTTGATGGATGTCTAGGGAGGAAACTAAACAAAATGGAAAACAGATACATAAATGAGGAAATATATAAGCCCATCCCCCTTTAATGTCGTAAATAGTGTATTGAACCTGAGGAGTAAATATCCAAATATTGTTGCCTCCCAATGAAGAGTCTGCGGAGATAAGATGACCGATAAGATCAGATAATGTCAGCCATGAGCCGGGCTGCTAATATACACCACACGTCACTTGTCACCTTGGGCCCGCAGGTAGTTGGCTCTCATACATTTATTTTTTCCCTTCGTGTTTTTTTTGTTTTTTTCGTTTTTTTTTGTAATGGTTTCGTTTTTGTTCTATCATTGCATTCTTCTCACCAAAATCCTAGTTCTTATCCCACATGTCTTAAATTGTAATACTATTATGTCTGAGAGCTGGTCCTATCCAGAGTAAGGTTTGGCAGCCGTTTCTGTTTGTCTCTTTTACTGTCTTACTTTTTTCCTTCTTGGGGCAGGGGGCTAGGAATCCCCTCCCCTTTGAAAATTGACATACAAGACGAGGCAGAATAAGGGGCGAAGGAAAGCGAAAGTGGTCCCGGACCCTAAGAACTAGAACTTTATATGTTTCTGTTCTGGCTCTGTCTCGAGTCGGCCACCCCCAGCTATGGGTATAATTATGTACTTGAGTAAATACATACATACATACATACTACTACTACTACTACTACTACTACTACTACTACTACTACTACTGTACTAAAAGTATACTCACGCTAATCTGTCAAAAACTGGTAACGCTGTCTTTCTATACATTTGTATTATATTATATATACATTATAATACATACTTTTTTTCTATGTGAGTGAGGGAGGCAAAAGGCAGAACTGCCTATAGCGAGTGCCTCCCCCTTAGTTGAAAGAGTGACAGGGCCAAAATCAAAGAACGAAGCGCGCTCTCTCACACACACACACACACACACACACACACACACACACACACACACACACACACACACACACACACACATGGTCATTACAACCACTCCTTCGACGGGCTACGTAATTATGATTTCTACAGTTCTCCATGTTCCACAACATTGAAAGGTTCAGCAATGGAAGGCCTGCATCACTATTTGGCGGCATTTATACTGCCATGAAGGTCGAATGAGAAACGGTCCTATTGAATATCCCGCTACATATATATACTGCCATGAAGGTCGAATGAGAAACGGTCCTATTGAATATCCCGCTACATATACAGTATATACTGCCATGAAGGTCGAATGAGAAACGGTCCTATTGAATATCCCGCTACATATATATACTGCCATGAAGGTCGAATGAGAAACGGTCCTATTGAATATCCCGCTACATATATATACTGCCATGAAGGTCGAATGAGAAACGGTCCTATTGAATATCCTGCTACATATATATACTGTGTTACGTATCTTGATCCTCAAGTGGTTAACTTGATGAATCTAGATAGCACAGAGATATATATTAAGGTATCAGTCAGCTGAAGGCAAAACAAAAGTAAAATCTAATAAAATAATTTCCTGTTGTTGCTTCCTTTCCCTTTTGGATCTTAGGACTTAGTATCCTTTATTGACTGATACTCTTTAATTATGAAAAATACTGAAACTAATTAAAGTCATGTAGTATTTATAAAGAATTATTATTTAACCGAAGCTTAGTAGGCTATGGTTATGAACCGAATAAGTTATAGCTAAAGAAGGACTATTAATTTTATAAAAAGTCTTGAAAGATAAATATTAAAGTAAGAATATTTCTGTCTCTTACCCTTTTTGAAATGAATAGATAGTTTTCTTCTATGTCCTTTTATTTATATTTAATGTAATTATTCTTGGTTCTTGTCTTACGTTAATAGTATTATATTATTATTATCATCAGGAGTAATATCAAAGTCACATAAAAAGTTAGATATATATTTAATAATTAGTTAAATTTATTTCTTAACCACGTAACATTGAGGTTTGATTATGAGTAAATAAAGTTACAGGATCGTTTCATAGATTCGATTCAGGTCTCACTCAAATAATATGAAAAGCAAAATATAATATTTTGAAGCAAAAGAATTTTCTTCAGCTTAGAAAATCACTATAAGTAATATTAACACAGCCATGTTAGTCTAAGGCGATATTACTAATATGAGACAATAGCATCACCGTACTAAGCACCATTAAGCAATGTAAGCTTAATTAAAAGAAAATGAAAGAACTCGTAAGTATTAATATAAAACAATAGTATTACTTTCATCATAACCCAATTACTTAAAGAGTTGCTTTAGTCCACAAGTTAGTCAACTAAAATAGTTAAGTACATAATAATAGCGTTAACGTTAATTCCCAATCAAATAGTTAAGTACATAAATAGTAGCGTTAACGTTAATTCGCAATCAAATAGTTAAACACATAATAGTAGCGTTCACGTTAATTCCCAATTAAATAGTTAAACACATAATAGTAGTGTTCACGTTAATTCCCAATCAAATAGTTAAACACATAATAGTAGTGTTCACGTTAATTCCCAATCACATATCTCACTAACCAACATAACATAAGTGTTTACACCGAACACACTTAACACACATTTATATAATCTGACTGACAGTCACAATCCCATTATAATACTTCACCCCGTCTTCCTCCAGCTGCAAGTTCACCTTCCCCAACTCCAAATGAGACTGATTTGAATGCCCACAACTCGGGTCTTACATACCAAACAATGATGGTGTAGGAACGAATCAGGAGGCGGGAGGTGGTGCCTACTCCAATCATAGCTCCTCGAGTCGCATAACAGGTGTCTGGTCCACTCACAGCTCCTGGCGTCGATCATACGTCATAGCATCGGTCATCGAGGTGTGAAGGCTAGTTTGCTGGTATGGGGCGAGATGGTTTGCCCACTCGCTCGTTTGCTCGCTAGTCTGCTTCACCGTTTGGGTAGCTTGGCTCCTTCAACTCTAATTCTAACTCTTAAATTAACATACAGGGCTCCGTATGTCAGAACTGCCATGAAGGTCGAATGAGAAACGGTCCTATTGAATATCCTGCTACATATAGTATTATATAGTATATATAGTACATATATTGGTGTTTCTTAGTCTTAAGGGGAGGTCTCCACTTGAGGGATTTTTTTCTTGACCCCTTTCTCCCTTATGTTCAGCCCCATTGCTTATGAGATTTTAAGACGTTTGCCCCATTAGTTTAGCGATTTTAAGAACTTTCACCCCATATTAAGACCTTTCGTGCCATTCAGGTGTCGATTTTATCCTGGCGAGCGATAGCGAGCCTGTAATTTAAGAGGAACCGGCCTTCGGCCGGGAAATTTTTCTACCGATAAAATTTACAAATTTAGCTTGAAAGGGACTCAAGGGGGTGTAATTGTAAGCTTGATGGAGGTCTAGGGAACAAACTAAATACCTCCCCTTAATCTATGGCTATGTATATGTGAACATGTGAGCGCTGGAGGCCAAGACAGTTTCTGTATTAATCACAATAAAGTTGAACTAGGAAGGATATTAACGTAATTTGTGTTTCTATGTTCTAGAATGTCAGAAAATGGTATTACACAAGTAAGCGGGAAATGTGGTGTACAAACATCTTCATTAAGGGGAGATCTCCACTTGAGGGATTTTTTTCTTGACCCCTTTCTCCCTCATGTTTAGCCCCATTGCTTTTGATACTATAAAACGTTTGCCCCATTAGTTTAGCAATTTTAAGAACTTTCACCCCATATTAAGACCTTTCATGCCATTCAGGTGTCGATTTTATCCTGGCGAGCGATAGCGAGCCTGTAATTTAAGAGGAAGCGGCCTTCGGCCGGGACATTTTTCTACCGAAAAATGTACAAATTTATCGTGAAAGGGACTCAAGGGGGTGTAATTTTAAGCTTGATGGAGGTCTAGGGAACAAAGTAAATACCTCCCCTTAAGGTGGTAGGGGGGGGGGGGGGGGTATTTATTGGTCGAAATATATATTTATTTACAAATGTATTGTTTAGTTTCCTCCCTAGACCTCTATCAAGCTTATTAAAACATCCCCAAGATCCCCCATAATTTGTAAACTATTTCGATAGAAATACAATAACATATAAGTTTTTGGTGTATGGCATTGGCCTGGTGAAGATATTATGCGAAACGTTGTGAATAAAGTGTTCCTACTCATATAATGTTTATATTCATTTGGTCAACTTGTCAGCTTTGCTTATTTATTTATTTATTTCTATTATTTTATTTTTATTTTTTTACCAGACTGTTTCTTTATTGGCAGCAGGTCGTGTGATGTGCCGACGTGGTTATCATAAAGGTTTCTGCTTGTGTGTTGTGCAGCCGATGATGGCGAACGATTATCAGTCATCACACGGTGGAGTTAACATCGATCATGACGGCCGATAATGTCTGTAGACCGACACTGGCTGACACCTCTCATAATGTTGTTAGTCAAGGAACAGGAGGGGCTACACTTACAGAGGTTAACAAGCGGCATAGGAGTCAAAGTTGAAGAGGTGAAGAAATAAAAGATATACAGTATAATATTCCAAATTAGTACATTATATAATACTGTACATGTCCACAATAAGGAGGAAGCATTCAAACGGTACCGACGCCTTAAAACTCAAGACTCTCATTCTTCCTATGTTTCTGCCAGGAATCAAGTCAAATCTGTTCTTCGCTTTGCCAAGCACTCTTTCATCAATAATAAATGCACTGAACTATCCAACTCTAGCTCTTCCCAAGCTTTCTGGTATCTAGCCAAAAACCTCTCCAACAATTTCTCTTCCTCGTCTTTCCCTCCCCTTTCCCACTCTGATGGCACAACCATTACTTCTTCCTCTGACAAAGCTAAACTTTTCGCTCAAACTTTTGCTAGAAACTTTACCTTGGATGATTCTGGTGCTATTCCTCCCTCTCCACCCTCCTCTCTCTTACTTATTCCTAAAATCTTAATCTCTTCTATAAAGATGTACTTTCAACCCTCTATGGGCTTAATACTAACTAAGAAGGCGTACGGTCCGGACGGTGTTCCTCCTGTTGTACTCAAAAACTGTGCTTCCGTGGTGACTCCCTGCCTAGGCAAACTCTTTCGTCTCTGTCTATCCTCTAACGTCTTCCCTTCATGCTGGAAGTTTGCTCTCATTCAACCTGTCTCAAAGAAAGGTGACCTCTCAACCCTCCAACTATAGTCCAATTGCTCTCATCTCTTGTATTTCTAAAGTTTTTGAAGCTATTCTTGCTTCCAAATTTCTTAAGCATTTCACTCTCTCATAATCTGCTCTCAGATCGCCAGTATGGCTTCCTTAAGGGTCGCTCTACTGGTGATCTTCTTTCATATCTTACTAACTCTTGGTCATCCTCCTTTTGGGACTTCGGTTAGACTTTTTTTAGTGCACTAGACATATCGAAAGACTTCGATAGAGTCGGGCACAAATCTTTAATTTCTAAACTACCCTCCTTCGGTTTCTAACCCTCCATCTGTGCCTTTGTCTCTAATTTCCTCTCCAGCCGTTCCATAGCTGTGGTTGTGGACGGCCATCGCTCACTTCCTCACCCTATAAACTCCGGTGTTCCTCAGGGCTCTGTCCTATCTCCTATTCTCTTTCTAGTTTTTATAAATGATCTTCTCAACTGTACCTCAATTCCCATCCATTCATACGCAGACGACTCAACCTTACACTACTCCATTAGTTTTTCAGAACGCCCAAGCCAGCAATTCCTCAACGACAAACGGAATGAAGCCATAGAACACTTAAATTCTGATCTAACTACTATCTCCAATTGGGGCAGAGAAAACCTTGTTACCTTTAATGCTTCCAAAACCCAATTTCTCCATCTATCTACCCTCAGGATCTCTCTGCGGACTATCCCTTATTCTTCAACAATACAAAAATCAATCCTTAATTTTTTTTTTTTGAGACAATGAACGGAGGAAGGAAAAACACAGATAAAACAAAAAGGTCCATGTGCCTAAAGGCATCCTCCATTCATAAAATGTTTGTAACAACTGGATTTAAACTTTTGTAGATTGTAAGTTTGTGGAAAGCAACTCGAGGGAAGTGAATTCCAAAGAGTAGTAGTTCTAGGGATAAATAAATTTTGATAAGCAGAAGTTCTGCATTGTGGAGGAGAAAGTGTAAATTCATGGGCGCTCTCAGCTGCCCTAGTTCTACGGGGAAAGATGTGGAGAGGCGGCACAATTGAAGCAAGTTCCTCGGAACAATTGCTGTGAAAATATCTGTAGAATAATGCAAGGGATGCAACGTTTCTTCGTATGGATAATGTAGGAAGGTCCTGTGTGATTTCAGGGTTATTGATTAATCTAATAGCTTTATTTTGAATTTTGTCCAACTGCCTCAATGCAACCACTCTACTTCCACTCCATAGAGGTGAACAGTAATCCATCTGAGAACGCACATGACTTTTATATATTACGGCCAACTGCTCGTCAGTGAAGAATTCTCGAACTCTGTACAGGAGTCCCAGTTTTTTAGAGGTATTCTTAGCAATGCTTCTAACATAATGTGTCCAGCTCAAGTTAGTAGTTAATGTTACACCGAGAATGTCAATACTAGGGGAAGTGGGAATATTTACATCATTAAAACATATATGGGAGTCAGTGAGATTCTGTCCGTTAGAAAATTGAATGTATTTGGTTTTCTGTGCATTAAAGGACACTAGATTCTTTTGTCCCCATTCATTAATTCTAGAAAGGTCCTGGTTCAGAGAAATTGCAGTGTTTATTTTTGAATTTATAAGATCGGGTTTGGTGAAAGAATTGGTAAATGTGAAGGAACTGTGGAGTGTTGAGTTATCTGCGCAGGAATGTATGTATTGGATTATGAGTGGTAGATATGAGATCATTGATATGAATGAGGAACAGAGTTGGGGCCAAAACTGATCCCTGGGGAACACCAGCATTTATTGAGTGAAATTGAGAATAAAGGCCATCTACTATTACACGTATTTTTCTGTTATGAAGATAAGACGAAATTAGAGGAACTAATGATGCAAGGCCGTAGTGTGACATCTTCGACAATAAGGATTGATGCCAGACTCTATCAAATGCCTTTGATATATCCAGTGCTATTGTATGTGTTTCACCATGTTGGTCTGTAGCTTGGTTGATTTGATGCGTAAGAAGGCAAATCATGTCTGCAGTTGATCGACATCGTCTAAAACCATATTGCCTATCACTGATTAATTTATTATTCTCAAGATGCTTAATTATGTGATTATTTAATATAATTTCAAAGACTTTACCAAGAGTGGAAGTTATAGCTATTGGTCTGTAGTTTGATGGATCTGAAGAGGCACCTTTTTTAGAAACTGGATGGATGTTTGCTTCTTTCCAGGGTACTGGGAAGCATGAGGTATGAGTACACAGACGGAATTTTTTTGCCAATACAGGAGCGAGCACCAAGGAGCAATTCTTAAGTACTATTGGAGGAATTTCATCTGCCTTATCTACTGAGAGATTCTGCAAAATAGTTTTGACATGTCTGGTGTGGATCTTAAGTGAGGGAATTTCAGGCGAATTAAAATTAAGTACAGGGACATCTTGATTTATTTCATCTAAGGTTGAGTTGGTGGAGAAAATATCCGCAAGGTTAGCTTTACCTCGTGGGTCACTTACAAGATTGCCAGTCGGAGATTTTAATGGTGGAATGAATGAAGCAGTAATGAAGTTGGATTTGAATGAGTTAAGAGTAGACCAAAATATGTTGTTATCATTTGGATTATTTAGAAGTTTATTTGCCTGCTTGTGGAGAAAGTTTGATTTAGTTAGGTTTAATACAGTTTTGGCATGATTTCTGATGTTTCTAAAGTAATTAAAGGCTTCATGTGTTTTTGATCTTGTGTATGCATTGTAGGCTATTGCTTTTTGTTCAGTTACTCTAGCACAATTATGGTCAAACCATTTAGGTGAATTAGATCTTTTACTGTACTTTTGATGAGAAATAAAAGTTTCCATTCCAATTTTTACAAAATCTTGTATGTGGCTCAAGGTGGAGTGTGCATCATTAGAAAAGAAAGAGGTCCAGGGAATATCAATAAAGAAACCTTGAAGACCCTCCCAGTCTGCCCTATCGTAATGCCATTTAGTCACCAAAACAGGTTCAGAGTGGGAAGGTGTGGTAGGTGATAGACAGGTGGCCTGTATCAGACAGTGATCAGAAGATCCAAGCGGGGACCTCACTGTAACATCATAATTTTCTGAATTGGTTGTTAAAAATAAGTCCAGTAGGTGGGAATTATGATTAGGATTATCTGGTACATGGGTGGGTAGGTTGACTAGTTGAGTGAGATTAAATGAGTCTGCAAATAGCTCACATTCAAGACCAGCATCATCAGTCCTGGCTGAATGAGTTAGCCATTCAACATTATGGACATTAACATCACCGAACACAGTGATTTCAGAAGAAGCATTTAAGTTGAGGACACTGAGTTGTGAGGACAGAGAATCAAAAAGATTTTGCTCTGGAGGAGTATTTGGGGAACGGTAGATGCAACATATGTATTTAAATTTACTAGCAGAAATTAATTTGTATATAGAATAATCAAAATAGGGACAATTGAAATTAGTAACCTCCTCCAGGGCAATTTCAGATTTTGCGAAGCAACATACACCTCCTTTAGGTCTGAAATTTTGGAGCAGTTGATAACCTGGAAAATTAAATCTAGACTTGTCAGATGTGGATGTTACTTGAGTCTCTGTCAAAAAAAGGAGAGTAGGGGATTCTTCTTGAAGAAATTGGTGTACAGAATTGATGTTAGAGTGAAGTCCCCTTATATTGCTAAAGAAAAAGCTGCACCGACGAACAGCTTTGGGACGTTGCAATGCTCTTGACACAGTCGCATGATAACGACCGGGAGGGCCCTGTGTCAATGACCCAACCCTGCCGGGGGTGGATATCCGAGGGACCACCAGGTCTCTCTTTTTCTTCTGCTCTCATTTGGAAGGACCATATTACCAGTCTTGCTAAGGCAGCCTCCCAGAAGCTGGGTGTGTTCAACCGCCTTAGGGGGTTCTTTACCCCTGCACAGCTTCTTGCTCTGTACAGGGGCATAGTGCGTCCTTGTATTGAGTATTGTTCACATGTGTGGGAGGTTCCTCTCACACCGCTCTCCTAGACAAAATTGAAAGGAAGGCCTTTCGTATTATTAACTCCCGTCCATTCACCAACTCTCTGCAATATCTCGCTCTTCACCGCAATGTTGCATCTCTCTCGCTATTCTATCGCTACTATAATAATCAGTGTTCCTCAGAGCTTTCCCAGTGTATATCATCTCCTTTACGTAGGGCATGTGGTACCCGTCTTGCAACACAATCCCACCCCTACTCTGTGCAACTCTCCAACCTAAGAGTGAAACGTTACTCTGTCTTTCTTCTATTCAACAGCTGAGCTCTGGAACTCTCTCCCAGAATCAGTCTTTCCCTTTTCCTATGACTTAAATTGCTTCAAACTCCGTGTGTCCAGACATTTTGGCTCGAACGTCCCTTGATTTTGGCCCTATCACTCTTTCAACTATGGGGGAGGCACTCGCTATAGGCAGTTCTGCCTTTTGCCTCCCTCACTCACATAGGAAAAAAAACAAAATATATGATACATTTCTAACAATGTGGATCATTTGCGTCATTCTTCGTTGGAGTGCCTCCAGAGAGTCAATATACATTCTATATTAAGGACACCAACACTGAACAGCATAGTCTAAGTGAGGTCTCATATTAGGTCAGGTTTGGTTAAATAGAAATATAGTGTAATTAAAGCAAAATATAGAAGTACAATAAATATAACAAATCTATTAAAATGATATAATTCCTGAATAAAAAATAATTTAGGAATACATCCTGGATAATAAAGTTGCCTAATTAAACATTATGATATATTTTCATAATATGCCATTTTTTGCTTGTGCCTTTTTTTCCCAGTGCCCTTATTTCCTGTGCCTTTTTTTCCTACATTTGTCTGACACACCGGTTGTAAGTCTACAAGTGTCCGCCTGTCTGATTACTCTCACTTGTGGGTCGAGTAACAGCGGCCTCCCTGGAGTAAGAAACCCAAAAAACAAGGACCCTGGTTGGGCAGCACAGGGGTAGCCACACACCCGGGACATTATGGATGGAATGGAAAGATTGAGCGACGAATGATGACACCCACCAGGAAGAAAAAGTGTGGTGATAAGAAAAGGCGTGGATGCAAGAACCAAACCGACCCCCAGAAACTGAAGGTGGCCAATGGCACTGACGGGGAAAGTGGGGCTCATGAAGGAGCCCTGAAGAAATATGTGAACTATGCCGCGCCCAAAGACAACCACTACAGGTTACAGGTCCATGGAGGCACTGGGTCCCACCAGCCAGAAGATACTACAAGATGGCTTGAAGGTTTCATAGTTGGCACAGATGCATGACTGGAAAACGATGCCGATTAATCAGGGCAGGATGGAGCGATGACGCAGGACACGAGCACAGGGGCCCACTGAAGTGCCCCCCCCCCCCCCAACCCTGCGATAAAATATAGTATTAGCACACATCCTTTTATATATAAACGTATACTATTTCTAAAGGATTTGCCTCGCGTGGTGCAAGGAAGGCGAAATCCATCCTAATTTTGTAGTGTTGTACACAACTGTCATTTATCACCTTAAACATATTTCTGGCGTCAACATCACATACATCATATTTACCCGATATTCTCATGATGGCTGATTCCTGGCAGGTGCTTCTCCTTCGTTCAATCACCCATACATTATAAGAACGCTTTGTGATAAACTCTACGAGATGATATTTACTTCACATTGACTTGCCTACCATTTCATTTAAACGTCCATGTATTTATGTTATTTTGTTTTCTGAAAAAAAAGAGTGAACTCTAAATATCACAGAACGAATTGTGGTCTATGTTTGGGAACATGTACTAGATAATGATTATTGTAGGTCTGATTATTACACATACACACACAGGCATAAACACACACACACACACACACACACACACACACACTCATTTATTTTTATAAATGATCTGCCTCTTGGAATTAGCAGCTATATTAACATGTTCGCCGATGACGCAAAATTAGTAAGGAAAGTGGTTGATAACAATTGCTGTAAAATGCTCCAGGAGGACATCAATAAGCTGTATCAATGGAGCCGAATGTGGAAAATGGAGTTCAACATTGATAAATGCCACGTGATGGAGATGGGAGACGGCCAGGGAAGACCCCATGGAGAGTACAGTATGGGCGATGTAAGGTTGGAAAAGTCAGAGAAGGAAAAAGACTTAGGAGTTGTAGTGAACAGGAGGTTAGATCCCGGTGACCATATCAATAACTTGGTAAATAAGGCATATTCGTGGTGGGCTAATATTAGGGTAGCGTTTAAATTCCTAAATGAAGACATGGTGAAGATATTAATAACACAGTTTTTAAGGCCTAGCCTGGAGTATGCAGCGGTTGTATGGAATCCACATATGAAAAAACACATAAGTAAGCTAGAGAAAATTCAGCGTGTGATCACAAGATGGGTGCCAGGGTTAAAAAACTTACAATATGAAGACCGGCTGTGTCACCTGGGGATTCCCTCACTTCAACAGAGAAGGGAGAGGGGAGACATGATAGCTTTATTTAGGTGTGTTCACGGAAAGGAATATATTGATCAAACAAATTTTGTTTGGCCAGCGGTGGGGAGGACGAGAGGACATGACTATAAACTGTTGAGGAGGAGAGCTAGGAAGGATGTTAGGAAGTTTGGTTTTCCAGATAGAATGGTTGAGAAGTGGAATAAGTTACCAAACGACCTAGTGTGTGCACAAAGTATTCAAGCTTTTAAAGTAAATTATGATAAGTTAAAGGCTAACGGGACACTACGAGAGTAATCTCAATCCTGTAAAATACAATTAGGTAAATACAATTAGGTAAATACACACACACACACACACACCACACACACACACACACGCAAACACACACACACACACACACACACACACACACACACACACACACACACACACACACACACACGCAAACACACACACACACACACACACACACACACACACACACACACACACACACACACACAGGTGTTAACTATAGATCCTCTAGTGATGGTCCAGATAGTCAACCAAAACCTGTGATTTATTGTCCCTGAACCATGGAGGCTCAGGTGATTTATGTAGGCTTACTTACTTGACGTTTGGGTGTGATTTACAGACACGAAAAGACCAGGTTCAATGTAATACAGTATATGGTAAAGTACACTGGTTACATTGTTATTTACAGTTAAATTTATACAATGCAAGATTTATTGAGGTTGGCGAATTCCTTCTTTATCTGAAGTTAGACCCTAAACGCCCTCTATTGTCTCCTCTCTTTGTTAATTACTGTGTGTTGGGAGAGAAAGATAACTGGTTTATGATTGTTCACCTCATAAAACACTCTGTTTCAAAGTTATGTTGTGATGGACGACTTAAGGTGAACACCGACCCTCCTCAAAGGTTTCCAGGCTCAACAACACAGCCTCACAAACCTGTTCACCCTTATACACAAAACTATATTGGAAACCTTAGGCAGGGGGAACAACACACGAGACATCTTTGTAATGGCAGCAAAATATCATTTGTGATATTAGTGATATCTAATACCACGCAATGAAATAATGTGAGCGAAATGTACTTGTAAATAATATTAAAGTTGCTCATAATTGGCTACTGAAAACATGTAATTTACATCTGAGTTTTGCCTGGCATATGCCTATTGAATGGTACAAATGAATGGTGTTCTAGAATGTGCAGAACATATTATCCGGTTCAACATAATATATAATATGCCAGCTGTACTAATTGCACTCAAGAATGTAGTATATAAGGAAGCTTGATAAAGAGATAATGTGATAGATAGAGACATGCTGAATTGCTGATAGACCTATAAGGTACCGGGGTCTCTTATGCTGGGGTCACACATTCCCGTATATGCTCCCGTATGCTCCCGTACGAAGGTTTATTGGTAGTTGGCAACCGATTACGTAAAACGTAAGGGCATAGTACGCAAAACGTAAATGAAATTGTGTTTAGTCGTGGGGGTTGGTACGCATGACAGGAGTAGCCACGCTGGTCGGGGAGGTGGTTGGTGCGGCCAAGGCCGCCCGGTATGTTTTGGATTTCAAATCACATGCGGCTCCCGCACTCCCATATGTCAAAAGTTGGGAAATCTTACGTCTGACCGGGCGAGCTGCTACGTCTGACGGGAGCAGCCCCGTCAGACGTAGCTGCTCGCCCGGTCAGACGTAAGCTGCTCCCGTCAATCGTAAAATATTCCCGTCAAACGGGAACGTTTACGTTAGTCCGGGCGCATCTGGCAGCCCCGCCGCACTGCGGGTTGGCGGGAAAACGCGGCAACGTTGTACGGGGGGGTATATAAGGACCAGCGGGGGACACTCCAGTCACACCTCTCACCACACCGGAGCAGCAACCAACAAGCCAACCCTGCCACCCTCTGCACCCTGCCCTGCCCTGCTCTGCCCTACCCTGCCCTGCCCTGCCCTGCCCTGTCCTGCCCTGCACCTCCAGCCACCCTCTGCACGCTGCCCTGCCCTGCCCTGCCCTGTACCATGCATAAGAAAGGCGTGAAGAAGGCCAGGAAGGCTTCCCCTGCCACCTCGACACCTGCCACCTCTCCGCCTGCTACCTCGACGTCTGCCACCTCACCGCCTGCCACCTCACCGCCTGCCACCTCACCGCCTGCCACCTCACCTTTTGTCCCCTCTCAGCCTGGCCCCTCCAACTCTGCCACCTCACCGCCTGCCCTCTCGACGCCTGATGAAGAAGTTATTATCGACCTCGGCCCCGATAGTGGAGAGCTCGACACTGTCGAAGAGGTTCCCGAGGATGAGAGTGAGGAAGACGAGGAGGAAGAAGAAGAACCTGCACCTTCCAATAGCGTACAGGCCCCACCAAAGAAACGGCGCCGGAAGAAGACCAACATATTACTGACGGAGGAGACTGAGCGTATGCTGGCAGATTGGATTGAGCTGGATGCGCCTTTTATTTACGACAAGGGTGACCCCAGGCACAAGAACAAGGAGCATATTGAGGCTGTATGGGGGGAGAAGGCTGCGACCATGGACCCACCAATGACCGCCTTCGACTTGAAGACGTGGTGGGGATCTCTCCGCTCCAGGTTCGGCCGGCTCAGCAAGGTATAGAAGAGTGGTGCTGGGGCCAAACGACTGACTGAGAGGGAAAAGTGGATCCTCAACATGTTCCACTTCATGAAGCCACACATCGTGCGTCATGGTATGCCTGCAGGCGATTGTGGCGTCTTGATCTCCTGATCTCCGTAAACAGAAATGATGCCTGGCAGGTGTCTGGAACAATTTGGCTGATGGTGTTGTGGGCAACACGAAAGTTGTATTGCAGGCTCTTATAGGAATCACCCGTAGCGAGGAAACGTAGGGTGATGGCCACCCGCAGACCAGGAGGAATGGGTTCCCGCCAGAATGTAGGTTTCCTCTGAATGAGGGGGCTGACACGTTCCACTATCTCATCAAATAGTTGTTTGTCTACCCGGGTGAAGTTTTTGTACAGTTGTGGACATTCTGTGGCCAACTCTTGCATCAGCTTCTCATAATGGCCATGTTCAGGCCTTCATTGTAGATATGGCCACACCCACACTGTCCTCTTGCTCCTTTCATTCTTCTTCTCTTGTTCATCTTGATGGATGTAGTTTGCTATTGCAAGCAGTTCTAACATTTCTATGTAGGAAATGATCCATTTCATGAGCCGAGTGTTATGCCTGTTCTCCGGTTTGATTAGGGAGTTCACCATCTTGAACTCCTCCAGGATGTATTCCGCGATGTTCTTCATGGTGCCGAGTCAGGAGTGGGAATGGGAAAGTTGTGGCCAGCCCTGCCCTATTGTAGTTCCCAGATTCCAACCCAGACCTACGTGGTTGACAAAGACTGTCTTTGTCTGTGTTTGGACTGACGGGGTGTGCCTACGCTTGTCTGGAAACGGTCCACGTAAGTCCTAAACACTCCTAAGACGTACGGCCTCAGCTACGCAGGTCTTGTGGGGGTGTGGCCATGGGCGTGGCCTGTGTTCCCGAAAATCGGGCAGCCCAGGCGGACTAACGGGGACATGCTTACGCAAGTCGCAAGCACGTACGTAGTTCCATACGACTACATTTCCTCTGACGTAACACTGGCCCCGTCACGGTACGTCTGTCGGGAAGTGCAATAGTCGTGCTCTATACGGGCGTACACGGCTGGACTACGCCCGTCAGAACACAAAATTGGCGATTACGCCTGACGGGAGCTGTCGGGAGCGATATACGGGAATGTGTGACCCCAGCATTAATCACCTTAGACCCTGGCGTATAATGGTCTAGGTTCTCACTAATATGGTCGGCAGCCTTACACCAATCCACACACACGCGCGCACAGTCGCACACGCACACACAATTTACATACTGTGCATAGTGAGACCAGGAGATTACATGAAGGTACAGTTCACACTTCACAGCATAATGTTATATGACATTACACCAACTCGACTTTATGAATATTTAAAGCCAAGATTTGAAGCATCTGCAGGAGCATAATAAAGCATTGTAATGTCTCGTTTGTGTTCGATACTGATTCAAATGGGTGTGTCGCAATTTATGCTCATGACTGTACACAAAGGATGCATATACGAACAAAACCACATACACTTACTTATGAAGGGACTGAAGTCCTCTAAAAGGGGCTCCAGTCCTGATGTTATTCTTGACTTACAGGGTGCTGGCTTAGTGATCCAGACTGGTTGATAGCCTCTGAGGTCCTATTTTAACTAACTAACTTAATTACACAGTGACATGAATCTCCTAAAGTTTAGTGCAAAATAATATACCGCAATAAACTGTTATGAGTTGTACCGTTGTTGCCTTGACTTATCCATATTATCATTAATCAAAATAATGTATGTTATCTCAGGCCTTTTAGTTTCTCCTCTGTGTTGTGTTTAGAGCTAGTAAGCATCATATTGGTAATCAAGACCATCTTTATTATCATTCTTATCTTCCTCTTGCCTTTAGCTAATTATTATTTATTTGTTTGACATGCTCTTGTCCTGCCTGTGGTGTGTGATGAGTTGCGAGGAGGGAGAGTGGAAGTGAACTGACTTATTAGGAGAGGTAGTATTAGTGCAAGAAAAAACACACATTGTACAAGATAGGACAAGGCAATTAAGAGGTATACACAGTAAAATCATGAAGTAAACTGTATTGCATATATATATATATATATATATATATATATATATATATATATATATATACTGTATATATCTAAAGAGTGATTGAGTGTCTGAGTGAGTAGACCGAGAATGAGATGGAAGGATGGAATTAAGAGTGAATGTGGTGTTGGTTGGTTGCTGGGGCGCTGGCCGACAGATAACAGAGAAACATCAAGGTGATTAATTCGTGGACACCCCCTTCGAAGATTGGTGCGACTGGCAATAGATAGTGTGACGCACCCCAGTGCTGGGCAACGCAACCTGATTGTACTCCTTGGTACTCCACTGTACCGCCCGTGATCTGGCTACCGTCAGCCGCAATGTATATCGAGTGTGACAACTTATAACTATGTTCTTTGTATCTCTGCAAAGGTCTCGTCATGTGCTAACCAGTGGTGGGTTTTGTTTTAAGCCATGTCGAGACCTTCCATTTAACCCGTGGAGCCCCGGCTAGTTTTGTAATGTTTGCGCACCAGAACCCGGCCGGTTTTCAAAAAATGGTTTTATTCCAGAAACAATAGCGAATGGGTTAGGAATGAAGGAAAAACCACGAAAAACCGCTCAAAAAGCTTAAAAAATGGTCCTACAGAGCCCCCGAAAACGGATTTTATAAGAGTAAAAAATTGAAGGCAATTATCCCAAAAAACCAGGTTATTGCGTGCTCGCGCGCACGCACGTGGACTTTGAGAGTTTTCAACCATCGGCACGGGTGCGTGGGATACGTACACAGTTCCCATACAAATCTGAGCCCTCTTGAGTGGCTACACCTGAGGTCACGGTCGGCGCAATTGGGGCGACGCGCCAGACGCGTCTCTGGGGCTGTGCGTTACATACATCGCCGACGCGTCAGGCGCGTCGCTGGGGCTGTACGGGTTAATATGTAGTATCAATAGAGAAGTTGATAGATAGGATGATGGGAATTCAGAGAGAGAGAGTGAGTTGGGCTTCAGAACAAGAGGGTAGCAACACGCCGCGCTGCCGGCCGGGTGGTTGCCAGACGTATGGACTGGTTGGCAGCCTTGCCCTTATAGCTAGGCGCGATAGGGTTGGTAGTCCATTGTTGCCTGCCTGGGCTGCGCCCATGTTGTCGTACAGCACACTGCCTGGAGGTTGGCTGTGTGTTCCTTTGACCAGGTTGCCTAGAACCTTTGAGATTCTAACATCCCTTGCTCTCTCTCCCCACTTCTCACGGTTGCACTCTTTCTCTCTGACGACATTACTCTCATTTCATTCTTCTCTCTATTTAAATGCATAACCTTCCCTTGAGGTCCTAAAGGAGTTTCAGCACTCACCTCTCGTATTACTCTTAGGACAAGCATATATTTACATGTATTAGATTTAAGGGGTTAATGTGAACAGCGATCTTCTTGATGAGGATAGTTGGTGAACGTTCTACATGTTCACGAGTTATATGCCCTGCTCATCATCCCATTTGTGACTAGACTGGTGCCATGTGTAAGAGCCCGACCATGCCCAGGAGTTGTCTGTAGAGGGACGAGGACTTAGCCTTGATTTGCATACTGAGCCAGGAGCGAGTGTAGTACCCGAGACTACAGCTCGCTCGTAGTGCCGGTATAGTAGAGTAACGTAATTTATCTGTCCTTGTGTTCTCTACAGTCTTCTCCTGGGTTCTCGCTTTCGGTGCTGGGACTCGTTGTTCCTGTGACTTGGCCTGCTAGCTAGAACACATGGGGATGATGAGTGGGATATATCTTTATTTTACTATGCATTGCAGCTCTCTTTAAGTATATATCTATAACACTTTACAATACACATTACTCACACACAAGACAACACTATTAATACTTTCATGTATCAATTAACTGCACTGTCGTTTTGCTGCTGTGTCCGGAGTTCTGTTGCGTAGGGCGCATACGGACTCGGAGGGGAGACAGAGTGAGAGAAGCGAAGTAGCCTATGCGGTAGTAAGCTACCGGCGCAGTACTGTTGCCTGCAACCTTTTAGTTATTCCAAGTATAGATTCATTATTATAATAAGTGACTACTGTTTATGTTCCTCCCATGTGTATTATTAGGTATCTACTGGATCATGAACATCTTGTATGCTACATGCTAGTGCATGTTAGTAGGGGACAGTTAGTGTAGTGCACGCGCTTTCAAGTAGGCGTGTACATTTGTCATTTAGCATTTCACTGTCATACCTTTAGCCTGCTTCTATTCTACATTATTAGAGGCTTAATATTAACGTAGTTTCTTGAGTATTGCATTTCTTTAGTAATAACGTAACCTATAAATGTCTGAGGGAGTTTAGCCTCATAGCCTACCCCTGTTGTACACTTTCGCCGAGTTAAGGTACCTCGTTACCGTAGACGATAACTCTGTAGGGCGTTGGTGCTTTTGTTGTCTGGAGCATATAGTATTTGGGACTGGAATCGAGCGTGTCGTTGTCACTTAAGCCATTTCTGTCCTACGATCAAGAATCCCGAATATGTATTGCCGATCCAGCCGTAACAAAATGGCGACCTTGCACAAGATTCAGTAGTATCCTATCACATGTTTTTTGGAGAACTATTCTATGCTACCTAGTAGAGCTGGCTAGAATTTTCTTGCATATTGGAGGAATTTTTATTGTGTCATTATTGTATTGGTGGACTTGCAGATTGTTTCGTTAGGTGTCTAGAGTAGAGTCATTCAATCATCTTTAACATTTTTGTGAGTCGAGACTGCAATTAGTAATAAGCACTTTTTTTTTTAACAGCAATTGTATAACCAGCACTATGTCTAATGACTCATCATTTACGGGGGAGGATAACACGGTACAGCCTAGTGACCAGCAAGTACAGCAGATATTTAGGGAGGGGAGTGTTATAAGTGGAGAGAGGGATGCCCGGGCATTTTTGCAGACACCTTTGACCGAACAGCGCCTGCAGGCTATTGATTGTTACGGTCTTCGCTGTTTAGCCACGGTTTTGGGGCGGGACTGTCCTGACAGTTGGCCCAAGAAGAATTTGGTGGCATGTTTGTTGGGTGATGGCGATGGGGCGGTGGGTGGAGTGGGGTCTTGGGGGGTTCCCTCCAAGCCTCCATTCCACTCTACCCCTGAGCTGGGCCCTCAGCCAGCGAGTCTTAGCACGATGCAGCAGGAGGGTTCTCAATGGCAAGCTGGCTTACCCGTAAACACGTCTCGTCTCGGTGTGGATCCCCCATTTTGTGCTCTCCCTCCCCAGTCCTGTCTCCTGAGATGTTATTTCAGCTAGAACTAGCTAAGCTTAAGTTGCGAGAGAGTCAACAGGCTAGTATAGAACGGATTAAGCTGCAGGAGACTCAGATACAACAGGCTAGTATAGAACGGATTAAGCTGCAGGAGACTCAGATACAACAGGCTAGTATAGAACGCATAGAGGTTGCTAGAATCCAAGCCAATCAGGATGCAACCAGGTACCAGGCTGAAATGGATGTCGAGAAGTCTAGAGTAGAGACCATGGGGCGTCATCTCGGTGGTGGGCACCGGGTTACAGACTCACTTTCGCATTTAATTAAGTTAGTACCCGCATTTGATGAGACAGCAGTGACTGAGTTTTTTGCTCGTTTCGAAAAGAAGTGTCGTGAGTATGACTGGCCGGAGGTTAAATGGGCAGCATTAGTTTCATCACGTCTAGTGGGTAAGGGGTTGAAAGCCTACGATGCACTGTCACTGGACGAGAGTGTCGTGTATGGACTGGTGAAGGAGGCTGTGCTCCGGGCCTACGAACTGCAACCCGAAACTTATAGATTGAAGTTCCGTGGCGTGAATAAGAAGAGCGACGTCAGTTTTATGGAGCACGCACGGGACTTAACAGATGCATGTAATAACTGGTTTCGGTCCGAGCACGCAGAGTCGGCTGAGGAAATTAAGCAACTTTTCTATCTGGAACAGTTTTACAAATGTACTGGAACCGATCTAACGCTGAACATTAAAGAAAAATGTCCCAAGACAGTAGAGGAGGCTGCCAAGATGGCAGACCTCAGATTATCATTGATTCGTGGTTGCGGTGCCGCTCAGAGGGCTGAGTCAGGGCAGAAGGGGCGCTATACCCCACCCACCAGAGTTTTCGATAATAACAAATCCTATGACACACATAACCACACTAAAAGCATTGCACCTAATAACACCTACAAACACAAGCCTCTCCCGTTTACTAAAGGTCAGGCCCCTTCTTCGCCCGCACAAGGGAAGAAGCCCATTGGGGATGTGAAATGTTACAAATGTCAGAAGCTAGGCCATTATTCACGTGAGTGCCCTAGTAACACTCCCGCTAAGCCGGTGTCATTGGTTCACAGTATCGGTGTGTCTCTGAAGGCTGCAGCAACTGCCCGGGGTAGGTTGTCAGCAGCTGAGGCGCACGCGGTAAAGAAGCGTACGGAAGGCTCGACACCTGTCCGGGACACTTTCTGTAGCCATCGGGGACACGGGTTTGTGAGCTGGGGGAGTGAACTACGGAGGGTTGACTTGTTGAGGGATACGGGGGCTTCGCAAACTTTGTTGAGGAACTTCACAGGGAAACCGATAAATGCGGCCAGATTTGTTGTGGTGCAGGGTATAAATGCTACGAGGTCATACCCACTTGTGAGGTTGGAGTTGAGAGTGGGAGAGGTGTGCAGGGAGCTGGATGTAGGGATCGTTGAGTGTTTGCCAGTTGAGGGCGTCGACCTTCTTCTCGGCAACGACTTTGCGGTGCCCACTTCCGGGACTCCACCCTTAGTCGTTGCCGAGAGGGCGGCCGACGTGGATGGTGAGAATCGGGAATGGGTTGGGAGGTGCCAACAGGATGAGATGGCCTGTGTGGTAACCCGATCTCGCTCTGCGGCTCCTGCACAGCCTAGCACTCAACCTCGGGGACAGTGGAGGAAGGATCAGGAGAAGGTTGCTAAGGGCAGGAAAAGGGACATTGATTCTGCTGCACTTCTCGGTGATTCGGTACTTGGACCTATAATAAACACGGGAGTTGACTCTGGCCCAGAGATGGTGTGTAACAAGGCAGAGTTGGGTAAGACTTCGCGTGAGACAAAAGCTGTAGCGAGAGCCACTAAGGCAGTAGAGCCTACTAGCCGGGGTAATGTCTTATTACAAAACCATCTTGATGCATTGACGCCCGGGGACATTAGTGAGCAGCAGCTGCAAGACGCTAGCCTAGCTCGTTATAGCAATGGTGCCATAGAGTTGGAGGAAGATGGGGATGCGAAGCCGGGAGATTTCTTTAGGCTCAACAGGATATTGTACCGCAGATTTCTAGACCCCAAATCGAAGTGGGAGGGCGGTGCGAGGGTAGTAGACCAGGTGGTTGTTCCAAATAAGTATAGAGAGTCCTTATTGTGTCTGGCGCATGATGTGCCGGTGGCGGGTCATTTGGGGGTAACAAAAACATTGGCGGCATTGGGCAGGTTTTTCTGGTGGCCTTGGGTCAAGGCTGATGTCTGTGCATGGGTGGCTGGGTGTGCGACCTGCCAGACAACGGGGAAGCCTAACCAGACAATCCCGAAGGCACCTTTGTTTCCCATACCTGTCACCGGGCCTCCGTTCAGCAAAGTTGTAGTAGATTTGGTTGGCCCTTTCCCGCCTACTAGGAGTGGCAATAAATTCCTGTTGACAATCATGGATGTGGCTACGAGATACCCGGACGCATACCCCATGAGAAACGGCTCGGCAAAGGCAGTTGTTAAAAACTTATTATTGTTCTGTTCCCGTTATGGATTTCCACGTGAGGTGCAGTCAGACCAGGGGAGCAATTTTACATCCAAATTGTTCAAGCAAACCCTTCAGTTGCACGGTATATGTTCTGTAGTGTCGTCAGCCTACCATCCCGAGAGTCAGGGAGTCTTGGAGCGGTGGCACTCGACCCTGAAGAGTATGCTACGCTGTTACTGTGCAGAACATGACACTGATTGGGATTTGGGTCTGCCGTATGTTCTGTTCGCTGCACGTGAAGTCCCAGGAGAGAGCCTGGGGTTCAGTCCAAATCAGCTAGTCTTTGGCCATAATGTGAGAGGACCTTTAAGTATGGTGAAAGAGATCTGGGAGGGCGAAGAGAAGCCGGGGTCTGTACTTAAATATGTCCTTGAGAGCCGGGAGAGACTTATAGGTTGCATGGCAGCGGCAGGTAATAACTTGGTTAATGCACAGGCGGTCATGAAGCACCAGTATGACGCCAAGGTGAAGCTTCGGGAGTTTTCGGTGGGTCAGGAGGTAATGTTGCTTTTACCTTTGCCTGGACACCCCCTTTCTGCCAAGTTCATTGGGCCGTATGTGGTGGCTAAGAAACTGTCCGACCTTGATTATCTCGTTGCAACACCTGACCGTAGGAAAAAACATCAGTTATGTCATGTTAACCTCATGAAAGAGTATGTGAGACGCCCCTCAGAGCCTCTCACTGTCCCTGTGCTGGCCTGCAGCGGCCAGGGTGGAGAAGGAGGTGGGGACAGTCATGCTGCTGAGGAGGATAGCTGGGACTGTGTCATTTCCGCGGAACAGTGGGCGGGGAATACTGAACAAGAGGCTAGGCAAGTTGTAAGTCACCTGCCTGAGCACCAGGGTGCTGCTGTCCTAGGCCTGTTCAGGTCATACCCCTCTGTTTTCGCCGAACACCCAGGTCTCACTACTCAGGTAACGCACGACGTGGACGTCGGTGATAATGTGCCCTTCAAGTCAGTGCCCTACCGTGTGCCCCCGGTAAAGTTGCCAGCTTTACGGGAGGAGTTAAAGTACATGGTTGAGAGAGGGATGATCACTGAAGGTTATGTGAAGTGGACATCACCCGTCACGTTGCAGCCAAAACCTGACGGCAAGGTGCGGTTTCTGCATAGATTTTCGTAGGCTAAATGGCTTGACCACTACCAACCCTTACCCTTTGCCTCGAGTTGACGACAGCGTGGACAAGATAGGGAATGCAAAGTACCTTACTAAAATTGATCTTGTAAAAGGCTACTGGCAAGTACCCCTGTCGGACCGAGCTAAGCAAGTTTGTGGTTTTGTGGTAGATGGCAAGGCCTACCAATGTAACGTAATGCCTTATGGGCTTAAGAACGCACCTGCCACGTTTCAGAACCTGATGAACGATATTTGTGACGAAATCCCTAACTGCACGGTCTACCTTGATGACGTGATAGTATATGATGACGATTTTGAAAATCACCTAAGGCACTTAGAGACGCTGTTTAGGAAGTTGCACGATGCTGGGCTGGTGGTGAACCTGAGGAAGTGCGAGTTTGTAAAGGCTACTGTGCAGTATCTTGGCTTTGTGGTCGGGTTAGGCCGGGTGTGCCCCCCCCTGAGCAAGATACAGGCTATCAATATGTTTCCCAGGCCCACCACTAAGCGCCAGGTCATGCGGTTCCTAGGTATGATAGGCTATTATAGGCGCTTCATCCGGGGATACTCTACTGTCTTAGCACCGTTAACTGATCTACTGTCGAAGTCAGTGAAGTTCTGTTGGGCTGCGGAGTGTCAGAGGGCTTTCGACCTAGTCAAGCACCTGCTGTGTACACATCCGATTTTGAGGGCCCCAGACTTCTCCAGGAGTTTTCAGCTGGCGACTGATGCCAGCGGTGTGGGTGCCGGGGCAGTGTTACTGCAGACTGATTCCGAGGGCTTGGAACACCCAGTGAGCTTCTTTTTCTCGCAAGTTTAATTCGGCACAAAGGAATTACTCGACTATAGAGAAGGAGCTTCTGGCTATCGTTTTGTCGCTCAAACATTTCGAAGTTTATGTTCCAGCCTACGGCCCGGTAGTGACGATTTATACGGACCATCATCCCTTGAAATTCCTAAATCAGTTTCACAATCGGAATATGCGGTTGACCAGGTGGTCCCTAATGCTCCAAGAGTATAATCTCAACATTCAGCATATTGCCGGGAGTGAGAACGTGATAGCAGATTGTCTATCAAGGGTTGATGATCCAAGATAGTCGTGCACGGTGTGTGGGTTGAGCAGGAGTAAAATTAGGCTATCATAACGCCGTCCAAAAAGATTATAAAACAATAAAATAAACGAGAAAACTCTTTCTTTTTTTTAGTTTTGTAACTCTTTATTGTTGTAGCATGATGCATGCAATATTGTGTTTTATGTATAATTCACACTTCAGTTGTTGTGCACCTTTTGCAATTAGTGGCAGCTAAGGGTAGCAGGTCGGTTGGTTGCCTGTCAGATTTTGATAATGCTTCTAAGGTCGATTATCTAAAATCTTGGGGGGGCTGTGACGCACCCCAGTGCTGGGCAACGCAACCTGATTGTACTCCTTGGTACTCCACTGTACCGCCCGTGATCTGGCTACCGTCAGCCGCAATGTATATTGAGTGTGACAACTTATAACTATGTTCTTTGTATCTCTGCAAAGGTCTCGTCATGTGCTAACCAGTGGTGGGTTTTGTTTTAAGCCATGTCGAGACCTTCCATTTAATATGTAGTATCAATAGAGAAGTTGATAGATAGGATGATGGGACTTCAGAGAGAGAGAGTGAGTTGGGCTTCAGAGCAAGAGGGTAGCAACACGCCGCGCTGCCGGCCGGGTGGTTGCCAGACGTATGGACTGGTTGGCAGCCTTGCCCTTATAGCTAGGCGCGATAGGGTTGGTAGTCCATTGTTGCCTGCCTGGGCTGCGCCCATGTTGTCGTACAGCACACTGCCTGGAGGTTGGCTGTGTGTTCCTTTGACCAGGTTGCCTAGAACCTTTGAGATTCTAACATCCCTTGCTCTCTCTCCCCACTTCTCACGGTTGCACTCTTTCTCTCTGACGACATTACTCTCATTTCATTCTTCTCTCTATTTAAATGCATAACCTTCCCTTGAGGTCCTAAAGGAGTTTCAGCACTCACCTCTCGTATTACTCTTAGGACAAGCATATATTTACATGTATTAGATTTAAGGGGTTAATGTGAACAGCGATCTTCTTGATGAGGATAGTTGGTGAACGTTCTACATGTTCACGAGTTATATGCCCTGCTCATCATCCCATTTGTGACTAGACTGGTGCCATGTGTAAGAGCCCGACCATGCCCAGGAGTTGTCTGTAGAGGGACGAGGACTTAGCCTTGATTTGCATACTGAGCCAGGAGCGAGTGTAGTACCCGAGACTACAGCTCGCTCGTAGTGCCGGTATAGTAGAGTAACGTAATTTATCTGTCCTTGTGTTCTCTACAGTCTTCTCCTGGGTTCTCGCTTTCGGTGCTGGGACTCGTTGTTCCTGTGACTTGGCCTGCTAGCTAGAACACATGGGGATGATGAGTGGGATATATCTTTATTTTACTATGCATTGCAGCTCTCTTTAAGTATATATCTATAACACTTTACAATACACATTACTCACACACAAGACAACACTATTAATACTTTCATGTATCAATTAACTGCACTGTCGTTTTGCTGCTGTGTCCGGAGTTCTGTTGCGTAGGGCGCATATGGACTCGGAGGGGAGACAGAGTGAGAGAAGCGAAGTAGCCTATGCGGTAGTAGGCTACCGGCGCAGTACTGTTGCCTGCAACCTTTTAGTTATTCCAAGTATAGATTCATTATTATAATAAGTGACTACTGTTTATGTTCCTCCCATGTGTATTATTAGGTATCTACTGGATCATGAACATCTTGTATGCTACATGCTAGTGCATGTTAGTAGGGGACAGTTAGTGTAGTGCACGCGCTTTCAAGTAGGCGTGTACATTTGTCATTTAGCATTTCACTGTCATACCTTTAGCCTGCTTCTATTCTACATTATTAGAGGCTTAATATTAACGTAGTTTCTTGAGTATTGCATTTCTTTAGTAATAACGTAACCTATAAATGTCTGAGGGAGTTTAGCCTCATAGCCTACCCCTGTTGTACACTTTCGCCGAGTTAAGGTACCTCGTTACCGTAGACGATAACTCTGTAGGGCGTTGGTGCTTTTGTTGTCTGGAGCATATAGTATTTGGGACTGGAATCGAGCGTGTCGTTGTCACTTAAGCCATTTCTGTCCTACGATCAAGAATCCCGAATATGTATTGCCGATCCAGCCGTAACAATAGATAGACATATCAAGTTATCTAATGATGATTTCGGACAGTTATCAGTCATGTCTACTCGTCGAAAATGAGACAACCAGAACAATTAAGGGGGATGGTTCACTTTTTTGGCGATTTTTGCATGTATTCATTATGATTCTAGTTTCCTTCCTAGACCTCCATCAAATTAAAAAAAAAAAAACATTAGATCCCCCTTCTAGATTAATTTGTACATTTTTTTGGTAGAAAAATTTCTCGGCCAAAGGCCGATTTTTCCAACATTACAGGCTCACTATCGTTTGCCAGGGAAAAAATCGACACTTAAATAGCACGAAAGGTCTAAATATTGACGAAGAAATGGGGCGAAAGGTCTTAAAATCGACTAACTAATGGGGCAAACATTTTAACATCTGAAAACTAATGGGGCTAAACATAAGGGAGAAAGTGGTCCCAAAAATCGGCCCATCTTAAGAACCTGTAATTATTTTTAAGGAACGCATTACAATGTTGGAAGCAATATTACCAATTATATAACGATACTTTATACTGTATACTATATTTGTAATTTAGACAATATTAATGCATTGTTCTCCATACTTTCTTATAAGTCTGAGCTTAATAAATATATTATTGTTATTATTAAATATTATAGTTCTCATGGAAAGGGAGAGTGAGGAGGAGACCACAACCAACAACCTCTGTTTCTCACCTTGTACTTCATTAGGCGGTGTTTTTATCACATGTCTTCAATCACAATTACACAGTGTAGTAACCAACCCCTCCCTCACATCACCTGTTAAATTATATACTGTGTGGCCCAGGCCTTCAATATCCTGGCTAAAGTATGGCTGCTAAGATCTTATACAGTCTCAGCTCTTATTAAGGTAATTGGACTGGAGCCTCAATTAATTATTTTGTAACTCAACCTAACCTGACTTACACCGGGCAAGTGTTAATAGTTACCTGAGTCTCACCTTTACTGTTAATTATCTACACTTGCCTAGGTACTAGAGCTTGTAATTTGAAGGAACCGCAAGCCTTCATGTTTTGTAGTATCAGACACACCCCGGCAAGGCTATTATACTTCAAACCAGTAAGGTTCATTTTTGTATCATTAAGGGGAGATGGGTCGCTTTTCTGGTCCCCCTTCTTCCTCATGTTTACCCCCATTAGTTTTCAGATTTTAAGACGTTTGCCTTTTTAGCTTGTCGATTTTAAAACCTTTCTTCCCATTTCTATATCAATATGAAGACCTTTCCTGCCATTTAGGTGTCGATTTTTTCCTGGCGAGCTATAGCGAGCCTGTAATTTTAAGAGAACCCGACATTCGGCCGGGATTTTTTTTTGTATCGAAATAATATGTACAAACTGGTCTTAAAGGGGGGGGGGGTGTCAAGGGAGTGTTTTTTTTAAAACTTGATGATATATACTGTATAATTGTATATACTGTATATATATATATATATATATATATATATATATATATATATATATTCTCTTTTAAACAGACGAGGTTAAAGGCAATAGCAGTTTCAGCATTTAGTATTTTATTGTTACAGTTTTCAATATTTCTAACAATTTTCCTCTGGGGTTCAGAGATGAGGTACAACAGGTTAGCAAAATTCATGGTGGATCCAACGTTTCACAAGTAAACATCTTGCATCTTCAGGGAATGGGCAGGTAATGATTATTAATCATTACCTGCCCATTCCCTGAAGATGCAAGATGTTTACTTGTGAAACGTTGGATCCACCATGAATTTTGCTAACCTGTTGTACCTCATCTCTGAACCCCAGAGGAAAATTGTTAGAAATATTGAAAACTGTAACAATAAAATACTAAATGCTGAAACTGCTATTGCCTTTAACCTCGTCTGTTTAAAAGAGAATCTATTACCTGGCTATACTAACATATATATATATATATATATCCTCCCAAAATAGCAACTGTCCCCTTACCGAAGCTGATCTACATCATGTACATGTGTAATAATGTGCATAGATGATGATGTACTTCAATTGTTCTCGGTATATAATGATTAATGCTTAAATCCCAAAATAGTTACTGTATCTAATATACTTGATTACCACAAACAATAGTTTTCAATAACACAAAATTGTCGACTTGAGTGTTATCATGTTTACATACCATACTTTGATTACGAGAAGTCTTTTAAAATATATTTACATCGTCTCTTAATAGCATTACTAACCCTTTAGGATTATGGCACATATTGACAGTTTAATCTGGCTATCATTAGACAAATATTTACAACTTAAGAAGGCACTCTAGGAATAAAAAAGGTAAACACTCTCTTGATCCTACAAGTTCTTCCTAAGCTGAATATATAGCCAGATTATACAATTAAAACATTTCATAATCCAAAAGGAGCTAAATCAACGTCTTGGTTATTTCAAGCATGAAATAACCAAGACGTTGATTGCAAAGAAACTAAGAACATCTGCATCATATAATATACCTGAAAGATAATCGTATAATAATATATAGTTGAGTAGTTATTTAGACTAAAATATATGTTATACATAGTAATGTCAAATTGGATAAAGGGGGTGTTTTTCTGGACCCCTGATCCATGATGTTTAGCTCCATTATGTTCGAGATATTAAGCCGTTCGTCCCATTAATTTAGCTATTTTAAAACCTTTTGCCCCATTTCTTTTTCAATTTCACGACCTTGCGTACTATTTAAATATCGATTTTGTTTTCCTGGGGAACGATAGCAAACCTACAAATGAAGAGGAACCGGCCTTTGGCTGTGGCAGTTGTCTACTATAAATGCACAAATCTATCCCGAAGGGTGGGGGGGGGGGGGGGAGAGAGTCTTGTGGGTATTTTCTTAAGTTTGAAGAAAGTCTAGGGAGGAAACAATATACAGTATAACATTCAGAAGAAATACCAATACTAATAATATCATCAAAATTCTCCCCTTAAATCATTCTGTAATAAAAGCAGCAAGACTGTGTAATGAGTGAAGGTGTTTAACTCTATCAATCAGAAGACGTCCATATGTGTTTCTTTGTACTTACTGCCAGACGATTGTATTCAGCTTAACAAGAACCTGTCATATTAAAAGGTTTAATCTAAATATACTTTTAACCCTTTCATTCCCAGCGCTTCGTCCTATGTTGAGTAAAACAATACATAGAGTATCAAAGGCATTTGATAGAGTCTGGCATCAATCCTTAGTGTCGAAGATGTCACACTACGGCCTTGCATTATTAGTTCCACTAATTTCTTCTTATCTTCATAACAGAAAAATACGTGTAATGGTAGATGGCCTTTATTCTCAATTTCACTCAATAAATGCTGGTGTTCCCCAGGGATCAGTTTTGGCCCCAATTCTGTTCCTCATTCATATCAATGATCTCATATCTACCACTCATAATCCAATACATTCCTACGCAGATGACTCAACACTCCACAGTTCCTTCACATTTACCAATTCTTTCACCCAACCCGATCTTATAAATTCAAAAATAAACACTGCAATTTCTCTGAACCAGGACCTTTCTAGAGTTAATGGATGGGGACAAAAGAATCTAGTTTCCTTTAATGCACAGAAAACCAAGTACATTCAATTTTCTAACCGACAGAATCTCACTGACTCCCATATATTTTTTAATGATGTAAATATTCCCACTTCCCCTAGTATTGACATTCTCGGTGTAACATTAACTACTAACTTGAGCTGGACACATTATGTTAGAAGCATTGCTAAGAATGCCTCTAAAAAACTGGGACTCCTGTACAGAGTTCGAGAATTCTTCACTGACGAGCAGTTGGCCGTGATATATAAAAGTCATGTGCGTTCTCAGATGGATTACTGTTCACCTCTGTGGGGTGGAAGTGGAGTGGTTGCATTGAGGCAGTTGGACAAAATTCAAAAGAAAGCTATTAGATTAATCAATAACCCTGCAATCACACAGGACCTTCCTACATTATCCATACGAAGAAACGTTGCATCCCTTGCATTATTCTACAGATATTTTCACAGCAATTGTTCCGAGGAACTTGCTTCAATTGTGCCGCCTCTCCACATCTTTCCCCGTAGAACTAGGGCAGCTGAGAGCGCCCATGAATTTACACTTTCTCCTCCACAATGCAGAACTTCTGCTTATGAGAATTTAATTTATCCCCAGAGCTGCTACTATTTGGAATTCACTTCCCTCGAATTGCTTTCCACAAACTTACAATCTACAAATGTTTAAATCCAGTTGTTACAAACATTTTATGAATGGAGGATGCCTTTAGGCACATGGACCTTTTTGTTTTATCTGTGTTTTTCCTTCCTCCGTTCATTGTCTCTTAAAAAAAAAAAAACAAAAAAAAACACAGGATATAACAGAACTGTGTATCACTTACCAGGATTTTTGTTGTAACCAGGAATATAGGAAGGATAGACAGTATAATACTAATAATTGTAATAATACTTATACTAATAATAATAAATTAGACGTGCCGTTTTGTCCAAAATCAAAACGCTATACCCAACTCTGCGATTTGTCACCATCATCACTACTACTATCACTAATACTAATAATAATGATAATGATGACAATTATTATAATTATATACATATTTGTATGTTTGAATATAATATATATAGGCCTATACTGTATATATATATATTCAAACATACAAATATGTATATAATTAAAATTATTGTTATCATTATCATTATTTCTAGTATTATTATATTAGTATTAGTGAGAGAGAGAGAGAGAGAGAGAGAGAGAGAGAGAGAGCGAGAGAGATACAATAGATAGATAGATAGATATAGATAGATGAATAGATAGATAAACTTAAGACTCTTATATACACGTGAGCTAAACATAAAATAGCTAGTATTTCAGAACCACATTTCAACTTTTCATTCATTAAATAATATTTTTCCTCGTGTCATAAACTTGTTTCCTACTTCAAAATTTATATGGTAGCCTCCTTCCCAAGCTGTGCCTCCTACACCTAAATCGCATGATAGGTCTTACGTTGACAAGGCAATAGGGCAGAATGTCTTAAAATATTCAGACTAATGGGTGAACGTCTCAAAATCTTAAAACTATTGGGGCTGAACACGAGAGAAAAGGGGCCCAAAAAACTAATTAATCTATATTTTTATTAATTTCACCACAACACCAAACACCTCCAATGAAATTAATGAAAGCATATAATTGTGATCCACCGGGATTCGAACCTGGGTTATCACACAAAGCAAGTATTTATTACACATTTATCGCCAGTAAGTGCGCCGTCACAATTGGTCGTTTACTAATCAGTAGGCTACATAAGCATTTCCCAGTTCATCAAAACAAACTCAAATTCTCCACCACTCTTTGCCATATATCACACATTCCTTACGACCAGATAACTGCTCATTAACCCTTTCAAGATACAATGACGCATATATGTTATGTCTTTTGGTAATTACTAGACTATTTTATTCAGCTTAGGAAGGGTATGTGGAAGTCAGGGGATTACTTGAGATAGTCTTTACCCTTATAACTCTCATAGATTCTTCATAAACAGTAAAATATCGTCTAATGAAAGCCAGAATAAACTGTCAAAATGCGCCATAATCCTCAGAGGGTGAACTTGCCATAAGTTATTGCCATAACAAGTTGTCAGTCGTCACTTATTTTATTTTATTTTTTCCTATATTCCAACTACTCCCTCTCGGGCATAGGCTGATAAGCCTTTACACTCTACCGCTGAACACGGTGAGGCCCGTGAGGTCTTGTTCCAGTCTAGGGAGTGAGACATGCGAAGCTGCTTCGCCTCTGCGCTTCACAGTCTCACTCCCCAGCCTCGGACCCTCACTCTCAGAATGCCACCTATTGAGCAATTAACTCACTAGGCAGTGCCCCCCTGTATCATATTTTGAATATGGGAATATTCATACAGTGCTATTTAATCAGGGAACAATGAGGGTATTTTGTTTTGGCATTTCGGTGTGCTGTGGTAATGCACTGATACTAGGTACAGCACAAATTCCATCCCAACAATATCTTCCCATTGCCATATTGGGATTCGAACCCGGGTCCATTGGATTACCAGTCCAATGGCAAGACCACTCTGCCACACCTCCCCTTAAGAGGAGGTATGTCGTTTGTCTGGACCACCTTCGCTCTAATATTTAGCCCCATTAGTGTTGAGATTTTAAAGCGTTCGCCCCATTACTTTGTCAATATTAAGACCTTTTCTGTCATTTATGTGTCGATTTCTTACCTGGCGAGCGATAGCAAGCCTGTAATTTTGAAAGATCCGGCCTTTGGCTGGGAAATTTTTCTACCTGAATATATACAAATATATCTGGAAGTAGGATCTTGAGGATGTTTTTTTGTTAAGATTGCTGGAAGCCCAGGGAGGAAACTAAAAGAATAATACATTAATTAATAAAATATACAAATAAGTAACGCTCACCGCTACCAAAGCCACACACCACCAGTCATTATAATACCTCATATACAGTGTCGTCAATTTAGTTATTTTCTAGCTAGATCTAGAGGTATTTAGGCTACTTCATTCTAGCGACATTAGTTCTAGCGATTCTCTGGAGATTTGAGGTATATTACAGAGATCGTGGCATTATTTGAGCGGTTATCGTAATTTATTTATTATCTAGCGACCTTTACGAACGGATCTAGCGGTATTTTGTGTTATGACTGGGTAACCCTGCTCATATACCTCTTTTGCCGATCATAATTATGATACCTCTAATACCCTGTTCACCAGTCACATAATACCTCACATACTCCCATCACCACATAGGCCTACTATCTACAGTATGTCATCCATTACTTCACCACTTAACCATTTCCCTTTTTACCATGTGTTATTTTCACATCACCTACCACTCTTTCAACTCTGGGGAGGCGCTCGTCACAGGCAGTTTTGCCGTTTTGTCTCCCTCATCCACATAGAAAATAGAACAAATATAACACTCTGGGTCTCCAATATTCTTAACCAGTTTCCTACACTGGTACACAGAAGCTTCGTGTGCTCAAACGCCTCAAGGGGTTCTTTACACCTGCGCAGCTTCTGGCTCTGTACAGGGGCACAATGCGTCCTTGTATTGAGTATTGTTCACATGTTTGGGGAGGATCCTCTTCCACCGCACTCCTAAACAAAGCAGAAAGGAAAGCCTTTTGTCTCATTAACTCCCGTCCACTCACCAACTCTCTGCAATCTCTCTCTCTCTCTCTTCGCATTGCATGTTGCATCTCTCTCGCTATTCTATCGCTACTACAATAATCACTGTTCCTCAGAGCTTTCCCAGTGTATACCACCTCCTCTACGTAGGGTACGTAGTACCCGTATTGCAACACAATCCCACCCCTACTCTCTGCAACTCTCCAACCCAAGAGTGAAACGCTATTCTCAGTCTTTCTTCTATTCAACTGCTGAGCTCTGGAACTCTCTCCCAGATTCAGTCTTTCCCTCTTCCTATGACTTAAATTGCTTCAAACTCTGTGTCCAGGCATTTTGGCTCGAACGTACCTTTATTTTGGCCCTGTCACTCCGTCAACTCTGGGGGAGGCACTTGCAACAGAAAGTTCTGCCTTTTGTCTCCCTCACATAGGAAAAAAAAACAACAACATACCTTTCACCCCGAAACAACTCCGCTATATCTTTCGCCATACTTCCTTACCAAGTTCCGCTTTAATCTTTCCATATATCACCTCATCACTTTCCACTTGCATTATACCACGTACCACTTTCCACCTACCATTTACCAATTTACATCAACCACTTTCCACTTCACCACTTTCTACATACCACCTAATCACCTCCCATCTACATTTTGCCACCTACCACCACCAATTAGTCAACTCAGATACCTTTACCGGGATAGAACAATAGCCAATTACTGACACTGGTGGTTCCTTACAGCCTTGTGTGAGAGGGGTGTTGGGTCAGTGATGGTGACTGATATGGCTGACAACTGACAACATGATGAACACACTGACAACTGACATTAACAAGGTGTCAAGGGTCACACGGAGTTAGGCTACTATAACCTCCTGAAGCTAGTTCATAATTTTGTTATCAAAGTTCATTAACCCTTTGAAGCTCTGACGCGTTTTAGCAGTTTATTTTGGCTATCATTAGACGATTTTATGCAGCTTAGGAAGTATCTGTGGGTATTAAAATGGTAAAGACTATCTCAATCAATCCTTTGACTTCCATATACCGTTAGTAATCTGTATAAAATCGTCTATTAGTAGCCAGAAACAGAACAGGAACGTGTATTGGAGCTTGAAAGAGTTAAAAAGCAAGGTGTTGTTGTGGGAATAGGGACGTAACAGTCTGTTTATACCTTTCAAAGTATACATTAATGAAAGTATTTTTGACAAGTGTTCTGTATACTCTAAAGTTATGTTAAGATAATAAGAAATCGGAAATCTGCATTAGGCTGACCGGTGCAAACGAGGCAGATCCCATTCACACCCAACCAATATTATTCATATAACTATCCAGATTGCACTTGGAATTTTCTACCGTTCCTGAGCTAATCCCAGCACTAGGCAGTCTGTTAATCTGTTGATAAGTAGTATATATATAGTATAACAAATTAATAAGCATACATGTATAATAGAGTATCAAATGTTCAAGAAAAGTACCTTATATTTCGAGTGAAGATATCACATGTCAAGCAGTGACGAAAGGAGAAGCTTGACACGACGATAGCTTAGAGATAAGACTTAAGTAACAGGTTGAGTGACAGGTGAGGAGGTGAGGGAGACAGACACTGTAGGGAAAGATTGTTGGGAGAAAAGGTGGGGTTATCTACCCCTAATTTAAAGGTGTTTCTAATCCATTACCTATTGTTTCATAAGTAATGACCTGAATATATTGTTTTGTAACTTATGAAGGACCTGCGTGTTACACACTACTTAGACCAGGTTTACTCATCTATGATCTTGATAAAATATCGTGCAGCTTCTTGCATAAATATTTTGTAACGTATCGACTGCATGTATGTGTTTGTGTAATAATAATAAATAATAATAAACGGTTTATTGACAGTTGCAGCCATTGGCTGAAAATGTACAAAGGAACAGTTTGTTGCTTAACTCTAACTTATATTAACTTACAATATGGGCCAAAGCAATAAATTGCACAAGAGCTACCGGTGTGAGAGAGAGAGAGAGAGAGAGAGAGAGAGAGAGAGAGAGAGAGAGAGAGAGAGAGAGAGAGAGAGAGAGAGAGAGAGAGAGAGAGAGAGAGAGAGAGAGAGAGAGAGAGAGAGGAGAGAGAGAGAGAGAGAGAGAGAGAGAGAGAGAGAGAGAGAGAGAGAGAGAGAGAGAGAGAGAGAGAGAGAGAGAGAGAGAGAGAGAGAGAGAGAGAGAGAGAGAGAGAGAGAGAGAGAGAGAGAGAGAGAGAGAGAGAGAGAGAGAGAGAGAGAGAGAGAGAGAGAGAGAGAGAGAGAGAGAGAGAGAGAGAGAGAGAGAGAGAGAGAGAGAGAGAGAGAGAGAGAGAGCGTTAGAAGTAATAAATAGTATCTGAAAGACCTGGTGGCCCATTCTGGAGGAATAATCAAAGAGGAAAGAGAGATATATGCAGCACTGCACTCATTGCGGATATAAACTTGTGTTTTTGTTTTTTTTTCGGTGGAAAATGCTCCGGCCAAAGGCCGATTCATCATATATTAAAAGGCTCACTATCACTCGCCAGAAAACAAAATATCGACACCTGAATGTCAAGAAAGATCTTAAAATGGACAATAACATGGCACGAAAGGCCTTATAGTCAACAAATTATTGGGTTTAACATCTTAAAATATCAACCTAAATGGACCTAACATGAGGGACAAGGGTGCCCATAAAAAACACCCAGGGAATAGAAAGGCATCATGAAATTGAAAGTTGTACAGTTTTGTTAGATTTGAAAACAACTATTGAATCATATTTTAAGGGGGAGGGCTGGAGAAGGGGGGGAGGGGGGGTTCTGGCCACCCTTCTCCCTTATGTTTAGCCCCATGAAATGTTAAAGACATTCGTCCCTCTTACGATTTTATGACCTTTCATGTGTCGATTGCTTTCTGGCAAGTGATAGTGAGTCTGCAATTTAGGAGGAGTGGCCTTTGGCCAGGGCATTTTCTACCGAATAATGCACACATTTACCTCGAAGAGAGGTCTTGGGAGTAATTTTGTAAGCTTGCTGGAGGTCTAGGGAGGAACCTAAATAAATAATAATAAAGTAGACGTGCCGTTTCGCCCAAAATCAAACCGGCATACCCAACTCTGCGATCGGTCACCATCATCACTACTAGTCACTATCATCATTAATATCATCAGCACTACTACTATTATAATCATCACTACTACTCTCACCATTATCATTACTACTCTCATCATCACTACTACTCTCATAATTACTACAACTTTCACCATCATAACTACTACTTACCAACATCACTAATACTGTCACCATCATCTTACAATCATCATTACTAATTTCACCATCATGAATACTATTATGACCATCATCACTACTACTAGTACTGTCACCATCATATCTACTACTGTTATCATCATCACTACTGTCATCATTATCACTAAATCTACAACCATTATCACTGCTATTATCACCATCATCACTACTATCAGCATTATCCCCACTATTACTACCATCACTTCTAATGTCAACTAAACTAGCTTAACCTAAGAAATGCTTCGCAAGTTTTTCTCGCCCCCTGAACGATGGCATTCTGTGTGAGAGTGCCCCTACGGGGTACTCTCACACAGAACGCCATCATCATTGCTTAGGAACAGGTACAGGGTGGGTGTCCTGAGGGGGAGGGGGGGGGGAACCATATTTTGGACCTAAAATCATAACTATTGCACATATTCAAACAATATTTTTTTCATTACCGTCGCATTCACGGACCGAATGTTCGTGTGAAGTTTGGTGAAAATCCGTCGAACGGTCTAGGAAGAGTTATTGGACAGACAAACAGACAGACAGACATTTCGGCCGGCATGTACCACTATACGGGGGGCGATACCACTCTGCTTACGCAGAGTTGATAAAATAATAGAAGCTGAGCAAAGGATGTCACGCAATATTCTCATAAAACATGAAGCAAGACTTTTATCTCATTTTGTAACACTAAATTCTGACGTCTTCCATAATATAGGAACGCCCTGCGCCTGCCAAATGAATCACTCGATCCATAATGTTGTTGTTGTTGTTCCCCAAGCTGCCTGGCCGAACAGCCCCAAGGCCCTGAGCAAGGCCAAGGCCATAAACGAGCGCCCCCACAGAACCCTCCCCGCCGACCACAATAAAGCCTGGGTGACCGAAGCCACTCCATGGCAGGGAGCTGAGGAGGGTGCGGAATTGCCCGGGAAACCAAAGCCCCACCCAGGGCCCTGTGTCCCTCAGCAATTATGAAGAGAAAGTTGAGGGGCAAGGGAAAAATGTGACGCTTTGGCTTCCAATCTTGGTAGATTGGGAGGTCAATCCACGTTAGAGACGCCGTCACTTGAGATCTAGAAAATATATAAGTAAAAGGAACAGTCAGAGTAAGCTATGGGTATGGCAGAGATTGCTCAGTTCTCACTCTAATAGACCAGCCCATCACCACATGACTAGAACCCAATCCTCTCAGCATCAGCTAGGAAAGGCCCTAGAAAGCCGCCTTTGGCGGGGGGATAGCTCCCCTATTTCAACCCTTTTCGGGGTTGGGCACCCGCCCCGATCCATAATGTAACATCCAATAGGTTTTTGTCTGCGGTTCTTCTTAACCCTTCTTTGGCGGCGCGCATCATATGTCGAGTGAAAGAAATTTGGACTATGTGGCGGCTCACAACATAAGTCGTGTGGCATTTTCAGCACGTAATGTTGCTGAGAGAGAGAGACAAGTGGTGGCAGGAGAGTAGCGAGCGTATGACTGCTCCAGACCACCGCAGTGGACCAACTGACATAAATCCCACCCTCCTCCACCCTCTCACACTCGCTACATAGTGAATTGTGTGGGGAAAGTACCGAATTACATGGTTTTTGCACTCGTGTTGCGCGGTTGTTGCAAGAAAACTAGCGGTCATACAAGGATCGTTGTGGTGTCATTGGAAAGCTCTGTTTATGCCCTTTCAGGGATAGATACTTGTTTTACGCTCTGGGTCTTATTTAGGCATGAAAATGATCACGTAAAGAGCCCTATTTTGGGTAATAACACCCCGCTGGTGGCTACATATTATTTACCGCCTAGGCCGCTCGTTAGGTGTTAATGATATATACGCCTTATAAAACATTAGCGACCATAACTTTGCATCCTACGTCTTTTATATACCGGTATATATATCTTATTATGAATAGCTAACATTTCCTAAAGTCATATCTGCAACATATAACAATGATCAGATAAAGTCAACCTTGTACAGTTGGGTTAGATTTAAGGGGAGAATATTTGTTTTCTTTAATTTCCTCCGTAGACCTCCATCAAAATTTCATATAATACCCCGACGACCCAACTTCGAGATAAGTATATGCATTGTTCGGTAGAAAAATGCCGGTTCTTTCTAAATTGCAGGCTCGCTATCTCTCCCCCAGGAAAAATATCTATACCTATATGACACAGAATAGTCTTAAAATTGACAAAGACAGTGAACGAAAGGTGTTTACATGCCGCAGGTTCGATTTGCTGTTCTGGAGTTCATATTAGGCCATGATAAATATCTTCGAGTGTACCTTCATTCCTTAATAAATAGGTGATATAGTATTTGAACTCTTCAGCAATGGTGACGTGCTTTTCAATATAATCTGGCAACTATTAGAAGAGTTTATTCACCTTAGGTATGACGTCTAGGCCTACCCATTAAACAGGCTACGGACTATCTCAAATAATCCTTTTAGCTACCATATATCCACCCTAAGCTAATACAATCATGTAAATGGAGCTGAAATAAAATATAAAAAACGTAAGTGGTACAGTATGGGTTAAACATGAATGATGTAAAATATGAGAACCAAGCAAGTCTATTTAATGTTCGTCTGTTAGCGAGGAAATCAACATTTTGGTTTAAAAGACTTTCGAGCTTCTCTGAATTGTAGAATATTTGTAATCACTATAAGTATATCTGATTTGTAATCAAGTTAATTAGATACACATTGCAAAGTTATAAAAGGTTTCATAAGATCAACTATGAATTATTACCGTATGCGTATGCATAGTCACATTTGGTAGTTCAATTACTGATTAAGTCTGCTTCGAAACAGTACATTTTAGCTGTGATATATTAAGTTATCCCCAAATTTCAGTTTTCTCTTGCGTTCTAAGGATAAATAAAGACAACTGGGTTGTGAAAACAAGCGACATCGACAACGATCAATGTTGCCAGTTTAGCTACTTTCCCGCTAAATCTAGAGGTATTGACTTCGATCGAGCAGCACATTTGTACATCTAGCGGCATGAGAGGCCACAGTAAGAAAATATATAAAGAGAGGAGCCGCCTACAGATCAGAAAGAACAGTTTCTCTCAGCGAATTATCGACAGATGGAATAAACTACTGGAAAAAGTTATTCAGGCAAATTCTGTAGAAATCTTCAAATCCCGCTATAATGAATATACCAAAAACGAACCCACTAAATTTTTCCCAAACTGGTATAATTAAAGCACTCCCAACTACGGCCTAACCGGCTAATTCATATAAATACACGAGAGGGTCCAAACAAGCCAGTAGGCTTACAACGTGACCCTATTTCAACGGTAACTGAATTCTAGCGAGATTCTGGAGATTTGATAAGGGACGGGTTCTTGCAGAGAGGCTCCAGTCCTGACGCGATTATTGACTTTCAGTGTGCTGGCTTAATAATCCAATAGGGTTGATAGCATCTGAAGTCCTATTTAAACTAAATGGAGATTTGAGTAATTTTGGGCGATGTCCTAGAGATTGTGATTTAGCAATATTACAGATATTGTGGTATTTTTTTCTGGCGATTTTCGGCATTTATGTTCAATCTCCTAGCGACTTAATGAAAACGGATCTAGCGTAATTTGTTGCTTTGATTTAGTAACCCTGACTGCTTGACAATGAGCTTACGGTCCTGATCAGTCAGATCAGTGGTATAGTGTGTGTGGTGGTGGATAGACGCGTGTTATGGCCGGAGTGTCCCGTTTGTTAATTACTGTAGTTGATACATTTATTATAACTCCACGTAGTGATGCTACCGGTAGCCGATATTTGTATAATCAAAAGAGGACACAGATGACCTTGGAACTACGAACATTGTATGAGAAGTACCAAAGGTGAGAGTTGTCCATTATTTAGTAGCGACCAGAATGCAATATAGACAGAACTCTCTTTTCCCCACTCCCTCCCCCATCCCTCGCCTCCCTTCTACCTCATCCCCTCTCCTTCACCTACCTCCTCCCCACACCCTCTTTCTGTCCACTGCGCCAACCATACCTCCATGGCGCCAACAGACACATACACTAGATTGAGGATGTACAATAATCTATTATCAGCAATAATTGTGTGTATAGTGACCAAGACGTCCTTGTCATAATAAGGAACACCGTCCATGATTAGGCTATTCATTCAACATTGTGTTATGTAAGGGAATTGTCGAAATGTATATCTCATTAGTCAATAGATTACGGGTAACCCATTTTTTGGGGCTCCACCAATCACACGCCATAAATGTAGCCTGCGATGTTGCCATAGTTACAGCCGTGTCTTCACTTGGAACTGAGTGTACGAAGGAAACTAGCCTACACTGGAATATCCGTAAATATTTGATTATATAAGAACAAAACATATATAATAAATGGCAACGGCGATAATTAATTAGTTTCTTTATAACTCATTTGCTTAACATTTTATCAAAATGCCACATTAGCAATAACTTCGCAAAACATTCAGTCGAGAAAAACATGATTGCTAAGCTAATTAATATGAGTAGGCTTACAGGTGTTTAATCTAACTATACAGTATACAGTACATATTATAGTTATATTAATACCGTAGTGATATCTTGCATCGAGTCGTGAGTTGTTGATAACACCCAAAAATAACACAATATAGGCTAGGCTTACATTACTCGTCAACAGTCCAATATATCGGGGTTGGCAGCGTACTGATCCCGGGGTACTCCAAAGTCAAGCGAGCGCCAATACCTAAGTATTTTTGGCAATTTGCAATATCTCCGTTATCCCTGTGTGCTTAGTTACTTTAAATATAAATATAGTATATACTTTCTCAGTGACCAAGCTTCTTTCGTATTTTTGCAGTTATTTTTTTCGGTTATTGTTAGTGCAGTTACTCGCTGGGAAGGCACATTTGTTTATCTCGCCTGTGTTTCCGTGTTCGCCGCTCAAACTAGCCTGCTATACTGCTCTTTATTTCTGGGCTGACACTGCTGATTAATGTCTATAAACTCTCCTGATGGTTGCCTTGCGCGATTGGTGGTAAATAGGACAAGATAGAAAGGTGAGATGGTAATGAAAACGTAGGTTTATTTTGAAACTGGTTGTAGGCTATGTGGGGAAGGCTTTCTTGTGCAGACGTGTTTTGTTATTTTGGAACTTCCGTTTAGTTTTAATTTAGGCCTACTGGCCTACTGGGTATATGTATTCTATATAAAGGCGACACGCTCCAAAATTGTGAGCAGTTATTGCTAATTAATCCTATCATTAACAAATGTCGATTACTAGGCTGTTATATCATTAGTACCGGTAGCTGGCATCTATAACATGCAGAAGGCTTTTGACCTAGTCCACCACTCGTCACTGTGTAGCCTATAATGGAGGTGCTGGGTATGGAAATTTATAAGTGTACAGTCGTGATCACCAATAACTAAGCATCCAATCCATTAGTATCGAAACCAAGCGAGATTAAAATATAGTAGGCCTATATACTGTATACCGTAGCTGCAGAACTTGGCTTTTGAGGTTCAAGACTCAATAGGTTTAACCTCATAGACTTTCATAATTGTACAAGGTGATTGTTAATAATGGTGGTATGGATATAATAGGATTTGTGTAGTGTAGGCTATACGAAGTTTGGAGAACTTGAGAATTATATGTTTAGGATATATGGAAGGTGGATGTTGTTGCAGTTCCCGGAGTACAGGTATAATGAGCCAATGCAGTGTTGATTTGTAAGGCAGGATTTTGTTATGCCTCGCTTAGGTTCTTTCCAATTTACTTTCAATATACTTGTCAAATTTAAAGGACAATAAAATAAATAATAGTGTCACCGGAGGCCCGGAGGGGTTATCCTGTATACTTAGTTGCAAATCTTCCGTAGTACCACCGGTACTGACTGTCTTGAACAATGATTGAGCTTGTCAGCTGGCACTGCACCTCTATTGTTGTCTGGCTTGTCTCAAGTACTGTAACTGTAGTGTCCTCCCGGCACCACAATGGTAACAAATAACACACACACACACACACACACACACATATATATATATATATATATATATATATATATATATATATATATATATATATGTATATATTTATTAATTTCACCACAACACCAAACACCTCCAATGAAATTAATGAAAGCATATATGTGATTCACCGGGATTCGAACCTGGGTTATCACACACAGATTTTTAGACAGTACCGGTATACAGTATATATATATATATATATATATATATATATATATATATATATATATATATATATAGGCCTATTGCACTGTATTTTAACAAAGTGATTATTTCTATCTGTGTAATACAGTGTATAGCCTACAGATTACACACTTTTTAATACAGTATATACAGATTACACACTTTTTCGGCTATTTTCAATGCAGCAAACTTAGCAGTTCAAGCCAAACAGTAGCTGGGCATTCGCTACTCACATTCGAGTGAGGTCTGTTGATGTATTCCTTATCCTGCATAACATTATGTCATTACCTCCGCTACGAAGTTAGAGGGGGTTATGTTTTTTTCTTTCTCCGTCTATCTGTATACATTATATCTAAGAAATTTATGAACCGATTTTCACGAAAGTTGGTGAGCAGATGTAATATGCTCCAAGGAAGAAATGATTAAATTTAGTAGGTGATCGGTGGAGCCCATATAGACACTAGCGTTGGCGGAGATATGGGCTCTCCCGGGTGCCCTTCTAGTTTACATTTTTTTTTTATCAATGTTATCAATGTACTGTATTTATCCGTGTTAAAGTATGTTGGCCTATTATCCATATTCTGTAACCTGTTTATATCTTGCAGGTACGGTTGAATTGGACTCCATGACTGATAGACAACACTCGTGAAGTTACGGTGTAGATAAGGTCAGTATAAAATGGTCACCAAGTTTAGTGAGCTAGGACTTTGAGGGACTATCTATAAGCAGGTTAGATAATATATTCGACATTCGTTTTCATTCACTAGCGTAAAATCATTGATATGCATTTTAAAACTGTCTTCGTTCAAGTAGTCACCGTCTCGTGTTAAATTGTTCATAAATTTGTGAAGTAGCCTAGTATGGTAGGATTATTTGTATCTAGAATATTTTAGTGATATATAGTGGATCTTTGGTATGCGTGTGAATTGTTTATGTGAAGTGTTATATGAAAATACACGTTAATTACTCTTACTAGATAATTGGCTCCTAAAAGTATCGGCAAATAGAAATTACCAATATATATATTCCCCTTGGGATAAATGAGTATGTTTCCCATTTTATTAACTATTGCCACTATACCAGTGATCGTTTCATTCCCGATTCAAGCATGAGGGCAGGGAGGGGGGGGGGGGGGGGGCTGAACCCTCTTTTCCCTCAAATTTAGCTCCATTCCCATTAGTTTTGACATTATAGAACACTCGCCCCATTACTTAAGATCTATTGTGCCACTTAGGTGTTGAGTTTTTCCTGGCAAGCGATAGAGAGCTTGCATTTTAGGAGGAATCGGCCTTCGACCGAGGCTTTTTTTTTCTACCGAAAAATGCAGTTTTATTTTTTATGTGGACATTTTTAAAGCTTGATGGAGGTCTAGAGAGTCAATAAAGCAATAATATTAAATACATAAACAAATAAGTAAAAACTTTCCCTTAAGCTACAACATAGGCTATACACCCCATTAGTACTGCTACTATTGTTGTTAGTTCTCTTGAATTTCAGACATTTCTAAGCTTTTTAACATTTTGTCTTCTTTCATACACCTTTTAGCCGTTTGCATACAACCATTCTTATCACTTAGCTTCGCCATTTCCCTTGTGACCACCACGGAGTGTTTCTTGTAGCCTACACATTTCATACAACCATTCTTATCACTTAGCTTCGCCATTTCCCTTGTGACAGTGTTTCTTGTAGCCTACACATTTTATACAACCATTCTTATCACTTAGCTTCGCCATTTCCCTTGTGACAGTGTTTCTTGTAGCCTACACATTTTATACAACCATTCTTATCACTTAGCTTCGCCATTTCCCTTGTGACAGTGTTTCTTGTAGCCTACACATTTTATACAACCATTCTTATCACTTAGCTTCGCCATTTCCCTTGTGACCACCACGGAGTGTTTCTTGTAGCCTACACATTTCATACAACCATTCTTATCACTTAACTTCGCCATTTCCCTTGTGACCACCACGGAGTGTTTCTTGTAGCCTACACATTTCATAGAACCATTCTTATCACTTAGCTTCGCCATTTCCCTTGTGACCACCACGGAGTGTTTCTTGTAGCCTACACATTTCATACAACCATTCTTATCACTTAGCTTCGCCATTTCCCTTGTGACAGTGTTTCTTGTAGCCTACACATTTTATACAACCATTCTTATCACTTAGCTTCGCCATTTCCCTTGTGACAGTGTTTCTTGTAGCCTACACATTTTATACAACCATTCTTATCACTTAGCTTCGCCATTTCCCTTGTGACCACCACGGAGTGTTTCTTGTAGCCTACACATTTCATACAACCATTCTTATCACTTAACTTCGCCATTTCCCTTGTGACCACCACGGAGTGTTTCTTGTAGCCTACACATTTCATAGAACCATTCTTATCACTTAGCTTCGCCATTTCCCTTGTGACCACCACGGAGTGTTTCTTGTAGCCTACACATTTCATACAACCATTCTTATCACTTAGCTTCGCCATTTCCCTTGTGACAGTGTTTCTTGTAGCCTACACATTTCATACAACCATTCTTATCACTTAGCTTCGCCATTTCCCTTGTGACAGTGTTTCTTGTAGCCTACACATTTCATACAACCATTCTTATCACTTAGCTTCGCCATTTCCCTTGTGACCACCACGGAGTGTTTCTTGTAGCCTACACATATCATGCACAATTGCCCATTTAAGCTATGTTCTCCCCGTGATCTTATATATGGAAATATAATACGCATGATTGAATTACGAGTGTAGTTCGTATTTAGTGATTAGCTTATCTGATTAGTGAACTGATAATTCATAGAAATCACACTCGCAATTCATTCATACTAATTTTACTTTCATACGTAATATCACGACGAGGAACAGGACTTATGTGGGCAACTGTACTTAAAATCACTAATAAATATCCCGGTACACCCATCTTGTACACAGTCCCAGTAGCAGATATTGAACCATGAATTAGCCAACCAGCTGTAATGTAGACCTGATGGAAGGGTACCGTAACAATTTAAGGTACGGTAATTATCCAGCAGCCGACCTGGATTGAATCAATCATATACCTTGTTCATTATAGGTAGGCCAGAAATCCCTACCCCAATTAACCAACCAGCGGTAATGTATATATGATGGTAGGGTAGCAACGGTAATTATCCAACAGCCTACCTTGGATGAATCAATTAGGCACTTGCGAGTTTCGGGCTATAAGGAAGTTGGAGTTGTAGATATAAACATGTGTCAGAATATCCAGCTAGAATACGGTTGCAGTGCATTTATAAACGCTTAATAACAAATTTAAGATACTGTCTATCCCTAAAAAAACTACACTGTCAAGGCATTTTGTTTAACCGCTTCTGTACCGGTAACGTTTTTGTTTTGTTTTTATCTTAGCTACATTTAAACGATTTTATAAAGCTTAGGAAGGATGTCTACCAATAAAAAAGGATACATACTATCTCATTTCGTCCCTTTAGCTATCATATAGCCTTCCTAAGCTTCATAAATACTTATAAATGTAGCTGAAATAAAAATAAAAAGACGTCGCTGGTACAGAAGAGGTAAATATTGGTGTTTAAGGCTCCAACTTGCATATAGCCTGAAACTCGCAAGTGATCAATTATGACGAAGACACATAATTAGATCCTGCCTCCATACATCAGAGATCACTGATTGTTATTCTGAATTATGACTGGTCCAGGTAGAACTAGGAGAGTTATGAACCAATTGAGATTATGATTCGTTGTAATTGATATGAATATCTTCAAATGGATGTTTTAAATGGATACCGACACTATAATTCATATTTGGGCAATCCTTTAATACAGAAGCCTCTGAATCACCATTATCAATCAGTTGAGATGAGGTTTCAATTAATTCACTAATAAACCTTCACAATTCTATGGATTTATTGACGATAGCAACTCTTTAAGAAGACATGCTAGTTAGTGGTTATCCCGGAGCTAGCCACTAGGGAAAGGGATCAAGAGTTGTGTATATTATTATACTATAAGAGGCAGGGGAGGCTTAAGTCCTATTTTGATAGAACCAGTCTCTATAAATTATTGAAGTATAATACACGAACATTTTGGTAAAAATATTGATGCTAGATGCGTCTATTCTGCTCCAGAATTAACCATCAATAGATGGTTAAGACATTTGTTGGCAACAGGTAGCTTGGGTGTAGAGTTAGGCTGGTCAGGTTTTCAGTATAGGTCCTTTAGTGATGTTCCAGATCGTCAACCACAACCTTTGATATATTGTCACTGAACCATAGGAACTTTGTTGATGTATTGAGGCTTACTAACTTCACGTTTAGCTGTGATTTACTGTACAAAGCCACCAGGTCTGATGCATTCTATAGTTATGTACAGTGAATAGGTGGTGCTATATGTATGAATTACAACCAGAGATATACAATTGAGGATGTATAGATCTGGCCGAGGTGGAGGTTTTCCTTTAATGTGTTAAGTTATGACCCTCTACCCTTTATTGTCTCAGTACTTTGTTAACGAGTGTGTGTTGGGAGTCTAGTGTCACAGTTATAAGTCTGTTCACCTCATAAAACATTACGCCTGAAAGTTATGTTGTGATGGGTGACTTAACCCCTTCCGTACCGACGACGTTTCTTTATTATATTCTAGCTAAATTTAGACTTTTGTGTGCAGTTTAAGAAGGATCTGTGGTAGTAAAAAGGGTTAAGTGAGAGAGTTGGATGCCTATTAGTTGCTAGAGGCCCTTTTTTTAGCTGAATACAATCGCCTAATAGTAGCCAGACTATGGTTAAAAGGACCGTACCGGTAATGAAGGGGTTAAGGAGAACCGATCCTCCTCATAGGTCTCAAGGGTTAACAACACAGCCTAACAAACCCGGTCACCCTTATACACAACACCATAGGAAGAGGGGACAATCGCTCGGCCACTTTCTAGCCATTGCAAATGATGATGTTCTTCTTTTTATGTAAAATATGTCTAAATATCTGCACATCAATTACATACTCAAACTAACTAACTTAATCACAACCAAACTTTAAAAATATACGTACTTCATACATTAAAAACCCTAGTACCGGTAATTAATCGGGATAATAATAATAGCATTATGTTTAGCAATAATAGCGAACAAGCTTCGTTGCAGTTTATCAGATTGCGTTTGTATTAGCAAAACCACTGAGTTCGCGATCTTATGATTCAATGTTTAAATTCTCAAGTTTTAGGTAGAGTCTTGTAGAGTAATTGTTTTTTGAATTTATAGTAGATAATATACACATAAATGATCTACGTTAGATAATGCACTTTCCATCAAAGGGTAAAATATCAATTCAAACAATATAGTTCGTACAGTACATGTTATTGCTAATAGTTGCAAATTGTATACATCATTATACTCCCCTCGTCCCTTCCTTGTAGATATTTGTATTCAGGGTTAAGGAGGAATTGGTATTTATATGTATACTGATTGTATATATTTGTTTGTTATATATTTATTATTGTTATTTTTTTAGGTTACTCCCTAGACCTTCATCAAGCTTAAAAGAACACCCCCAAGCTTCGAGATAACTTTGTAAATTTTTCAGTAAAAAAATGTCCCGCCTGAAGGCCAGTACCGGTACCTTCTGGAATACAGGATCCCTATTGCTCGCCAGGACAAAAATCGACACCTATATGGCACGAAATGTCTTAAAATTTGACAAAGAATTTTTGAGGAAAAGTCTGAAAATTACCAAATTAATTTGGCAAGCGTCTTAACCCCTTATTGGCGGAGCCCGACTTAAGTCCGTATCGAAAAACCTGGACTATGTGGCGGTGCCCGACTTAAGTCCGTGTGCAATTTTTGAGCAATAATGGCTCTGAGAGAGAGACGAGCGGTGGGCGGAGCGTAGGTCGGCTTCTGACCACTCGGCACGGGTCCCGCGCGACTACTGACATCTACTCCACACAACTCCACCCTCCCTACCTCTCCACACAGGAAATTATATAAGGAAATTACCGTATTTTAGGGTTTTTGCACTCGTCTTGCACGATCGTTGCAAGAGAATGCGTGGTCATAGGAGGATGGTTCTGGTGTCATTGGAAAGCTCAATTAACGCCCTTTCAGGGATACATAATTGTATTACAATCTGGCTCTTGTTTATGCATGAAAAAGAGCACGGAAACAAGGCCATTTAGGGTAAAAAAAAAAACCACTTGGCGCGTAGTGGAAAACAAATGACGGGCCCGCTCGTAAGGTGTTAACATCTCAAACCTAATGGGGCTAAACATGAGGGAGAAGGGGGTCCAAAAAAAAACCTTACCTTCCCAATTTCCCCATTATAATCCCACTAAACTCATATTTCTAAATTTATAACCGTATAACTAAGCTCTGTACGGTACTTTATTTTATTATAATAACCTGCATTTATTTAGGTATTGGTATTTAGCCTCGATGTACAGTTGCCCCCAAAGTTCTGTTCCTCTCCGTGATCATAATTATACGGTACATGTAATTATAATGCGCATGACTGAATTACGAGTGTAGTTTCTTATGCAGTGAGAATCTCATTTGACTAGTCAATTGACAATTAAAAGAAAACACTAGAAATTCATCCATACTAATTTTTCATGCATACATAATTATGATCATGACGACTAGGAACAAAATTTATTTGGGCAACTGTACCTACCATAAATATTACTGAATATACTTACTCTTTCATGATACGATCACACATTTATGTTTTCTATCCATCAGAAACATAAGACAATTATTATATTTTTATTTAATATCGATATTTACGGCTCCAGCTTCCTTATACCCTGAATCTCGCAAGTGATACATTTTGTATTGTTTTAGCAAAGTAAAAGTTTGGGTTTAGTTGTATTAGCGGTGGATCATATTCCGGGCGGTCTTTGGGTTTAGTTGTATTAGCGGTGGATCATATTCCGGGCGGTCTTTCAATTACGTGTTCTTGGGCAGGTGATAATGTTGCAACCTTACTGACCCACCCCAAATTAGGTGCATATTTAATATAATTTTTTGTTTTGCCCAAATTCTATCATCAAGCTCATAGAGAACTAACCATAGCTTAGCGGTTTCCAGAATGTAGGTTTTAAGGTTAATACCGAGTAATTTTGTAGAGCGAACTCCCTTAATTATGCCCAAGTATCCAAATACAGTGTACTTAAATTCAAGCAATGTATGGATATTAAGCCTCAGTCTCTCTAGTAATAATTCGGGCCTTTATAGAACAAATTGCCTCCTCAGGTTATGGTAATTATGGTATTAACGAAGCGTATATTAAACAAAATATATATAGTAATCGGTACTACAAAGAGTAGCAAATATAATGAACTTCCATCTTGCCCAGCTGCTTTAGAAATCGGGGGTATAAGACGGAGAAAGTGTGTTTTTTTATGAAGGAGAACAAAGACAAAGCTGCCTGTAACAAGTGTCTCCCTCAAAGTTGAAAGAGTGAGAAAGTAAATCAAGCAATTTTCTTTTGGTGTACAGTAATAGTTAAGGAAGGTTGTGTGCTTGTTTTTAGTGTAGTGAAATGGATAGGAGGAGGTGTTTTTGAGAGTTAGCTGGATTTCTCTCTGTAGATGAGACACACACAGAAACAGAGAGGGATGCCAGACAAATAAACTGGAGTTCCAGCAACTCCTTATGACATGCCTATGAGACCGAGTGTATAGGATTGTTAAATGTTCCAATTCTCACTACAGACATCTATCTATCTATCTATTGCCGGACGCCTTACTCCCCTTACGAGGGTGGCCATACACAGAATGCTCCCAAGCGGACCTATTCCCTGTGAGAGGGACAACCCGAGCCAGTACAGTAAATCACAGCTAAACGTGAAGTTAGTAAGCCTCAATACATCAACAAAGTTCCTATGGTTCAGTGACAATAAAACAAACAGAAATATGAAAACATATTCAGTGACCATAAAATTAGGCATACTTTGGGTTGGCTTTTTAACCTTAAAATGTCTGTCGTATGCCTAAAATGATGCGAGCTATGTTTATATAAACACAATCAACTATCTTAATTTGCAAACGTGCAATAATGGAAGTGGGACAGATTATATCAATTTCTGGTTAAGGTCCAGTGGGTAGTACACTATTTGCAGCAATGCTCTGTATCTGAAATAGTTTCGCTTATTTCCTCCCCAATATTTACTCTTGCCAACCATCTAAACTCTAAAACTCTAAAACAACCATCACAACTACCTGACAACCAAATACCATAAGACACGATCCTATCACCAGACAGTTCGCCAAACACCACATTCACCACTCCTGTATTCAGATGACGTAATCTATAAACACACAGGATCGTCCCTGATTAAGACTGAATAAAGGTTCCCTCGAATTCCATCTCCAGACAGTTCAAGTGACCACATCTTTACCGGTGTGTTAATATATTCAGACTGTTATCTCCCCGCCATTTATTAACTGACCCACCTACTCAAATGGTCAAGGTGATGTGGTGTGTTGTAAGCTAACACATACAGTATAGTACATAACATGGGGAAGAACTTTGGGGGGAGATCAGTGGTATGCAACAATGCCCCACTGAACAGGAATATTGGTAACTGAGTAAAAGTAAGCGATATACAAAGGGCGGAACAACAATTTTATTGATCCAATCCAATCCCAGTTCAAATGAAAATCATATCATTATATTCTGCCTCGCTCAAACAGCCACTACCGATCAGCTGAAATAGGGTGATTCGAATAAAATGTAGATATACAAGTATATTTATCTCATTCTCAAAGATCTTGTTACAGTAGCATTTGCAGGATTATTTATATGGTCTTGGGCTAAGAACTCAAATATTGATTTCCGTCAACACTGCTGAGAGTTATTTATTATTTGTTTTTATTCCATTGGTACTTAATCAGTAATATATTATTCAGATGGTGAGTTCGGTAACGATATCAGTACTCCTGTCTCAAGTAAACCTATTACTCTTCCAGATTTACCCGAAATAGTATGGACTTTTTTGTTTTTGCTTATTACTAATATTCCTTGTGATATTTATTCTTAAGCATTCATCAGTCTAGTTAACGAAAGACAGATTTGAATCGGAATATATAGTTAGAGTTTTAAAGTATAACAAAACACGAAAATAAGGATTAGTGAACTTTACCAACGACAATGAAGTAGGTAAAAATACACCAATAAGTAACACTAACCCCCCTTAACCCCTTCTGTACCGACGTCTTTTTTTCATATATTCTAGCTATGTGTATACGATTTTGTGCCGTTTAAGAATGATCTGAGGTAGTAAAAAGGGTTAAGTGAGATTGTTCGAAGCCTGTTTATTGCTGGAGGCCCCTTTATATACGGAGTATAATCGTCTAATGGTAGCCAGCATAAAGTTATAGGACTGAAAGGGTTACAGGGATGGTGTGACGAGTACAGAAGGAAGGACAGCAGATTATGAGATTGCGTTCATTATGCAGCCATGTAAGGAATAGCCAGATGATTCCATTTGGTATTGCTTCACGGGCATTTGTTCTGCATTACACCCTTTGAAGATTATGACGCATCTTGATAGTTAATTCTATCTATTATTTGACGATCTTATACCGTTTGGGAAAGATCTATGGAAATTATATGGGTAAAGACTATCTCAATAATCCCACTGGCTTCCATATACCATTCCCAATCTGAATAAAATCGTCTAATAATTGCCATAAAACAGAAAATATATGCTTCAAGGGAATTACATCGCAAGTATAGTTTATTAACCCTTTCAAGATACGAATAAACATTTCGTTTCTATTTTTCCCCGGAATTGTTTAGCCTATTATTTTCAGGTTAGGAAGGATGTTAGGGAGTTAGAGGTATAATTGTAATAGACTTTACCTTTTAAATTTCTATAGATCCATCCTAAGCTGTACAAACACGTCTAATGATAGACAGAATATACTGTCAAAGTGCGTCATAATCCTCATGGGGTTAATCATGAAAGAAAACAGACCCTCACTCCGATATGGGATGCTATAAGTGTTCTATGCATAATATTTGCTAAGGCCAAAAGTCAGCTGTTTTAACATCAGACCAAATTCGGTCTTCATTCGTTTGTAGATCTCAACCTTGGCCTTGGCTTTGGTCTCGGATTTTGTGTGGGTATGGGAAGGATGGAAGGGTGTGGTATGGATGGGAGGGTGTGGTATGGATGGGAGGGTGTGGTATGGATGGGAGGGTGTGGGAAGGATGGGAGGGTGTGGTATGGATGGGAGGGTGTGGTATGGATGGGAGGGTGTGGGAAGGATGGGAGGGTGTGGTATGGATGGAAGGGTGTGGGAAGGATGGGAGGGTGTGGTATGGATGGGAGGGTGTGGGAAGGATGGGAGGGTGTGGGAAGGATGGAATGGTATAGAAAGGAGGGATTTGAGCAGAGCAAACTTGACGAAATAATGGAAGTGATGAATGAAAGGACGGATATAAGAAGACAAAGGTGGTGTCACACGAACGCATTTTGTTCTGGCAATTTTCGTTGAGCAAGTTTTTTCTCGTACTCTTTTGAGGCTCATTTGCATTGGAATCGGATACTAGATCGAAGGTAGATTATGTTAGGTAGTTGAATTCATACGTAACTAAAATTTTGAAGCGGCCAGACTACAATTGCCCGTAAAAATTGACGGGAAATTTGCTCGTGTCAGGAAGAAAGTTAGGTAATTAATAATATAATACTCCAATATATATATCGGGATAATCTAGGGTAAAATAAGCAACTAAAACCGGTGTCACACCAGCGATTTTTCCGGCAATTGTGATCTGGCATCTGCTTAAATAAAGTTATGTATTATTTCAGTCTCTTATACAGATTGCAATGCGAAAATACGATATATTTTTAAGGGGAATACTTCCTCATCGAAAATTGACGGAAAATGCGCTCGTTTGGCATCGCCCTAGGAGGTGTATTTTTTTGTTAACCCCTTCTCCCTCATGTTAAGCCCCATTATTTGTTTATATATTTAAAGACGTTCACCCGATTATTTCGACGATGTTAAGACGTTTCACCTATTTTCTATGTACACATTAAGACCGTTCGTGCCATTTACATGTAGATTTATTCCTGGCGAGCGATATTGTGCTGTAATTTAGAAGGAACCAGGATTCGGCCAGGACATATTTCTACCGCAATAAACTACCTAAATATACATAGATATTTATAACTGCAGAAATAAATATATATAAATCTCTTCAAATTATATAACTCAATAACTCACACCTGTTCGGGATAAAGGACTACTGTATCCCTTATGTTGGGACGATTATATCACTCAATAACTCACACCTGTTCGGGATAAAGGACTACTGTATCCCTTATGTTGGGACGATTATATCACTCAATAACTCACACCTGTTCGGGATAAAGGACTACTGTATCCCTTATGTTGGGACGATTATATAACTCAATAACTCACACCTGTTCGGGATAAAGGACTACTGTATCCCTTATGTTGGGACGATTTCCCTTCGAACTCTTTCCAGTTATCTACAAACAGTACATTTTCTCGGTCGCACATTTGTTTCATTTAGTTAAAGCGGTTTCACACAAGCGTATTTTGGAGCAATTTCGGGCAATCATGTTCTGTCAACTTCAAAATATAAGTATTACCATAATATTATTCAGTCACTTAGCGTAATCTACCCTCATTCTACAGTACTTTCAGACTCCAATGAAAAAGAACCCCAAAATACTGCGAGAAAAATACTTGCTCATCGAAAATTGTCGGAAAAAGGGCTCGTGTGACATGGCCTTTTTTTCAGTGCTCGATTACTACCGTAGGAATTCGTTTTCAACCTAGGGATAATTCTGTTTAACACACATTTTATTGTTTGTTCACCAGAACCCGGCCGGTTTTCAAAAAATTGTTTTATTCCAGGAACAATAGCGAATGGGTTAGGAATGAAGGAAAAACCATAAAAAACCGCTCAAAAAGCTTAAAGAATGGTCCTACAGAGCCCCCGAAAACGTATTTTACAAGAGTAAAAAATTGAAGGCAATTACCCCAAAAAACCATGTTATTGCACGCTCACGCGCACACACGTGGACTTTGAGAGTTTCAACCATCGGCACGGTTGCGTGGGATACGTACACAGTTCCCATACAAATCTGAGCCCTCTTGAGTGGCTACACCTGAGGTTACGGTCGGCGCAATTAGGGTGACGCGCCAGGCGCGTCTCTGGGGCTGTGCGTTACATACATCGCCGACGCGTCAGGCGCGTCGCTGGGGCTGTACGGGTTAATAATGACGAAAAATGGGGCGAAAGGTCTTAAAATCGACAAACTAATGTGTCAAATATCTTGACATCTGAAAACTAAACACGAGGGAGCAGGAGGCCTGAAAAACCAGTCCATCAGCCCTTAATATTCACAAGTTATGGTGGAATTACATGAGGAAGAGGGATGCGAAATAACGTGAACTGTTATTGAAGAGATGGATATAGAAAAAAACATGAGTAAATTCTGGGGAGATTTTCACTTAAGGGATTACTTTTTGAAGCTTCTCCCTCATGCTTAGCCCCATTAGTTTATAGATTTTAAGATGTTCGCCACGTTATTTTGGCGATTTTAAGACATTTCGCCCAATTTCTGTCAATTTGAAAACCTTTCGTGCCATTTAGGTGTCGATATTTTCCTGGCGAGCGATAGCATGGCCTGTAATTTAGGAGAAACCGGCCTTAGGCCGGGGCATTTTTCTACCGAAAAATGTACACATTTATAGCGAAGGGGGGTCATGGGGGTATTTCTTAAAAGCTTGATAGGGTTCTAGTAAGCACACTTAAAGTCTCCCCATAAATTACAGTACAAAATGGGATACCTGTTTGTTTGCGTGTCTCACTCACTTACGGACACCCTCGTTCATAAATCATGTCTAATCCAGTCATAGATCATTTGTTCTTAATAACCATCAATTCTCACTCGCCCTTTCCTTCTCTCCTTTATATATACAGCATATATATATATATATATATATATATATATATATATATATATATATATATATATATATATATATATATATACTATATATATATATATACAGTATATATACTATCAGTAACTATGTCAGTTTGTATCGGGGATTAAACTGTTTTGATACCTTTTTGCCTCTTACCTTGATTTTCCTTGTAATGTTTGTAGTCCAGGTTATCACTGTAAAAACATGTTGAAAGGTAAATCGTAGAGGTAATTGATTTGAAGCAAAGACACTGGTGGCTTTTCTATATAGTTTTATTAACAGAAATATAGACTATGCAGCTTGTAAATAGTTATAAGGTCTGTGTAGATACTGTAATGTCCATCAGGGAAGTATCTACCTAATTAAAAGCAGTAAGCTGGTTAACAACTAGATTGAGCTATTATTCCTGTAATCTGTATTCCTTCCTGTAAGAAATAGATGAATTAAGAATAGCGAAAATAGATAAACGGTACACACACTAATATCGCAACCGTATCGCACTTGTCACTGTATACGTCACTGTATAATTTACCTCAGCCTGTCAAGGGTTTGACCTTCCATGGGGCTGTCTGATCTGCTACTGAGTGACCAAGGGGTGTGCCGGCTTTATCAGTTGGGAGTGACACGTTACTAGTTGCCAGCAATCATCTTGGTATTGCTGCAATTCTCTGAAGAGAGGGTGAGAACCCCTGCTTAGCTTGCAAGAATTGTACCAAGGCCATTATAGGTGGGGGTGATCTTCTATAGGGAAGATCATGCCCAATTTGAATGTACAGTAGTATACCGTACTTAAGTAAGTGAATAACTGTTATAAGGGTGTGAGTTATACAAGTGATTATATGAGTTACCCTAGAGTGTACAGTCGCTCAAAATACGCTGTTACACGCTCGGCCACGTAAAGTGAGGCCCACCGAACATACATATCATCCCTATCATCCCTATGACTTACATAACACTATTCCCAGTGTATAGCAATGCCAAAGAAAGTATGAAAAAGTCAGGACCAACTTACACAGTCGCCTCGGCAGTTGCCAGCTTAGCCTTACGTCTACGAGTCAGGCGATTAACCCTGAAAGATAGGCGAAGGTAGAGGCCTACAAGGATTAGAATTAGTACTGAGAGAGCCAAAGTAGGGGTTAGTACTGTAGGATAGATAACGACCGGGCTGATGGACATGGGGAGAGATGAACTAAGTAGATTAGTAAACTCAGAAGAATTCAATGCATTTAACATTTTAAATGCTACGTGACTTGATGATCAGGTCTGAAGAGTTGCCTGTGACAGAAATGTTAATTGGGATGAACTCAGAAGAGAGGTTAGTAATCAGGGCGAGGTGCTGATGAGAAGGTAGAGTATGAATGAGTGAACTCTTTACTTCACAGTGATCAGGGGCCTGATACATCCCTTGTGCATGAAATAAATTTCTAGAATCTTGACAAATGAGAGACACCTGGGTCTGGTTAGGGAAGTAAAAGAACTGAATATCTAGCAAGTGTTTATGAAACACGGGGAGCTCAGGATCCGGGGCGTAAGTACAGTCTTTCATAGCTCCAGTGTCAGTCACAGTGGCTTGAGTCAAGGTAAGTTCGCATGCAGTTTTGTCCGGGGACATAAAGGAAAACACATATGCTGGACACACATATAGATGAAGATACGAGGACCGACATAAGTTAAGTGCGTCATTGTCAGTCACAGTCACAAGTTGAAAGTCGTCGGAGACGAGCATCATGTCCGCTGTGTCAGTCACGGTTAGTAATCTTCCGTCTAAGAGAAACGGGAACGGAATAATTCTCCAAGCATTGAACATGTGTGAGGACTTGATGGGATGTGGACTAAAATTGATGAGTGCGTAAGAACTGCTTCCAGTAGAGGGTAGTAGAACTCGCATTCACCTGCTTCAAATAGCGGCATCAGGGAATACTGATCTCTCGCTATCTCTATTGCCGTACTGAGATGTTCTACAGGTACTAGGTCACTGGTGACTCGGCTTAGGGCAGCATCAACGAGATTTGCTAGAACCCTCTTCGTACCCATAAATAATTTGCTAACATCTTCCTCAGTAGCTTGCAGGATCTCGGACAAGTACATGACTTTATCTGTGGAATGTCCATCAGAAACTAGAGAATTAACTACTTGTGTCAAGTTATTCATTGTCGAAATTACCGAGTTAACTGTCATGAATACATCCTTCATTGCCATTGAGTCGTAATTCAATACTCTATTCATGGCTCTTGCTGCTGTCTCCAGTACACTAAGTCTCTTTCCCAGCTTTTCAACATCAGAAGCTTGGGCTGTTCCAAAGAGCTCATGGGAGATCAAGCCAACAAAATTGAAAAGTCCTCTCTTTGTACGCCGTGAGTGAGCGTGTTTGGCTACCTGGATAGGGTCTTCAGGCAGGACCGATTGGATCTTCCGTAATTTACGATTTATATGAGCTACACGTGAGCGTTGGAGTATAACTGTAGGTCGTAAGTCACGGGGCATTGTCTGATTAGTCAGTAGGAAGCTAAAAGTAGAGTGTAATTTGTCTATGCGACGTTGGAGAGTCTCAACATCACGGGGGATGTCAAAGAGGACTGCGAAATCATACTGAACTGCTACTACATCTTCCGCAATTAGCACTCTCCCTACTTGGGCAACAAGGGCGCCGGGCTTCAGCAACGAAGGTGATGCTGCATCAGCCACTATTAGTGTTCCAAGTAGTAGAAGGGTGTTCACTAACCAGTTCATCTTTCTCAGAAGAAAGGACAATATTCTATTAGCAATGTGTACTAATTGAAACTTGCAAACTAGCATGGGAGAAGGGGAGTGCACCCGGTGACTGGAAGACTGGCATAATAGTCCCCCTATATAAGGGCAAAGGGGAAAGAGGAGTGTGTGGTAACCACCGAGGAATATGTCTTCTAAGCGTAGTAGGGAAGGTATACAGTAGGGTAGTGATTGAGAGAGTGAGAGTGAGAACGGAGAAATGGATAGGCGACGAGCAGGGAGGTTTTAGGAAGGGAAGAGGATGTGTAGATCAGATTTTTACCCTGAATTGTGTTGTGGAGAAGTATCTGGAGAAGAAACAAAAGGTGTATGTTGCCTTTATGGACTTGGAGAAGGCCTATGACAGAGTGGATAGAGAAGGTTTGTGGAAAGTACTTAGAATATACGGAGTAGAGGGCAAGTTGCTGAAAGCAGTGAAGAGCATGTATGAGGGTGCAAAGGCGGCAGTACGTGTGGAGAGTGAGCAGAGCGAGTTCTTTGACCTGAATGTTGGTTTGAAACAGGGGTGTGTGATGTCCCCGTGGTTGTTTACTGTATATATGGATGGAGTTATGAAAGAAATACTATCAAGAGCAGTGGATGTTGGTGTATCGCTGAAAAGGGAGGAAATTGAGTGGAAGCTACCTATACTGCTGTTTGCGGATGATACAGTTCTGATGAGTGATAATGAATGGGAGTTGCAGGGTCTGGTAAATGAGTTTGGAACAGTGTGCGAAAAACGGAATTTGAAGGTAAATACGGGGAAGAGCAAGGTTATGGTCTTCGAAAGGGGTGAAGTCACAGAGTGTGAGGTGAAGCTGAACGGTCAGGCTATGGAGATCGTCAACTCTTTTAAGTATCTGGGCAGTGTGTTGAGTAAAGATGGGACTATGGATGAAGAGGTGCGGGAGAGGGTACAACAGGGGAAGAGGGTTGTAGGAACGCTAAAAGCAGTAACAAGAAATAGGGTGGTCAGTATGGAAGTGAAGAAGTCCTTGCATGACAGTGTGGTAATCCCGACACTGACTTACGGAAGCGAAGCATGGACGTTGGTTGAGAGACTCAGACCAAGAGTGAGAGCAGTGGAAATGAATTACTTAAGGAGTGCGTGCGGAGTTACATGGAGGGATAGACAGACTAATGAGGAAGTAAGAAGGAGGTGTGGTGTGGAGGTAGATGTGCTGGAAAGTGTGAAAAGGAACAACTTGAGATGGTTCGGCCATATGGAACGTATGGAAAGCGAGAGAATGACTAAGAGGGTGTATGAGAGCGAGGTGGAGGGACAGAGGGGGAGAGGTAGACCGAATATGAGGTGGAAGGATGGAGTGAGGAAGTACATGAACGAAGGTGGTGCTGGTTGGGGGGAGGGGCGTCGACTGACTGGGGACAGAGGTGCATGGGGGCGGTTCGTTCGTGGCCACCCCTTCGGGGATCACGGCGTCAGGCAATAGATAGATAGATAGACTAATTGAATACTTCACTCGCCCAGTAGGATGTATCTTGGGTGAGCGGCCTGCTCTGTTAGATGTGAGACGTTAACAGAACAGTGAGTTGGTTTGGTTAATTGATAATGTAATCTTCTCTACACACCTGGGTGTGCGGCTTGTTTCATTAGATATGCTATCTCAAAAGAACAATGATCCACTCTGCTAGCAGAACGGAGCTTCCGCCTATACTCATTGACATTCACGAAGTCAGTTGACAGGGGTGCAGTGGGTTGCACCGTCGAAGGTGAGGGGATAGGTATGAGTTCTCCATCGGCTGGGAGTTCAGGACTCACACGTTTCAACCTATCACCATGGATTACTTCTACCTGTTAGTGGTAGGGTCTCAAACCTCAAACTTGTTACCGGATGTTGTGTCCGTAACGACATAGGGTCCACTATACTTCGGCGAGAGCTTAGACATTCTCGTCGGATCTAGGCACATAACTTTATCACCTACGTCAAGGACAGTTTGCTGTGCTCTTTTGTGCTGTTTCCTTATCATTTCTGCCTGTAAATGATCTCGGACTTGATGGTGGATCTTGCTAAAGACCTGGCGTTGTCTCTTAGCATAGTCCTCTAGATTGTAGACTGGTGTGCTAGGCTTGGACAGTAGTTCATATGGCAGAATCTTGTCCTGTCCATAGACTATGTAGTGTGGCATCTTACCTGTAGAGGAGTTTACAGAGCCGTTTACACAAGCTGCTACCTGTGGAAGCCAGTCTTCCCACGCTTCCTGGAGCGGGTTTGTTACATGGCGTAGGACTTCTAGGAGGGTCCTGTTCATGCGTTCAACCAACCCATTTGAGGCTGGGTGGTATGCTGCAATGTACGATTGCTTGATATTGTAGATATCACAGATACTTGCAATCACCTGGTTCTTGAATTCCAACCCATTGTCTGCGAGGAGAGTCTTAGGGCAGGAGAACTGACAGATGAGATGTGTTACTAGTGCATGAGCAACTTCATCCGCTGTTTTAGTTTTAAGCGGGGCTAGAACTACGAATCTTGAGAAGAAATCAACACATACTAGAAGCTACTGTGAATCCTGGTGACTCCGCGGTAACTTCAGCAAATCCACTGATACAGTGTCGAATGGAAGTGAAGGCGTTGGATACTCCAAGATTGGTGCGGGACCATCACAGGTTCCCTTATGCTGGGCACAGGAGAGACATCTTGCTATGTGTTGTTCAATATCCTTTCTCATAGTTTTCCAGTAGTACTTCCTTCTGGTAGCGTCAAGTGTTCTGTCCCGTCCTGGGTGACCAGCTTGGGGAGCATCATGTTGCTGTTGAAGTACTGCTTCAATGAGGGTAATTGGAATCACTACACGGGGTCGTGTGTCAATGGCTTTGGGGATATCTCTAACCAGAAGTCCGTCCTGCAATTGGAATTGTGTGAGGGGGACCAGTAGTTCTGGGAGAGTTGTAGCATCCCCTGATTCCAGATAATAGATGACTGTGGACCACAGAGGATCCTTGCGTTGCTCTTCTTGCACCTGGGCGTGTGTTAGCGTCGGTAGCTGGATCACTGGGGCCACTTGCACATTTCGGGAGAGTGCGTCCGCCGCCACGTTAGCTTGACCTTTGATATGATACAGAGTCGGATCAAACTGTAATACCGTTTCGTACCACCGCGCTAGTCTGCCAGTGAGAGTCTTACCACCTTTGAATATCTTCGTGACCGCCTCATTGTCGGTGTAGAGATCGATCGGATAGCTGAGGATGATGTCTCGGAAATGCTTCAGGGCCCAAGCTACTGCAAGGGTTTCCCATTCCGTTGAGTGATACCTAGTCTCGGCATCATTCAACACCCTACTTGCATAACCAATGACTCGCATTTTGCCTCGTTCATCTGGCTGCATCAGTACAGCTCCAAGACCTTTGAGGGATGCATCGGTGCAAATTGTGAATGGTTGATCATAGTGAGGGAAAACTAAGACAGGTGTAGAGGTGAGTGCTTGCTTAAGGCTGTTGAAAGCTTCCTCTTGCTCTGGGCCCCATACTAACGGTGCATCCTTTTGGAGCAGTTGGGTCAGAGGCCTTGCCAGACTCGCATAGTTCTTCACGAAAGAACGATAGTAGCCTGATAAGCCAATGAAGCTTCGGATATTCTCAACAGATTTTGGTCGTGGGAAATTTTTTACCGCACGGATCTTATCATCCATAGTGTGGATTCCTTCTGCGTCTATCTGATGACCTAGGAACTTGATTTTTCCTTTAAGGAAATCACACTTGCTGATCTTGATACATAAACCTGCCATTTGTAGTCTTTCCATTACTTGTTGGAGTTTGTCAAAATGAGAATCAACATCTTTACTACAGACTATAATGTCGTCCAGGTAGGCAAAGACTGAGTCACCCAAGAGGCCCGCAAAAAGGTTGTTGACTAACCTTTGAAAGGTGAGTGGTGCGTTTCTTAACCCAAATGGCATGCGTAACCATTCGTAGTGTCCGCTCGGGGTCGAGAAAGCAGTGACTTCCGTTGACTTTTCATCCATTCCAACTTGCCAGTACCCGCTGAGGAGATCTAGCGTACTGAACACTGTATTCCCTTTACCAATGCCTTGTAGTAGCTCGGACAGTACAGGCATGGGGAATCTATCAGGTATGGTTGCTTGATTGACCTTGCGATAATCAATCACTGGGCGCCATCCTCCATCCTTCTTAGGAACCAGGAAAAGAGGTGAATTCCATGGCGAGGATGAATGTTGGATAACCTTTTGCTCAAGCATGTCGTCGACCATCCCTTTAACCACCTCCCTTTGACAGTGTGGCAATCTGTATGCCGCTGTGTAGACGGGGTTGGTGCCTGGTTTTAGGGGTATGGAATGCGTTGTTAGATCCGTTTTACCTAGTAGTTCTCCTGGGAGCGCAACGACATCTCTGAACCGCTGTAGTAACCTCAGAAGGGAGTCCTCCAGTTCTGGAGTCTACATTCTTGAGGTGCAGCTTGATAGGATCTGTTTCTGACATCTTGGAAGGTTTCGTTGCTGTCATCACAGCTATGGGCGCTTGTACGGAGGGCCACTCCGGGGGTTCTGGATCTACTGGATCTACTGGATAGTCGTACACAAGAGCTTTTCCGATGGTACAACCGGACTTCAGCGTAATTGGACCATTAGATCTGTTGTAGACTAGTATCTCCGCCCTTGCGTTATCGTGTAACTTGTACAAGGTTGACTCGAGAGCTAGGCACATGCACACATGCACTTTCACTTAGACACAGATTGCATCCGTGCCTTTCTTTAGTTTGGGTAACCTAACTGGAAGGTGTGCACCCTCTCTAGCATGAATCCTTTGTTTTCCGGAAACTACTAAGGGATGCAACCGAGAACCCTGACCTGTTGATCCAACACTCTGGATACTTGGAGTAGGGAACCCCAAGGACCGCGCAGGTAAATTGTCCATGCTTGCTGGTACAGTCGCTGGAATGGTCGAGTGTAGGAGAGGTCGTGGATTCTGCATTGTAGAATACGTGTGGCGGTTGTATGTCATACTCTGCTCGGAAGGATCTAAGACGATGCGGTTGTCCTTCATCGTTTCGATGCCGATGAGGCCATCGGCTGGGAGTGGAAAATCCTTGATCACGTAAAACCTCGTCTTGATATTTGGGTCTCCGTGACGTGTGAATCTAAACAGAATGTCTACCATACCAACTAGTTGTAGGGTATCCCGTGTAACTCCTTTAAGTTGTATGTCTGGGAGATTAAGTGTCCAGTTGCACTTAAGCTGATTTTGAAGATTTATCAATGACTCGTAGGACAAGACGTTGGCGCAGGCGCCGGAGTCAAGAACCAAAGAGATCTTCCTGTTACCTACCGTTACTGGAATTGACATAATGTTCACTCGTGTGACAGCCGCAACGATAGAGGGTACGTGTAAGGGCGACGAGTGTACATTGTTAGGTAACGGAGTAGTCTTTACTACGTTTGATTTTCGGGCTTGCTGCCCTGGGCTTCCCCCGACGAACGTTTGTGGTACTTACTGACTAGATCCTTGGCTGCTCGGCATTCGTCGGTTGAATGTCCCATCTCTCCATGGATCATACAGCTCTTCCTCGGACTTTGTTGCCCTTGGCTTGTGGGGGTTCCTTGTGCTCGTCCACCTTTGTGTGATGCCCCACCGGAAGCTGTGTATGTCGTCTTCTTGTACCTGTCCGGGGTTTGCTCCGGGTGCAGTTTCCAGCATGATCTCTTGTCATGGCCCTTCTTCTGGCAGTGTTCACAGATGTTGTGGTTCCTTGAGCTTGTAGCCTGCTTGGGTTTGGTCCCATACGCTTCTACTGGGCTTACGAAGGCTTTTGGTATTACATCTGTGGAGATTTTGAATGCTTTCTTTGCCACAAACTCCTGAAGGTTACTGGTGGTTTTGAACTCAGTTTTCATGATTTCCTTCCTAATAGTGGTAGGCAGTGCGCATACGAAAACCATGTATTCTAGGAATTTACTTAGGTTTTTCAGGGTCATTGTTTTCTCTCCCTGATTTACCCAATCTGAAGTGTAAAATCTTTGCTCGGCATCTACGACAACATCTCCTGCAATGACTTGGGCCATGAGCATGTCTCGCTTACCAAGGGACTCCTCAAATTTGTGGGCCATTCTGTGTACGAAGGCCAATTTTCCTCCTTGGTTGCCGTCTCCAAAACATTCAATCAGATATGTTCTCCATGCATTATAGTCCTTGGTCCGGAAACCTAGGATGGACTGTGCGAGTGCGGGTCTGGAGCCGTTTTTCAGATATCCTCTTACAAAAATGATCTTGTCTTCATATGTCGTTATGTCACTATTCCTCATGAGGTCTTTGATGGTCCGTAAGAAGATAAGAACTCCTCCCGGATAGTTTGGACAATCTTTTCCGGTAAAGTAGGCGATGTCTTGCCCACGTTGCATGAGATTTATCTTCGGTGGTGGGGGCTGACCTGTCATGATTGTTGTGGAATTTGCCGGTGGCGTTGTTGTAGATGAAGTACTGGTAGTCGTTGCCGGTGGAGGTGTCACTGCCGGCACTACAGGAAAGTAGGTGTTTCCTGATCGCAGGGTGACTCCACCTAGTACTGAAGGACGTAAGCTGAAATGGCTCTGGGTGCCGGAGGTATCTGGTTTTACCTCGTGTTTTGCAAAATTTTGGTGATCTTGGGACACCAATGACGGTTCGCTGGCGCTAGCGCTTGAGGATGTATTATCGGGGTGACCCAATGTATCCTTAACTGTTCCGCAGGTGCTAGAGGATGTATCGGGGTGGCCCGATGTCTCCTTGAAAGAGTTGGTAAGTTGTTCAGTCAAGTCGTCAATGTCAGAAGAAAGTTTTGTCCCTACTTCTTTCCCAAACTCTGTGTCTGACTGAGGTTCAATTCCCGCTCCCTCTAATTCCTCTTCTGAGTTGTTCTCAGTAGAACTGTCTGAGGAAATTAGGTATTCCTCAAGATGAGGTGACTTCTTGCCAAAAGGCTTAAAGGACATGGGGGGGGGGGAAAAAATGACGCTATTGGTAAAGATACCTGGGCTGAACGTCATTGACAAATAATCCCACAAAAATGTTAGCACTGGTACATAAATATTTGGAAATAGGGATTTCTTTTAACCACACACCCGTACTCTAGTTTGTATGGATGAATGAAGGGGGTTAGTCTGATGAGTGAGCAGTTGAAATATTAATACAGGAAAATTCTGGAAAATTCAACTTAGTAAGGCACTGTATAAGAATACTCTCTTACTAAGAAAATGAAAGCAAAGTAACACAGGCAAGAGAAAAGAAATGATCCTCTGCTAAAATAAATTTCTTGAGAAAATTTGTGCTGGTAAACTAATATTTACTGTAGGCCTCAAAATTTAATTCAATGAGAGAAATTAGAATTAAAAGGAAGTAAATATAAGTTTCTTAGTGCAAGAATAAAAGTTCTTAAAGCAAGACTTGAATTTACTAATTCGAAATGGAGTTAAAATGTACGTATAGTCACACTTTAAAATTCGTAGAGTAAATAAGTAGAGATGTTTGCTAAAGAAAATTCAAAGAAAGCACTGGCATTGCTGTGTTTGTGTTGACAGGATTTTTACTAGCACTAATTACTAGTACATTTAGTTTGTATGTTATTTCTGACTAACCGATACAAAGCTGAATTAACGTTGCGATGTTTTGAAGGTCTTCCAGTCAGCTGTTGTAGAATGAAGTTCGAAGTGGAGATCCCGTGGAGTTTCACCAATTCCTGTGACGTCATCGTTCACACACACGTCATACCCTGGCCTGGGCGTGGTGTGCGTGCGTGCGTGTGTGAGTCTAGGGCTGAGTTGCTGGCGCGCGGGCTCACCGTGACTCATTGGCTCAGTGAAGGGAATGCGGAGGTCAGCGCTGATGTGATGGGTACTGAGAGATAGTACCAGTTCGCTCTGAATCCACTTCTAGTCTTTATCATTCATCGATGTTTTTCTTTCTATTTAGCTCATTAATGTTTGGTAAATCTAGTTGCTCTGTTTCCAGTTTTTCTTTACTGCTCTTAATATGATTGCTCTTCGGAGGTCTTTTCTGTGTTGTATTAAGGAACACGTATCCCAATAAGCTGCCATCCACTTATGTATCGGGGATTAAACTGTTTTGATACCTTTTTGCCTCTCACCTTGATTTTTCTTGTAATGTTTGTAGTCCAGGTTATCACTGTAAAAACATGTTGAAAGGTAAATCATAGAGGTAATTGATTTGAAGCAAAGACACTGGTGGCTTTTCTATATAGTTTTATTAACAGAAATATAGACTATCTATCTATCTATTGCCTGACGCCGTGATCCCCGAAGGGGTGGCCACGAACGAACCGCCCCCATGCATCTCTGTCCCCAGTCAGTCGACGCCCCTCCCCCCAACCAGCACCACCTTCGTTCATGTACTTCCTCACTCCATCCTTCCACCTCATATTCGGTCTACCTCTCCCCCTCTGTCCCTCCACCTCGCTCTCATACACCCTCTTAGTCATTCTCTCGCTTTCCATACGTTCCATATGGCCGAACCATCTCAAGTTGTTCCTTTTCACACTTTCCAGCACATCTACCTCCACACCACACCTCCTTCTTACTTCCTCATTAGTCTGTCTATCCCTCCATGTAACTCCGCACGCACTCCTTAAGTAATACATTTCCACTGCTCTCACTCTTGGTCTGAGTCTCTCAACCAACGTCCATGCTTCGCTTCCGTAAGTCAGTGTCGGGATTACCACACTGTCATGCAAGGACTTCTTCACTTCCATACTGACCACCCTATTTCTTGTTACTGCTTTTAGCGTTCCTACAACCTCTTCCCCTGTTGTACCCTCTCCCGCACCTCTTCATCCATAGTCCCATCTTTACTCAACACACTGCCCAGATACTTAAAAGAGTTGACGATCTCCATAGCCTGACCGTTCAGCTTCACCTCACACTCTGTGACTTCACCCCTTTCGAAGACCATAACCTTGCTCTTCCCCGTATTTACCTTCAAATTCCGTTTTTCGCACACTGTTCCAAACTCATTTACCAGACCCTGCAACTCCCATTCATTATCACTCATCAGAACTGTATCATCCGCAAACAGCAGTATAGGTAGCTTCCACTCAATTCCCTCCCTTTTCAGCGATACACCAACATCCACTGCTCTTGATAGTATTTCTTTCATAACTCCATCCATATATACAGTAAACAACCACGGGGACATCACACACCCCTGTTTCAAACCAACATTCAGGTCAAAGAACTCGCTCTGCTCACTCTCCACACGTACTGCCGCCTTTGCACCCTCATACATGCTCTTCACTGCTTTCAGCAACTTGCCCTCTACTCCGTATATTCTAAGTACTTTCCACAAACCTTCTCTATCCACTCTGTCATAGGCCTTCTCCAAGTCCATAAAGGCAACATACACCTTTTGTTTCTTCTCCAGATACTTCTCCACAACACAATTCAGGGTAAAAATCTGATCTACACATCCTCTTCCCTTCCTAAAACCTCCCTGCTCGTCGCCTATCCATTTCTCCGTTCTCACTCTCACTCTCTCAATCACTACCCTACTGTATACCTTCCCTACTACGCTTAGAAGACATATTCCTCGGTGGTTACCACACACTCCTCTTTCCCCTTTGCCCTTATATAGGGGGACTATTATGCCAGTCTTCCAGTCATCGGGTGCACTCCCTTCTCCCATGCTAGTTTGCACATTTTCCATACCCATTCTATCACTATCTCACCACCATACCTCAACATTTCCCCACACACTCCATCTGTTCCTGGTGCTTTCCCCAACTTCACTCTTTTCATGGCTTCCCACACTTCTGACCTCCTGATCCCCACCTCCTCCTCCACTACTTCTCTTCTTCTCCCTCCCATACCATATCCAGCTATGTTTGCTGGCTCTTCATTCCTTTCATTTAGCAACTCACTGAAGTACTCCCTCCATCTTTCGACTCTCTCTTGCTTCTCGGCTAGCATTCTCCCATTCTTATCTTTCACACCCTTACTGTTTCCCTTGCTACCTTCCCTAACTTTCTTGACTTCTTTCCAGAACAGTTTCTTACTCTCCCTCCATTTTACACTCAGATTCCTTCCAAATTCCTCATCTACTCTTCTCTTACTTTCCTTCACTACTCTCTTCACCACCCTCTTACTCTCCACGTACCTCGCTCGTTTCTGTCTCTCGAAATCTTCATTCCCTCTGCTACCCAACCACTCTCTATATGCTTTCTTCTTTTCTTCCACAGCTATTCGTACCTCTTCTGTCCACCATGCTGTACCTTTCACTCCCCTCCCTCTTCTCCTCACTCCACACACCTCCTCACATGCTGCACAGATCTCATCCTTAAACACCTTGCTCATCTCCTCCACTTCCTCCATAACTTCCAGGTCGAACCCACCTAGTCGTCTTTCCACTGCTCTCCTGTACTCCTCCCTGATTTCCTCCTCCTGCAACCTCTCCACCCTCCTCACCATTCCACCCTCCTCTCGCCTCCCTCCCGCTCTCCTCACCCACTTCTTTTGTATCCTAACCTTAGCTACCACTACATAATGATCAGACAGACCCCCTCCAATACCCCTATACACCCTAGCATCCATCACAGATTTCTTCATTCGTTCATCCACACATACATAATCAATCAATGACTTTCGTTCCACCACTGTCTTATCCTTCATCGTCAACATCCGTTTCCACGTGTACCTGTGGATCATTCTGTGTCGGAAGAAGGTGTTGGCTATCCACAGCCTCCTCCCCACACATACGTCCACAAGTGCACTACCATTCCCATTCACCTCTGATGGTACCCCCCACCCTCCCACCACTCCCTCAACTTTCCTATCACCCACCTTACCATTCATATCCCCAATCAGAAATATTCTTTCGTTCTTGTCAAACTTCTCCAGGCACGCCTCCACATTCATCCAGAACTCCTCTTTCTTTCTTTCAAGTATATCCTCTGTCGGGGCATACACGCATACAATCACCCACGTTTGTATTCCTACTTTCATTCTCACCCACACAATCCTTGAACCCACAGACCCATACTCTCTTACACATTCCTTCCATTTGCTACTTACAAACAAACATGCACCTTCTCTCGCTGTTCCTTCACTCACTCCAGCACACACACCCATTCCACACTCCCACTCTCTCACATCTGAACCTTTCCATTTGGTCTCTGTCATTCCACATACATCCAGCCTGGCATTCACTAATACTTCCAGAACCTCTCTCTCTTTTGTGCCATCATTCATGCCACTAACATTCCACGTAGCCATTCTCAGAATGTCCGAAGGCATGTCCTTAGTCGGTCGTGGTTCGTCAACGTTGGTTCCGTCCGCATCCGAGGCTGTTCGTTCATTTTTCCTTGCTTCGATATTTTTTCCGGGTGGGGGTCGCAAGCCCACCGACCCAACCTCTTTAGTCGCCTCTTACGACACGCAGAAGGCACGTGGGGCATATTCTATTCCCTAACCCCCAGGGGGGACTATAGACTATGCGGCTTGTAAATGGTTATAAGGTCTGTGTAGATACTGTAATGCCCATCAGGGAAGTATCTACCTAATTAAAAGCAGTAAGCTGGTTAACAACTAGATTGAGCTATTATTCCTGTAATCTGTATTCCTTCCTGTAAGAAATAGATTAATTAAGAATAGCGAAAATAGATAAACGGTACACACACTAATATCGCAACCGTATCGCACTTGTCACTGTATACGTCACTGTATAATTTACCTCAGCCTGTCAAGGGTTTGATCTTCCATGGGGCTGTCTGATCTGCTACTGAGTGACCAAGGGGCGTGCCGGCTTTATCAGTTGGGAGTGACACGTTACTAGTTGCCAGCAATCATCTTGGTATTGCTGCAATTCTCTGAAGGGAGCGTGAGAACCCCTGCTTAGCTTGCAAGAATTGTACCAAGGCCTCTATAGGTGGGTTTGATCTTCTATAGGGAAGATCATGCCCAATTTGAATGTACAGTAGTATACTTAAGTAAGTGAATAACTGTTATAAGGGTGTGAATTATACAAGTGATTATATGAGTTACCCTAGAGTGTACAGTCGCTCAAAATGTGCTGTTACAAGTTTTCCAACTCATTTTACATGTTTTTATTTTTAGTTTGCTCTTTAGACCTCCATCAAGCTAAACAGAAATACCCCAAGAATCCCCTTCGAAATTATTTTTTTACATATTTCGGTAGTAAAATGTCCCTGCCGAAGGCTGGTTCCTCGTAAATTGGAGGCTCGCTAAGAAATGATCGACACATAAATGGCACGAAGAGCCTTGATAATTGCAAAGAAATGTGATAAAGGTCTTAAAATTGTCAAACTATTAAGGTGATTGTCTTATAATATCAAAATAGTGGGGTATACATGATTTATAGTAGTCCCATATCGTATTACAGTCAGTTTGGTTGGGATTAATACATTTGTTGTGACTTGTGAATAAAGGAGGATATGAGTAAGATGGATCAAAATTTACATATTGCAAACATATAGGTTAATGAATCGAAACACCATGTGAGGAGGAGCATTTTGTTGACAACGTTTCGCAGATAGCTTCTTCAGGTCAGTGACCTGAAGAAGCTATTTGCGAAACTTTATCAATAAAGTTATCCTTCTCAATTGGTGGTTCTATTCATTCTGTCAATTTATCAAAATTAATTTTTATATTTAGATTTATGCCAGATAACACCAGAGCAAGGTAAATATTAGTCTGATGGGTGAGATTTGATATGTTTGATATGATTGTTACACAAGTATCATAATTACATCATATCAAAAGGGCCAAGATACATACGCAATATACACCCTAATATGGGTGATGGTGAGGGGTACAGACATCTGAGAGTAGTGTGGGTGATGGTGAGATGTGTGGGTGGTTGTGGGGGTGCAAGGGGGGGGGGGGGGGGGGAGATGACTGGCCATAGTGTTTATCAGGACTCACAAAAAAGACATCTTGGTGATAGCAGCGTGTGACCAAGTCATAAACTACAACCTGGGTGGTCCACCCTGTTCTCTAGCATATACAGTATACCCTGTTCAAAATATGTAGGCTAAAACTCTTGAACATGGACCTCTATAGCTCACAAACGACTATAGTAATCCAGCTCATCTTTCTACTATTTGGGAAAGGTCAGCCAGGGAATAGGTGTAGACATTTACAGCCCATTTGATCTAGCCTTTTTTGAGTTACAGAGGTTAGGGTTCACGAATTCTGGCTTACCTACTTGGAACAGGGTATAGCTTGTCACTGAGTCACTAACAAATGTGTTTTCCCTTTGCAACGCCTGATAGTGAACAAATAGTATGGGAATGAGTGTTGTATACAGAAAGTACACGGTCTAGCACTCTCATTTCTAAAGTTAATGTAATTTTTCAAGTAATTTCGTCCATTAACGGCGTTGCGAAGGGTATGAATTGTTTACGAATACAAGCATTTTTTTTTTTTTTTATTGTATCGTATGTGGTCTGTCAATCGTATCCTATTGTTTGCACTATAATCTGAATGTCAATTTATGTGCCAAATTTGTTTCCCTTGCAGAGCGTTTACCTTGTAATTCTTTATCTTAAATATTGTTACCGGTACTTTATAATCCATCTCCATTTATCACCAGTGACTAAAGAAAAATATGAACAAAATAAAGAAACTGTGCCAATACATTCCATTATTACTTTCATTATAAGAATAGTTACTTGTTTATGCCAAGCACAATAACTAATTACTAATTAACTAATTAACTAATTAATATGGGCGGGTGCCCGACCCCGAAAGGGGTTGAAATAGGTGAGCTATCCCCCCCGCCAAAGGCGGCTTTCTAAGGCCTTTCCTAGCTGATGCTGAGAGGATTGGGTTCTAGTCATGTGGTGATGGGTTGGTCTATCAGAGTGAGAACTGAGCGATCTCTGCCATACCCATAGCTTACTCTGACTGTTCCTTTAACTTATATATTTTCTAGATCTCAAGTGACGGCGTCTTTTCCGTGGATTGACCTCCCAATCTACCAAGATTGGAAGCCAAAGCGTCACATTTTTCCCTTGCCCCTTAACTTTCTCTTCATAATTGCTGAGGGGCACAGGGCCCTGGGTGGGGCTTTGGTTTCCCGGGCGTTTCCGCACCCTCCTCAGCTCCCCGCCATGGAGTGGCTTCGGTCACCCAGGCTTTATTGTGGTCGGCAGGGAGGGTTCTGTGGGGGTGCTCGGTTATGGCCTTGGAATTGCTCGGGGCCTTGGGGCTGTTCGGCCAGGCAGCTTGGGGAACAACAACAACAACAACAACTAATTACTATATACCTTAACGACACACACACACACACTCTCTCTCTTGACAATATGAACTGTAGTAAGTACTTCACTATCGACCAATCTAATTACCCGCGGGGAAACGGGTGCACAATTATTGGTAAATCTTTTAACTCACACGAAGCTAAAAATTTCTTCTTCAATCGAGTTGTCAACTTATGGAATGGGCTTCCCCGAGATGTTAAGGCCGTGTCATACAGAACTCGAACGTCGCGCGACCTACCCCCGAACAGGATGATTAAAAATGTCAAATGTTCGGGTCAATTCGGCCAATGTTCTCGTTGATTCGGGGGAAGCTCCGGGGATGTTCAGGGGTGCAGCCGAACATCCTGGGGTTCGGCCAGAAGTTAGTGCATGCGTTAACTTCTAGCCGATATTCGTGTGTAAAAACCGTTAAAAATTTGTCGGTTCTTATTCTGGTTATGTTCGGCTTTCATTCGGGTCACGTTATTTCGTTTCGGCCGTTTTTCGTCTGTTATTTTCATTGACTAAGTTAACTCGATCTAGCCGAACATAAGCAGACATTAACCCGATTCGTATGAATATAAGGCGACATTAACCATAATAACAACCGAATGAGAGACGATATACTCGAATAAAAGACGACATTCCCCCCCGATAAACAGAAGAATAAGGCAAGATCAAGCGAGTCTATTGAAGATTTTGGGAAGAACACAACTCGTATGACAGGAATGAGAGACGATAAAGACTGGAATTTACCCCGAACATCAGCAGAAGCATCTTGTCTGTATCACGTGGTACACGTGGCACGCGGAAATTTCCACTCTACAGAGAAGATAAAGAGAGAAGCGAGGGAGCAGCATGGGGCGACACACAAGAATGCGAGTCGAATCGTACGCTGGCAGCCAAGCGCCCCTATGGCGATTGCCCCTATGGTGTGCCGGAAGTTCCACCTCTCTTCGAAACCCTTGGCAACCTGTTTCCAACCTTCGGGTGTTGATGGGCACACAATAACCTCTTCCATATACTCCTGGATTATAGCCTCGCATGTCTCACGTACTGCCAGGGAGATTGTGTTTGCACCTACACGAAAGTTTAAGGACATGCTCTTGTATGCCTCCCCTGTGGCCAAAAATCGTAGTGTCATGGCCAATCTCAAACCTGGTTCCAGGGGCTTCTTCCAATTTGTTGTCTCCTTCTTGATCCTGGGTGTCAGACGGCGTACAATGTCATTGAATAGGTCCTCGTCCATATGCAGATAATACTTGTAGGTGGTCCTGTCAGTGTCCACTAGCTCCTTCAGTAGTTGGTGGTAGTGTCCGTATGTGGCTCTCTGGGCGATCCAAGGTTTGACGCTGCAGCTTCGTGGTGTCCTGGGTCTTACATGGCGCTGACACTCGTTCTTCAGGATGGTGGTGATGAGTAGCATGTGGTTTAGGTGGGCTACAACAAGCTCCTGATAAAAAATGGCCATCTCCAACTCCTCCGTGGGTGGGTAGAGCTCCGGGAGCGCCATGTTACCGTGGTGATGCATGATGTGCGACTGGCATGTGTGCGACCACACCCTGTTTATATAGGGCAGGTACAGGTGTTCGTCACACATTCTTCTAGTATCGTGTTAAGGTCTTCTGATGGTCGGGCAGATGCGGCCGTTGATCCTCTGGTGTTCCTCATAATATATTTTGTATCGGGTCAAGGTAGGTTCGGGTGTAAACACCGTTAAATATTTGTCGGCTGATTCTTGGCACATTTGAGTTTTGATCGGGTCTTGCTCTGGCATGCATCGGATTATATTCCTCTAATGTTCGGGTCTTTAACGTAAATCAGTCGGGAGTGTCGAGTTACATTCGAGTCTTGTTTGGGGCATAGTCTGGGAATATCGGGGCATTATCTGGGGATGTTCTTCTTTGACCAACATCTGGACAATATCGGATGCATTCGCCTCAAAAATGTAAGTCATCGTGTTCGGGGGTAGGTCGCACGACGTTCGAGTTCTGTATGACGCGGCCTTTATAGACTGCAGCACCGTTGATTCATTTAAACTTCGCCTAGACAAATATCTCGCATCAAACCCGCGACTGACTGCGTTTGTAAATGAATAACTTTATTTTATCCTCCCCTCAGTTACTAACCCATCTGTCCCCTTACTTCCTAATCCTGCCATGGACATTAGTTTTTTTTTTTTTTTTTTTTTTTTTTTTTGTTTTTTTTTTTTTTTTTTAAAGAGACAATGAACGGAGGAAGGACAAACACAGATAAAACAAAAAGGTCCATGTGCCTAAAGGCATCCTCCATTCATAAAATGTTTGTAACAACTGGATTTAAACATTTGTAGATTGTAAGTTTGTGGAAAGCAATTCGAGGGAAGTGAATTCCAAAGAGTAGTAGCTCTGGGGATAAATGAATTCTGATAAGCAGAAGTCCTGCATTGTGGAGGAGAAAGTGTAAATATTGCAGGGCAGTAGTTCCCTTTCCAATGTTCCCTTACCCACTCTAAACCACAGTTTGGACACTTGATCCTCAGTGTTTTGGAGGACAAGCAGCCTAGAAGGGTCACTAGACCTGTTGTTGCTTGATTTCCTTTGTACTCCTTTGTACTCTCATGGAAAATTACTGAAGAAATTGGAAATGTTGGGCATTAAAGGAAAAATTCATGCATGGCTAAAAAGTTGGCTGACAAACAGAAGGCAGAGAGTTGTGATAAATGGAGTAGAATCTGAGTGGGAGCCAGTTTATAGTGAAGTGCCTCAGGGATCGGTCCTGGGGCCAGTTTTGTTTCTAATCTATATAAATGACATCGATGTTGAACTAAATAATACTATCTCAAAGTTCGCTGATGACACAAAGATAAGAAAATCAGTATTAACAGAAGAAGACAGAAATAAACTGCAATCTGAATAAAATAAAATAGCAGAATGATGGCGTGCAATTTTGGTCTCCTTATCTGAACAAGGACATTGAGAAACTCGAGTCGGTGCAGTGTAGAGCACAAAGTTGATTCTGTCACTAAGAAATAAATCTTAAAAAGACTAATTTTGTTTTTTATTTTCACTTAAGAAAAAAAGATTGCGAGGTCAATTAATCGAGTGTTTCAAGATACTAAAGGGATTTGACAGAATTTATGTAGATTCACTTTTCAAAATAGATAATAGTTCATTAACTCGGGGAAATGGAATTAAATTAAAAACCAGGAGGGTGAATCTCGATGTCACAAAGAACTTCTTCACCTACAGTGTGGTCATCGAGTGGAACAAATTAGCTGAGAAATTGGTAAAATGTAAGACAATTGACACATTCAAAAGAAGTCTAGACATTAATTTTGAGGAGGTGGGAATAACATAGGTTAAAAAAACACACACACATAACACAAAAACAGAAAATAAAAAATAAGTTAAGCATCAGTAGTACCGGTACGGTATATAATATTTCGCATCTTCGTCCTTTACTATACATTTCCCAGTAGAAGTTTTTCTCATTATGCTGGGGGACTTCTTTCCCCAACTTAACCCTTTCACGCATTTATGACGCAGAGGTTGCCAGATTAGCAATAAGAAATAGAGTTCTCTCACTCTTATAATTACCTCTCCATAATTAGTTTTCTGCCCACAGCTAACTTAAAGACAACTGCAGAGGTTGAAGTAACTAAACTAACGGTTTCTAAATACCGGTACCCCTGATGGTAACAAAGGCTTTAAAGTATCTCCAATAGGCTCAAAATCGCGTCATATGTCGGAGAGGGTTAATTTCATACCGACCAACGGTCGGTATGACCAGCGGTCGGTATGACCAGCGGTCGGTGGGAGAAGTAGGTGGGGAGAGAGCAGGTGGGGAGAGAGCCTTCTTCTTTGCTATCCTTGCCTTCCACTTTGTAGCAAATTCTATTTTATAATTAAGTCCAGACTACCTAGTAGAGACCGCAAGGTCTGTATAGTCTGTGTATCTATGTAACTATATGTAACTCTCTCTCTCTCTCTCTCATGTACAGGTCAATGTGAGAACCAGCAAGACAATGTACCGTAACACAAACGAATATATAAAAGTCTGTCAGTCATGTCTGGAGTAGGGGGGAACCTTCACTCTCAGCTATAACAAATATAACAAACATAATTATTTTGTACTATGCTGTTTCGTATCATACACGGTTAACCACTTCGGCACCACGACGTAATGTTCATGATATTCTGGTTACCATTAGACGATTTTCTTTAGCTTATGATCAACCTCTACGACTCAAAAGGGTAAATATTATCTCAATAAACCCTCTGAATAACATAGGTAATTTTTAAGCTGCATAAAATCGCTTCATTGTGTACAGAAGCCAAAGAGTAAAAATACGTCATCGTGCTGAAGGTGTTAATTCGGCAGGATCTGGATACGAATTATATAAGGCTAGGCTATAATTATTTTGGAGCTACGCAATATCTTACTCAGTTTACGAAGAAAGACAAGTTTGAGTTGTTTACAGTGATAACACCACCACCTATACTGTTCATATATGGAATATTCTAATATATATATATAAAATTATATATATATATATATATATATATATATATATATATATATATATATATATATATATTCACTCCCAACACCATACACCTCCCAATGAAATTAATGAAAGCATATGATCCATCCGAGATTCGAACCTGGGTTACCACATACAGATCTTAAACATTCAAACCATTACACCATCACATCAAAGCATTAATAAATAAATACCTGTACGTGTTACCTTCACATTAAGTAAATTTACAATGTTGGTCACGCATTTGAATTACTTCAAGCGATATATAGTCTTCCATTTAAGTATAGGCTACTATCCAAATTGCTGATTAGTGGTTAAGGTGTGTGTGTGTGTGTGTGTGTGTGTGTGTGTGTGTGTGTGTGTGTGTGTGTGTGTGTGTGTGTGTGTGTGTGTGTGTGTGTGTGTGTGTGTGTGTGTGTGTGTGTGTGTGTGTGTGTGTGTGTGTGTGTGTGTGTGTAGGGGGGGGGGGGGGCTTGAACCTCTTCTCTCATATGTTCAACTCCAATAGTGTTTAGATTTTATGACGTTCGCTCAATTAGTTTCATAAAATTTAGGTGTCGATTTTATCCTTGCGAGCGTTGGCGAGCCTGTAATTTAAGAGGAACCGGCCTTCGTCCAGGGCAGTTTTCTACCGAAAAATGCACAAATGCATCTGGACCTGGAATGCGTCTTGGTATCTTTTTAAGCTTAATGAAGGTCGAGGGATGGAAAAAAAAAAAAAAAAAAAAAAAAAAAAAAAAAAAAAAATCTAATAATTTAAAAATATCTCCTTAAAGAAAAGAACCGATAAGTAATAAAAACAACAAAGGTAATTTAAACTATATTCTATCGTACATAATACGAGAAAAAAATAAAAATGGTCAGAGCGAATCTTATGTAGAAAGCTAAAACGTAACATTAATGTTCATAATGGTAGTACATACATCTTCTTCACTGTGAACCATACATTAATGTTCATAATGGTAGTACATACATCTTCTTCACTGTGAACCATACATTAGTGTTCATAATGGTAGTACATACATCTTCTTCACTGTGAACCATACATTAGTGTTCATAATGGTAGTACATACATCTTCTTCACTGTGAACCATACATTAGTGTTCATAATGGTAGTACATACATCTTCTTCACTGTGAACCATACATTAGTGTTCATAATGGTAGTACATACATCTTCTTCACTGTGAACCATACATTAGTGTTCATAATGGTAGTACATACATCTTCTTCACTGTGAACCATACATTAATGTTCATAATGGTAGTACATACATCTTCTTCACTGTGAACCATACATTAGTGTTCATAATGGTAGTACATACATCTTCTTCACTGTGAACCATACATTAGTGTTCATAATGGTAGTACATACATCTTCTTCACTGTGAACCATACATTAGTGTTCATAATGGTAGTACATACATCTTCTTCACTGTGAACCATACATTAGTGTTCATAATGGTAGTACATACATCTTCTTCTTCACTGTGAACCATACATTAGTGTTCATAATGGTAGTACATACAGCTTCTTCACTGTGAACCATACATTAGTGTTCATAATGGTAGTACATACAGCTTCTTCACTGTGAACCATACATTAGTGTTCATAATGGTAGTACATACAGCTTCTTCACTGTGAACCATACATTAGTGTTCATAATGGTAGTACATACAGCTTCTTCACTGTGAACCATACATTAGTGTTCATAATGGTAGAACATACATCTTCTTCACTGTGAACCATATGCATTTATGAAGAGGTAAATTGATTGATGACTCAAGAATTACAATTTAGCAAAACAAATTGTATTAAGTTATTTGGAGAAGCAAAGGAGAGCAGCGTAGTAATTATAGTCACGATAACATAATTGTTTTAGCTCACATGTGCTTGGCATCGCTCGCCAGGAACAAAATTAAAAGGTCTGAATATTGGCAACAACAAAATGGGTCCAAGGGTCTTAACCCCATCGACCGTACCGAAGAAATTTTTAAATTTTATTCTAGCTATATTTAGATGATTTGCTTGCAGTTTAAGAAGGATCTGTGGTAGTGAAAAGGGTTAAGTGAGATAGTACGACACTTGTTTATTGCGGGAGGCATTTTTTAAATGAATACATCGTCTAATACTAGCCAGCATATATTTAAAAGGACCATACCGGTACTGAATGGGTTAAAATTGCCAAACTAATCGGGAGAACATCTTAAAATATCAAAACTAATAGGGCTAAGCACGAGAGAGAAAGGGGCCCAGAAACAATCCCTACAATAGTAAATTCCTTCACTTGGATAGTTACATAGGTGAAGGGAGATAGAAGGAATATAACTGGGATTTAATGAGTATGACCAGTGAAATGTTATCGAGAATCAGTGATGAAGAAAAGGTAAGGAATACACGGTATATACGCGGTTTATACACGGTATATACGCGGTTTATACACGGTATGTACGCGGTTTATACACGGTATATACGCGGTTTATACACGGTATATACGCGGTTTATACACGGTTTATACACGGTATATACGCGGTTTATACACGGTATATACGCGGTTTATACACAGTATATACGCGGTTTTAGTTAATCATAAAGGCGGTGTCACACGAACGAATTTACTGTCAATTTGTTACGGTTAATTAGAGCCTGGCAGGTTCAAAATATTAGTTCTGTAAGAATTAAACTACCTAACATAATCTACCTTCGATCTAGTTTCTGATTCCAATGCGAAAGAGCCTCAAAATAGTACGAGAACAAACTTGCTCATCGAAAATTGCCGGAAAAAGCGCTCGTGTAACACCGGCTTAAGGGGAGGTAATTACTTTGTTCCCTAGACATCCATCAAGCTTAAAATGACACCCCCTAGACCCCCTTTCAAGATAAATTTGTACATTTTTCGGTAGAAAAATGTCCCGGCCGAAGGCCGATTCCTCTTAAATTACAGGCTCGCTATCGCTCGCCAGGAAAATATCGACACATACTGTATATGGCACGAAAGTTCTTAAAATTGACAGAAATGGGATGAAAGTTCTTAAAATCGCCAAACTAAAGGGGGCGAGCGTCTTAAAATCTAAATAGCAATGGGGCTAAACATGAGAGAAAAAGGGGTCCAGAAAAAAATCCCTCAAGTGGAAATCTCCCCTTAAGAGTAGATTTTCTTGTCCACGACTGTCTATAGTACCTTATATCAACATTGTTATTGGGACAACAGTGAACCTTACCTGCATATAACAATTAGTCAGTCTGCTCAACGTCATATTTACACTCCATGAAGGCTCGGGGTGACTTCATATTATAAGCCCTGGTACCTGGCCCAGTAAAGGTGAGACTCCGATAACTATTAACATTTGTCCGGTGAAAGTTACTCATTAATTAATTGAGGCTAAAGTCCAATTACCTTGATGAAAGCTGATAACGTGGAAGATCACAGTAGCCATATTATAGCCAGGATATTGAGGCCCGGGCAGCAAAGTTTATTATTTACCAGGTGACGTGAAGAAGTCGTGTTTCTGTACACTGAAATTATTGAACACAGAGTGATCAAACGTGGATTTTTACTAAGTGAGACAAAGCTTATATGTTTTATTTGTTAGACAGAAGTAGAATGTCCTAATATGAATACAGTCGTTTGACGCTAGAGCATGAATTAAGAATCGGAGTGCAAGCAAGTCAATGGTGTTCATACGAGAAACATATTTGCTGCCTTCTTCGCATGCAGGATAGAGAGATTTGATTAATCTTGTGATTTGTTTTGACCAATTGTCACGTTCGAAGCAAGGTACAAATATCTAACGGATTTATGTAGTACCGGTACCTTAAGTTTGGCTCTCAATCACTCGTTCAACTTTGTGGGAGACACTTGTTACAGGCAGCTTTGCCTTTCGTCTCCTTCATGCAAATATAACAAAACTTCGAACTGACCTACACAAGCATTTATAAACTTGCAGACCATCACTAGAGGGCCAACAGTTAACACCCGGCCTTTATATCTGACCCATCTTTTACATATTTGAGGAGTGGGTCAAAGTTGGCTCGTATGATGAAGCTGCGAGATTGAGTTGGGGTTGATAGAGATATATAGAGATGATAGATAAATAGATTGATAGAGATAGCTAGATAATATATATATATATATATATATATATATATATATATATATATATATATATATATATATATATATATATATATATATGTATATCAGCAATACTAATGTCCATAGGAAAGCGTAAGCGAATAATGAGCAGCAAAACCAACGCTGTGACGAACATCTTTATTGGGCAACGTTTCGACCCCATACAGAGAGTCATTGAATATTATATCAAATGTGAACCTTAGATATTAATAGTTTGTTTTTACTTCATTTGAGGCTTCAAAATGACTCTCTGTATGGGGTCGAAACGTTGCCCAATAAAGATGTTCGTCACAGCGTTGGTTTTGCTGCTCATTATATATATATATGAAGTACATTTGTCAGCCAGAGTGGATAGAAGGGTGCTGAGCTGGTATGGTCATGTTGAACGAATGGGAGATGAAAGGCTTACAAAGAGAATATGTGAGTCAGGTACAAGGGGAGATAGAAGGGCAGGAAGACTCCCATTGAGATGGAGAGACTGTGTAAGAAAGGCTTTGGATGATAGAGGAATGACTATAGATCAGGCAGGGGAAGTGGTGGTGGACAGGGAGTGAATGGAGAATGCTTGTGAATAGTTGAGTGAACACGTGGTCATTTGGAGTAAGGGGTCGGGCGCAAGTTGGACTAGATAATAGTCCATCAGGCGCCTGGCCCGGGGAGACGATTAATATGAAGGGTGTACCTGGAAGTGTGGTGGGAGGGCTTGTAGCTTTGGCTCCGCTGCATGTCTGCCTGCCGAGATCGGAACCTCTCCGGGTGGTCAGGGGCCGGGGGAGTGCTGGAGCGACCTGGGTAACCCTGGTCTCTGGGTCTTCTCCTGGGTGACCTGGATGTGTGAGAGTTTGTGTTTTTTATCTGTGTTTATTTTTTGTTTTATATTGTTTTTGTGTTTTCCCTGTTCTTGCTCGGTCTTGAGTCGGCTACCCCCAAAATGGGGATTGGGCCTGAGCATATAGATAGATAGATAGAATGAAGTAAAAATAGTATAGGTGGTTGATGAATGGCAAGTATATGTAACATTGTAGGATTAATTTATGTACCGAGTTGATGGTTGATGAATGGCCAGTACATGTAACACTGAAAGAATTATTGATGAGAGTCGACCCCTGTCATGCACTGTAAGAGATTCAAGGAGGCCAGGGCGAGTGGCGTTCTGGTCACTAAATACCGGTACATGCTAAGTCACACCTCTGATATATTACACCACTTGTCCTTATCATCTGATCTGATTTATGCACACACATTTGTCCAAGCCTAGACAGAGTCAACATGTATTTTGCTGTGTGGACTTTTCACTTCCACACGTGCACCCGCCAAGTATAACTCGAAAAAATTGTTTGAGTTCCGACTGAGAGTAAACACACACACACACCACACACACACACACACACACACACACACACACAGTGTGTGCGTGCAAGACTGCAGTGCAAGACTGCAGTGCAAGACTGCATACCATCGAAAATACGGCGTCCAGGCCATAATAATAAGCCCAAATGGTGGAATAAAGATATTTCAAACTGCCTGCTTGCTAAAAAATCTGCTAATGATAGATTAAAATCCTCACAAAATGACGAAGAACGGGTGAAATTTGTAGAGCTACGACGCAAAGCCAAAAAGTTAATTAAGCGAAGTAAAAAGACCCTAGAGTTACATATTGCGAATCAAAGTAAAACAAACCCGAAAGAATTCTATAGTTATATCAGAAAGAAAAAAGTAGTTACTTCAACTGTTGGACCGTTAGTCGATGAAAATGGAGAATACACCAAAGACGAAGTACAAATGAGTAATGCCCTCAATACCTTCTTTGCATCAGTTTTTACAACAGAAGACCTCAGTGATATCCCTACACCATCGCCGATTCAGATTGATAATTCAGATGTTCTAAGCAATATCACCGTTACAGAGAGAGAAGTATTGAATTGTTTAGATAAACTCAAGGTAAATAAAACGCCTGGACCTGATACAATCTCGCCTAGAGTTCTAAAGGAAGCTAAGGATGAGCTCTCCAAACCACTGACATTACTATTCAATAATTCCTTGCAGTCTGGAACTATGCCTGATCAGTGGAAGCTAGCCAACGTAACACCGATATTAAAAAAAGGCAGCAAATCCCTACCCAGTAACTATCGTCCAATTAGCTTAACCTCAGTTGTATGTAAAATGCTAGAAACGGTCATAAGAGACAGACTCGTAAATCACTTAGAGGAAAATAACATACTTAAAGATACTCAACACGGCTTTCGTAAAAAACTTTCCTGTTTAACAAACCTCTTAGACTTCTTCCACGATATCCTCAACCTCTACGATGAGAGTAAAGCTGTAGATATTATATACCTTGATTTTCAAAAGGCCTTTGACAAGGTTCCCCACAAACGTTTACTGCTAAAACTAAAAGCGCATGGAATACAAGACGGTGTGTTGAAATGGATAGAAAATTGGCTCAGCGACAGAAAGCAAAGAGTAGTCATAAACGGTAAGGCATCTGAATGGACCAATGTAAGTAGCGGGGTACCCCAGGGATCGGTACTAGGACCAATTCTCTTTCTAATTTACATCAACGACATAGATGAGGGTCTCACCTGTACAATCTCAAAATTTGCTGACGATACAAAAATTGCAAATAGCGTACTCTCAAAAGATCAAGTTGACGATATGCAACACAATCTAGATAAATTGTCACATTGGGCCCAAATTTGGCAAATGAGTTTCAATGCGGATAAATGTAAAGTACTACATATCGGATACCTAAATGAGAAAGCAAACTATTCGATGAATGGCACTCAGCTTAAGAATGTAAACAGAGAAACCGATCTGGGAGTAACAATATCGAGTAACCTAAAACCGAGTCAACAATGTTCAGAAGTTGTTAAGAAGGCAAACAAAATAATTGGCTTTATAGGCAGATCATTTGAGCATAAATCCAAAGACGTAATCCTAACCCTTTACAATTCCTTAGTACGCCCTCTTCTGGAATACTGTGTTCAATGCTGGTGCCCTTATTACCAAAAAGACATAAACGAGCTAGAACGAGTTCAACGTAGAGTTACCAAAATGATACCTAGCCTAAAGAACAAACTATACGAAGAGCGTCTTAGAGAATTAAATCTATTTCCTTTAACCCAGCGCAGATTAAGAGGTGACTTAATTCAAGTGTTCAAAATCATCAAAGGCATCGACAATATGAACTGTAGTAAGTACTTCACTATCGACCAATCTAATTAGACGCGGGGAAACGGTTGCAAAATTATTGGTAAATCTTTTAACTCACACGAATCTAAGAATTTCTTCTTCAATCGAGTTGTCAACTTGTGGAATGGGCTTCCCCGAGACGTTCTAGACTGTAGCACCGTTGATTCATTTAAATTCCGCCTAGACAAATATCTCGCATCAAACCCGCGACTGACTGCGTTTGTAAATGAATAACTTTATTTTATCCTCCCCTCAGTTACTAACCCATATGTCCCCTACTAACTTCCTAGTCCTGCCACGTTAGTGGCAGGGCAGTAGTTCCCTTTCCAATGTTCCCTTACCCACTCTAAACCACTGTTTGGACACTTGATCCTCAGTGTTTTGGAGGACAAGCAGCCTAGAAGGGTCACTAGATCTGTTGTTGCTTGATTTCCTTTGTACTCCTTTGTATACACACACACACACACACACACACACACACACACACACACACACACACACACACACACACACACACACACCAACTCCAACGATACATAAACACTTAACATGCATTTCACGCAATACATTTCCCAGTTAAAGGGGGTATCAGGGTCCAGAGAATATAGGGTCAACCCACCAGCCAGGTACCTGCGAGTGACTGACGTCACACGGCCCACGCTCTGACTAAACCCCTCATATAAGACACCTTGTTTTTGTGATATATTGAACTATGCGTGTAACTAGTCATATTTAATGAAACAGGACAAAAGAAAACATTGAAATAATTCAAGCTAAGTTTATTTTGAAATTAAATGTGCATAATATGAAGTAATAAATTATATATGGTGACGAGCATACAATATATAACTTGTATACACTAAGAAAATTTATTTGAATGTATAAAATGTAAAATGAGTCCGGCTATAGCCTATATTTTGCAAAAAACTTCCTCATAGCTACTTATATAAGCTTCACACGCAAAACACAGCAATATTAACGTATAGATTGGGTCCTATTACACAAAGTTTGTCAATATCAATCCATATTATTCTACAGTTTAAGTGAAACCACTGTTCTATAGCCTACGCCACGGCGATTGGTATGAATCGAAAAAGTTCAAAATATATATTTCCTCATATAAGGTTCAAATTTAAAAATAATTACACTAACGTGTAGATTGAGTCATATTGCATTATAATTGTAGATGTAAATTCATATTACTATACATTACAGTATAGGTGAAACGGACCAATATAAGCTAAGGTCGGACGTTGTTATTGTTGTGTCGGAGACTCACGCAGCCAGGACGCTTGGCGTGTGTGATAGAATTTGCCGGCGCTACTGACTGGAAACGGAGACTGGAGATTGGAGAATGACGAGAATTTGGCCCAGTGTGATGCCCGCTTAACCTCTGAAGTGTACATGGGGGTAATTAGACACCTCTCCCTGTGCGCATGTATTTGAGGTGTTTCCGTCACTAAATTATTCATTGTACCATTAATAGCATTAATACTTATCCATATGCACCTATTATGGGTTGATTATAAAGGTATTAACCTGAAACAACAATAAAACGAGTGAAAACAGCGTTTGGATGGTCAAAATCGGAGATATAGCCCGCGAGTTGTATAATGTATGGGTGAGGCAAGCTGGTTTCCCGCCAATTTCCCCCAAGGCCACTGAGACACAGTCGATCGATACTCTCTCTCTCTCTCTCTTGCATTCGCTTGCTATCAGTGATGACCACACCCTGCAACCGGATTTCTAATGTTAGCACGAAAATATACCTCAGAATAAGGGAATAACGGAAAATAGGTGATAACTGAAGGAGAGGAGGAAAGTGGGGAAGGAGGGGAGGTAGAGGACTGAGATTTTGCATGCCCCAGGGGCCAAAAAAAAAAAAAAAAAAAAAATCGATGTCAAAAGTTGATTTTTGTTTTCTCTGACTTAAGTCTCCCCGCAGTTCCCGGGTTAAGGGGAGATGTCCACTTGAGGGATTTTTTTCTTGACTCCTTTCTCCCTCATGTTTAGCCCCATTGTTTTTCTAATTTTAAGACGTTTGCCCCATTATTTTGACGATTTTAAGAACTTTCAACCCATTTCTGTCAATTTTAAGACCTTTCGTGTCATTTAGGTGTCGATTTTATCCTGGAGAGCGATAGCGAGCCTGTAATTTAAGAGGAACTGGCTTCCAGCCGGGAAATTTTTCTACCGAAAAATGTAAAAATTTATCTTGAAAGAGGCTCAAGGGGGTGTAATCTTAAGCTTGAAGGATATCTAGAGACCAAACTAAAAACCTCCCCTTAAGGAGGCGCGATAATAATGAGCTTTGCTCGCATTGCGTGGATTCCCCTTGACGAACGAACAAGCAAGTGAACATCGTTGAACTAGAAGCGGTAAGTACAATCTAAGCATGATTGGGTATTTATATTATATATGTTAGTGATGATCGATGTTCAAAGTAAACAGTAACCAATTATATTCACCGTAGACAACCCCGCGATTGAACGTAACTCTGTTACAAATCCAGCGCTATAATAACTCGGTCACACCTCTTTATAAATAGTTAAAACAACAGAGTGTCACCTAACACCATGTTGAACTTCATTATTGGCCATATCTGTTGCATTTTATATATAAATACATGTAAATAGCTTACACATACCTGTCATTCTACTTCTTGTGTGCAATAAATTTAAGCCTTGTATTTGGAAAAGAAAAACAAATATTATGTGTAGCATGTAACACACACACACAGTCAATAAATTACAAGATATATATATGCAAGTATAAGCTGCACGATATATGCAAGTATAAGCTGCACGATATATGCAAGTATAAGCTGCACGATATATGCAAGTATAAGCTGCACGATATATGCAAGTATAACCTGCACGATATATGCAAGTATAAGCTGCACGATATATGCAAGTATAAGCTGCACGACATATGCAAGTATAAGCTGCACGATATATGCAAGTATAAGCTGCACGATATATGCAAGTATAAGCTGCACGATATATGCAAGTATAAGCTGCACGATATATGCAAGTATAACCTGCACGATATATGCAAGTATAAGCTGCACGATATATGCAAGTATAAGCTGCACGACATATGCAAGTATAAGCTGCACGATATATGCAAGTATAAGCTGCACGATATATGCAAGTATAAGCTGCACGATATATGCAAGTATAAGCTGCACGATATATGCAAGTATAAGCTGCACGATATATGCAAGTATAAGCTGCACGACATATGCTAGTATAAGCTGCACGACATATGCAAGTATAAGCTGCACGATATATGCAAGTATAAGCTGCACGATATATGCAAGTATAAGCTGCACGATATATGCAAGTATAAGCTGCACGACATATGCAAGTATAAGCTGCACGACATATGCAAGTATAAGCTGCACGATATATGCAAGTATAAGCTGCACGATATATGCAAGTATAAGCTGCACGATATATGCAAGTATAAGCTGCACGATATATGCAGTATAAGCTGCACGATATATGCAAGTATAAGCTGCACGATATATGCAAGTATAAGCTGCACGATATATGCAAGTATAAGCTGCACGATATATGCAAGTATAAGCTGCACGACATATTAGCATGATAAGAGGTGAGTGAGCCTGGTCTGAATAGCGTGTAACACGCAGGCCCTTCATAATTTACAACACAATATATCCAGGTCAACATAGTGGTCAACATAAGTTGGTGAAAGTTTATATGAGGGGTTACTATCAACATTGAGCAAGGAGATGGGTAATTGTCACTGGTGGTCGTTGCATCGGGACAAACTCTAATCTCGTATACTGCAATTATTAGTACAATTATATGTAATGTACCTCCTCACGTGTAACTCAACTCGGCTTTTAAGTCTTATATGGAGCCCATCATCCAATCAAGCTCATCGGTTTTACCCTGGTTTTCAACGTGCTATTGTCTATTAATTTTAATTAGTCCAGAAATCTTTACCACAAACCTTATAACTAAAAAACGACTAGAGCAAATTGACCTAATATTTCAACCTTTTGGGAAGAGCCAGCCAAGGAATAGGTGTGGAAGTTTACAGCTCATTTACTCTAGCCCTTTTTTAGTTATAGTAGGCTTGGTGTCATAATGTTTGCCTAATTGTAATGAATTAACTATACTTTCACTCGATACAACGGATATGTTATGTTAGTTATGTTCGTTTATCTATAGATTAAAACAATAATAATGATAACCTATTCGTATTTATAATACTTGTCTCTAGTACTGGTCTAACGACTGAACTATCTCCGAAACTCATAAACATGCTAAACAAAGTGCGTAGCTATACAGAAACTAACCACTTGAGGATTATGACGCATTTTGACATTATATTAGGACTACTATTATACGATTTTATTAAGTAAAGTAGGGATCTGCGCGAGTCAAAAGGTTAATTGAGATCGTCTCTACCCCTTTCATTAATATAGGTTTTTCTTAAGCTATATAAAATCGTCCAATAGCCAGCAGAAACGGCTAAAACGCTTCATGATCCTCAGAGGGCTAATTAATCTCTAATAAAGTGAATGTATTCAAGGAGTAACCCAAGGAGCTTGTTATAGCCTATACTACATTCATTATAGGTAGGCCAACAATCTTGAACATTAGCCTACCCTCTAAAACTAAAAAACTACTAGAATAATCGAGCTAATATTTCTACCATTTGGGCAGAGGTTGCCAGGGAATAGGTGTGTAAATTTACAGCCCATTTCTTCTGGCCCCTTTTGAGTGACAGAGGTTAGGGGTCAAAAGTATTGGCCTACCTATTTGGAACGGTAAAACTCTTCATGACCTTTGACCTTGACACGTTGTTAGTGTCAGTTGTCAGTGTGTCCATCATGTTGTCAGTTGTCAGCCATATTAGTCACCATCACTGACCCAACACACCTCTCACACAAGGCTGTAAGGAGGCACCAGTGTGAGTAATTGGCTATTGTTCTCTGACGATAAAGGTATCTGAGTTGACTAATTGGTGGTGGTAGGTGGGAAAATATCGGTGGGAGGTGATGAGGTTGTGGTGATGGTAGGTGGTAAAATGGAGGTGGGAAGTGATGATGTGATAGGTGATGAGGTGATAGGTGGGAAGTGATAAGGTGGTATGGGGACACATTTAGACAGGACTTGGTAGGGTGGTATGCGAGGGCGAAAGATTATTGATGAATTGAACTTTTGGTGAACGGTAAATGCGGTAGATTAGCTAATGGTAGTGAACTGCTCTGTGGCCATGAAGAATGCTTAAGCTCACAAGGTGTAGAGAGTGTTGTGGGTATAGGCAAGACCAATAATATACCAGGGCATCCCATACAAGGGCACATTTGTGCCCCGCTCACGCACGCCGTCACACCGTGTACACGCGTGTACAGACCTTAGAGGAGGTTGCCAGATAGTGATAAACACTTATTTACCAGGCTCAGTTATCGTGGGGTAACAAGTCAGACAGGTCATCTCTCTGTTGTCTCCAGTCATCTGAATAGAATGTTCCAAAGATAAAAAAAAAAATGCCTTGCAGTTGTGCAGTGGTTGGGTGTACTGAAACTTGACAAAAAAGTGTAATTGGTAACTCGTCAAGTGAGTTACTAATTTTCATGTGTCTCTAAAATAATTAGTCTTTCATCTCATGCCTATGCCAAGGCAACCTTAACTGATATACTAAGCTATCACCTGTAGTGTTGGAACTGAAGTGCATTGTAATTGATATTTGCATACAGTAGCATTAAATTAATTTAGGGCGTTCAGTACTTTGGAAGTGTTTGGCAAGATAATATAATAATCCACTTTCTCTCCTCTACCCCATTTCTCTCCATGAAGTACCTTCCTTGCTTGCTGGCTCTGAGGGTTACCAGGTCTTCCTTTTTCACATATTGGGTTACTTTTGAAAACATTTAGACTGGTGGATGGGCGGGAGGTCAATGGAAAAAGAGCTAAACGAAGCTCGGCTACTTTTAAGCTTGAATCTGAAGGTTTTGGGATGAGTGAGTAGAGGATTTGCCTCTCTAATCCCAGTCAATCTGGCAACTCTGCCGCGGCGGCCGAGTGTTGTCATCAGCTAAAATACTTCCTAAATGCATGAGAAAGTAGCCCAACAATAGCCCAATCTTACCTTATTTCTATCTTCTGTTAGCATCAAGCCTAGCTGACAGGATATTTTTAGTTATTTGGCTTGTTTTGGGTATTATGTTATTACAGTGTTTTAAAAAGAACCTAAAATTGTGTAATCTTTCGAAATATTTTGACAACTAATCCTCAAAAGTAGCCCAAATGTGCGTGAATACTCGAACCTCGGCAACTCTGACTGAGGCTGTCCTCTCTCTCTCTCTCTCTCTCTCTCTCCTCGGGGCAAAATCAAAATCAATCTCTCTCTCTCAACCAAATGGGAAGGAAAACACTTTATTAACATAATTGAGCTATGCCAACTTAATTTGTAAATTAATTTTAAATTCAATTATAAACCTTGTTGTAGGTCTATGTCAATTAAATGTGCAATCAAGAGGCCTATTACCTGGGCCTATTATGCACTTTTGCAATGTTGTACTTGGTGCATAATAAACATAGCAAACACAACTCTTTCTCTTTAGTCGGTACTCTGGTATTGCATAATAATTTATGAGTTTATCAATCTCTATCTATATATTTTTATTTTTCAATGTATAGACAGTAAGTGGACTTAGTAGCCTTTTTTATTTCATAGGAAGAAATCTTTGTCATTGCGGATAATTCTGCTGCTGTTGTCAGGAACATACAGACAGAGAGAAGAGGACAAAAAAGACTGGTGCAAGATATCGAATGTGATTCGGTATCAGATGCACAAGGGAAGACAAGGGAGAGACTGGTTAAGGATATTATGGAGTTGCAACGGCAGCTAAGTGATATAACCAAGGAGAGAGACGCCCTAGTTGCTGAGAAGAAAGACTGGGAAAAGGAGAGAAGTTCTCTATACGAGGAAATTCACATTTCTTATGTTTAAGCTACAACAACTGCAAGATATAAGTTGGGTAACTTTTTTCATCCACTCAGGTTGAGTATTTATTAACAGGAGCTCCAGTTAAATACTGGTATGAAGATGACATCAGTGAAGCTTTGACCCTTCGAAGCTTAAGTCCAAAAACCTATCGATATTTGCTATTTCTCTCCGATAGAGGTGGTAGGGGGATATAGGCTGGGGAGTGAGTGGGGGGGAGTGGAGAGAAAAACTGGGGGGTGGGCGGTACTCTCTCACAAACTCGGTGTGACGTCAGCCATCTGCGCGCCACCACAGTGTGGGATGACCTGGTATATTATTGGGTATATTATTGGTCTTGGGTAGAGGTGTTGGTCCTTTCTGGGCCACGCAGAGCAAGTGACTCCGCCCACAAACCATTTTGTGGTCCGGAAGAATGTTCAAGCTTACGGTTCACAAAGAGTAAGTTGCTTGCTAGGTGAATGCGGGGGTGAGGGTTCTTTGAGTCTTGCCCTTCAGTAATATAACTGACATAATTATTGGCTATTATATATATATAGTATATATAATTATGCATATATACTGTATATATATACTGTATATACTGTTTATATACACCGGTATATATATATATATATATATATATATACATATATATATAGAGAGAGAGAGAGAGCACATAACAGACAGATACATTTTACAGCCAACTAAAGGGAAGATATCTTAACCCTCTACTCAATTTACTTTAACCTTTAACATCATATATGTTGAGAGTATCGTAAAATTGACTAATGCTACCACTTTTAATCGCCTTTAATCAAGAAGCAAGACTGTAAAATGGTTTAATGTAAACTGTCCAGGCTGAGTGATGTAGTGGGTGATCAGCTTCCATGTATAGTGATGGTGTAGAACAGTTACCTTGCTCACGCTGCAAATATTAACAGTAATATGAATCAGGCTGATATAATATGGATTGTTATATTATGCAGTGGTTAGCTTGTGGGCGATGGGGTACTTAAGCTATTGGTTTAGCAATCATCCCCCGACACGAAGTAGAAAATTGGAAATTAATTGGAAGCAAATTATTAGTGGCCACTCCCACGAGGATCAAGACGTTTGGAAATATATAGATAGATAGAACTTCTGGAATATTCTGATAGTTAAGCGTTAAGGCTACGTATAAGGTATATGTTGGGGAGATGGAAGGAGGCAGGGAATGGGTTACAATAAATGACCGCAGTTGATAACATATTTTAATACTTGGTGAGGTAGTGATCATCTCTGGCGCTCCATGGTGGTGGTTTCAACTTACGGGGATTGTATTTATTGGTATATTTTTGTATGTATATGTATGTATGTATGTATATGTATGTTTTTTTTTTTTTTTTTTTTTTTTTTACTTAATTCTTAGTTTCCTCCCTAGACCTCAACCAAGCTTAAAACAGACCCCCAAGACTCCCCCTTCGAAATAAATTCGTGCATTTTTTCGGTAGAAAAATGGGCCGGACAAAAGCCGGTTCCTCCTAAATTGCAGGTTCGTTAACGTTCGTTAGGATAATATCGACACCTATATGGCACGCAAGGTGTTAAAGAAATGGGGCGAAATTTCTTAATATCGCCGAACTAATGTGGCGAACGTTTTAAATTCTCAGTACTAATGGGGCTAAACATGAGGGAGAAGGGAGCCAGAAAATAAACCTCCCTTAAAATATTATCCTCGTATAGTCAACATAATATCATGCTATTTGTTGCATCATTTCTGGATAGCCATTTTTATACAAGATCCTCGTGTATTTCTGCGAGTTTGTTTTCATGTGATGGTAGTTTGTGCATATGCGTGTTAGTATACAGTGTATGTAAGGTAAGGTAAGGTAATCATACAGTACGTGTTAGTTTCAAAATATTTGAGCTTAAGCATATACAGAACGTGAACATCAAGGAAGCTAACAACCCTATTACCTAATCATGAAGGTAATCTGACCCATGATTAGCTTGATAAAGACGTTAAATACTGATTTACTGCTACCATATTATTACAGTGAATTAACAGTGATGGATGGGAGACTTTGATTAATTACTGCATACCGGTACTGTTTTACCAGTATGTGAGATTGAGATATATAGCCTAACTTGGTAAATAACTATGGAAGGCTTGTATTAAATGACGTAGGTCGATAAATATTGTACTGTGTCTACTAAATTATCTTTCATTACACTACAGTTCATACGATCAAGGAGCTTAAGCATGTTGAATACTCCATCTAAAGCAGAATTAAATCATAATGACAGCCATGAAAATCCCTAAAATTATCGTACAAAATTATTCACTGGCTTAATGGTTTTTTTGCCCCCTTCTCCCGCATGTTTAGCCTATTACTTTTAAGATTTTAAGACGTTAACTCTATAAGTTGGTTGATTTAAGACCTTCCACTCATTTATTTGTTGATTTTAAAACATCGTACGATTTTGGTGTCGATTTATTCCTGGCGAGCGAAAACGAGTCTGCAATTTAGGAGAAACCGGCTTTCGACCAGGGCAGTTTTTCTACAGAAAAGAAAAATATCGAAGAGGGGTCTTTTAAGCTTAGTTAAGGGAGCAAACTAAAATAATACATAATACAAATTACTCATAATCTCTCGCAGCTGATCCCCCACAACTCCCACACATGAAGCTGCCTAAGAGCGGCTTTGTGGTTTACCAAAGAACTGAACTGATGTATAACTAGGGAGCAAACTAAAATAATACATAATACAAATTACTCATAATCTCTCGCAGCTGATCCCCCACAACTCCCACACATGAAGCTGCCTAAGAGCGGCTTTGTGGTCTACCAAAGAACTGAACTGATGTATCACATTACTTGGTCAGTCAATCACCACTCAGGCCAGCTATTTGGTGGAATTGTGTTTGTAAATGTGTAAATAACAGAACATTGATTACATACAGAAATGGTTGACTTCGCAAGTAGGTAAGGCCATGTCACACAAGCGCTTTTCCCGGCAATTTTCTAAGAGCAAGTTATGTTTCTCTCAATTTTTTTTTTTTTTTTTTACATTGGTGTCAGGAACTAGAATGAAAGTAAAATATGTTTGGGGTTTTTAAGACTAATACAAGTTAAAATTCTGAGGTTAACAGACGAGAATTGTTCCAAAATATTGCAGGCAAAAGTGCTCGTGTACCACCGGGTTCATAGTGAAAGAACAAAAACGCCTTTTTACATTTGATTCTGGCTAAAAGTAGACGATTTCATGCAGTTATAGAAGGGCCTATGTTATTCAGAGGGTTGTTTACTGAGGTCGTGTTTACCCCTTGAATCCTAGAGGTAGATTTTAAGCTAAAGTAAATCGTCTAATGGTAACCAGAATATGATTAAATTTACATCATCGTGCTGAAGGGGTTAACGCCACAAACCGCTCAGTTTAACGCGCATGGCCCGACATTCCACAGGCCAATTTAGGGCTGATTTGAGCGATGTGTGTGGGTGGTTTGACGTTAAGCAACCTCCATACACGCTAACTAGCCTATAGTATATTCCCTGTGGCGCTCTCCGTAGTATTGGCGTGGCATGAATCAGCAGTAGTCGGATTTGGCAGGGTCTCTTTTCATGTGTGACTATAGGTTACACCCCCTCCAATCTCTCTCTCTCTCTCCCTCTCCAGTGCCGTATTATCCCTAAGGCTGACTAAGCTGAAGCCTAGGGGCCCACCAAACGCAGGGGCCCAACATATGTAGGCCTATAGCCTATATGTTTAACTTTACAGTACAGTTCCGGTATTTTGGTATTGCTTTGCTTCATGCTAATTAAAGGTTGTCTGATAAGATGGCATTATTTTCTTTGTTACTCCATTAATTACTTCATTTGTAATATTATTGTAATAAATTGTACGAAAGGAGAGCGTGAAATTCGCGGGGGGAGGGATGTTGAGGGGCTCAAAGAAGCTCAAAGCCTAGGGGCCCTGCCATAAGTTAATACAGCACTGTCTCTCTCTCTCTTAAAATTATGTGTGGCCTTTTAATATGTTTACATTATACTATTACAGACGAAATAATAGTTGTGCGTGTGTGTTGTACTTTTAAGATGGGAATTGATGGAGGAGGTATCAGAACCCTTGCATGTTGAAAAGAGTGGGTGGGGCTGAGGTGGAGAGATTGGGGAGAAAAGTGACGTGAACCAATTGTAAATTTGACAACACTGCTTTGCCACATCCCTACCAAATAAAACAGATGAGCTAAGGAAATATTTAGTACTGCTGCCCCAGCAGTACTAAATATTTCCTTAGCTCATCTGTTTTATTTGGTAGGGATGTGGCAAAGCAGTGTTGTCAAATGTTTTACGACTCCAGCAAATCAAGGGACTGGAGTTCTGGAAAAGGGGCTTTACTGGGCTTCACTTCTTACGTTATTCTTTACTTGCAGTGTGCTGGCTTAATAATCCGTAAGAGTTGATAGCCTCTGAAGTCCTATTTTAAGTGACTAATCTAGTAAATGGTCTTAGCCTATGTGGTAATGCGACTTGCCAGGCCGAACTGAGCGTGTATGCCAGGCTGTACGCAATAAACGAAACTGTGAGCAATGAGCGGCGAGGCTTTGTAGTTTGGTCGTTGGGGCTCGTTCAGTTTTCATAATGTTTCGTCAGTGTATCGGTTCAATTAAGCTGAGGTTCGGGAAGCAAAGCGCCTTGCTAACGGTTCACTCGGATATCATAGTCTCTAGCCCACTCATGCAAATTCGTGGACTTCACCTATTTCTAGTTATGGAAGCATATCTCTGGAAACGAATCTATGAACATAATTTGTTATAAATCAACTACAAAACTATATATACTATTTATTGAAAAGCAAGTTCTATCCAAAAATTAATCCGGATAGATATAATTGCATAGAGAAAAACATAGGGGGGTCCACGAATTCTCCTGAGTGGGCTAGAGACTGGTATCCGAATGTACTTCCCTGAAAGTGTATAAGGTACATTTTCTCTTTGTGACGTGATTCGTTTTCACTTCTATTTCATTTTTATTACACATTACATTGTCTTTTCATCTTCTGATTCGTCGTCTTTCTTCCCTTCTGTCTTCTTAATTCATCTCCTTCCTATTCTTGCCCCCTATATCTTCTTACAAAATTGCAAAGCTATTTCTGACCGCAGCTGTAACTAACACATTATTTTATATTTCATTGCATAGTAATATGATGTAAGAACACCTTCTAGCAATATTGTGAACCAATCAAACAGATTTTTTTTTTTTTCGTTTGCTAGCAAGAACAAAAATTCGCCTTGGTCTACATATGATACTCTCGAGCTTCTATTCAGAGTTCTTCTTAATTTTATGGCATTGTATTTCAAGCAATAAATTATAATTAATAATATTTAAAAATATATTGCCGTGAAATTCATGCGATATATTGTGCTAACATTTATGCTTAGATGTGTACAGTTTGATCTGACCAGCTATGTATATAATGTAATACTATGCATAAAACATTCAATTATGTTCAATTACTGCTTCAGTGTGCTTCGAAGCCAACATATTTAGTTGTAATTAGTTTAGTTTATCCTTAAACTTTCAATTTTCTCGGAATTCCTACTATGATAGAGAACGTAAGGAAAGGAGAGTTTTGAAAAAAACGACAACTACAACAATGAACTTGTCAGTGATCATTTGTGTGTGGTGGAGGTGTGACGTGTGTTATGGCCGGAGTGTCCCGTGTGTTAATTTCTATAGTTGATATATTTATTATAACTCCACGTAGTGATGATGCCGGTAGCTGATAATTGTATAATCAACATAAGACGCAGATGACCTGGGAACTACGAACACTGTATGAGAACTGCCTTGTGTAGGGCAATTGGCTTTCTGCAGAATCACGTTTTCTTATATTCTAAAATGAAACTAGTGAGAGTTGCCAGTGTCTAGTGAAGATCAAGACATTTTATCGTGAGAACTGATCACTGCCTCGTGGATTTGATAGCGTAACTCTTGTCAGTTTAAGTTACTACACTATAGTCCTGGAATACATTTAGTATTTTAATAGCCGTAAGAAAATATAACATAAACGACCGTCAACAATTGTAAAACAGAGGAGTGGATTCTGCGACACCAACCAGATGAAGTCTACTCCTTTATCGCAAGAGGTTGATACTAAGATTAATAACATCGTCTGACGGTCACTAGAATAAAATACAGAAATCGTTGTAGGTTTGAAAAGAAAGAGAAAAATACAAATAATCATCATTATCGAACAAGCAATCCCAAACTACTTACTGTAAACCAGCAAGCGTATCTGCATGGTGTGAAGACTAGGCTATGCAAGCCTTCTAACAAATGAAACATGCATCGAAGCATAAGTACATGCAAGTTAAGGAAATTAGACAATATAGTAAGTTGATATGATTCAAATGTGACCGCAACAAAACATTAGTTTGTGCCGAGTAATTTCAAGGTCGAAGTTGCGTCTCCAAAACTACTTACGGACTCCATCTGTGTGTATTGTCATATTGATATGGCCTTTAACATCAACCAAGATCTGCATTTTAATGAGATGAGGTAGGTCGACCTTTAATGCGGTATTTCTGAGAGAGAGAGAGAGAGAGAGAGAGAGAGAGAGAGAGAGAGAGAGAGAGAGAGAGAGAGAATAAGCATCAATCTATTTCATATTGACGAGACTGCTTGAGTGTGTTTGTGTGTGTGTTTGAGAGAAAGAGAGAGAATGTATGGGAAAATATACAACACATTTATAATTAATTAATTCTTAAGATGTTGCTTGCGAGAGAAACAAAGAGTATAATGGAAAATAAGCAACAAATCTAATTCGTATTTATTCTTTACGAGACTGCTTGAAAAAGAAACAGAGTATATGGGAGAATAAACAACACATCTATAGCGTTTTGTATCTTTACGAGGCTGCTTTAGAGATATAGATGGAGAGTATAAGAGATACTAAGCGATATATCTAATTCGAATTGACTCTTACGAGGCTGCTTGAGAGAGAGAGACACACAAGTATTACCTAGTTCTCTTACTCTCCTATCTACGAGTATAGCCAGTATCACATTAATTCGATAATATGTATGCAAATGATGTTATAGAAATACTTTATTGTATTATGTTTTTGTTTTTCTAATTTTACCTTGTCACTAACCCCAACTACTAACACAACCTTTCCTAAATGTTCTCTTTATTAAGAATACGCATTTTCTCAAACTTCCAGAATACGCTTATCTCAGTATGCCCTACTTCGTATATTTATGAGAATATATTTTCATTATATTGCCTTGGTGCGTGTATTTATGTATGTATGTATGTATGTATATATATACCCAGGCACATACCCCATAGCTGGGGGTGGTCAACTCGAGACAGAGCTCGAAGTGAAACAACATTAAAAGTTCAAATTCTTAGAGGGGACCACTTTCGCGTTCCCGCACCCTTTTCTGCCTCGTCTAGTAAGTAAATTTTACAAAGGGAGGAGGATTCCTAGCTCCCGCCCCCGAAGTAGGAAAATTAGTACAGGAAAAGAGGCAGGCAAAAATGGCTAAGGCTGAGTAGAGGATGCCAAACCTCACTCTGGACAGGACCAGCCCCCACCCAGTGTGCGTGTACTATAATCAAAACCCATTTACCTATTTACGGCCAGTGCAGTAAACTCGGCATTTGGTGGCAACAAATGGTAGGTCAGTCACTGCAAACATTTGATCCTCTTATTTGACGACACCCTTCAATTGTTCATTTGTCTGGCTATTCTTAATCTTCTATACCTTCATGCCATTTATATCATTAACAGGCTGCCAAACGAGAAACTTTTCATATCTCTTCTCAAAACTGTGTCCCTTGTTTTTAGTCTTTATTAGTAAACAATAAACATAATATGCTCCAAAGTTCCCAATGTATGCCTCAGAAAGTTATTAAATGGCCAAAGCATTACAACGTCATCAACATTTTCCTGTATTCCCTCTCACATTCAACTCAGTCTTCGACCAACATTGCCCCAGTTTATCACCTTGATAATTATCCTGTATGGCACTACAATTATTTACATGTGAGTGTATAACTTACTGTGTTCGATCTTTCAGGTACGGGATGACTTACACCATGACCTCATTAACCACCAATAACCAAGACTTACACCATGAAAGACTATCTACACCGATGAAGTTACGCCGTTGATAAGGTGAGTGTAATGCAGTCAGGAAGATTGTCATGTTAACTAATTATTACGGATGGCAAGTTTCTAGGATGAGCAAATATTAAGTTTATATCTTGCTCTACTCGGGGGCGAATGGTCGGCTGTAATTTGCTGCAGAGCTTGTCTCCATGTCTTTGTCCATTGTAGCCTGTCATGGGTGAGTTACTGTAGTCTGTTTTTGTTTAAGCTGACGTTGAATTGAATCCGTTAGCTGATTTATCGATACCTGATGAAATTTTATTAACCTAATATATTTCAGCATAATAAATACCAAGTGTTCATATTTAACAAAATCAATCGTTTCAAAAGCATTATAGTAGAGGATGATTTGATAATTTACCATCACTGAAAATAAATCGACTATAGCTTGGTAAACAATGGCCTCTGCATTATTATTCAAGTTACCGTAATTTGTACTTCGAGCTGGGGACGAGAAATGTCACCGTATTTTGAGTTATATTAATAGCTTAGTAAACAGAGGCACATTGTTAGAAATGCGGGCTAGCAGCTTTCGGCTGTGAATCGAAGACGCTGACCATTATCCACAAGTCACCCATCTTCTCTTCCTCATCCATACCACCACCACTGATACCCATTTGTCACCTGGACCATCAATTATCCTTGTAGCTACCACAGTTCCTTCCTAAGGTGAATAAAATTAGTTAATAGTTGCCTAAACATGATGAAAAGGACGTAACTTTTACATAAAGTAATAATCAATTTCCCCACTTTGTGCCTCCTCCACATTCTATGTTCATCTCTCTCTCTTCCCAAATAATATGTCCACTAAAATATTTGAAGAATCCAGTTTTCTTTAAGCCTACGCATCAAGATCAAAGCTTAAAATTCATTCCCACCGATATCGTATCGTCGATCAAGATTATCGATTATTAGAAGTGCTTAAGTTCCAGTCAGAGAATGTTTAATTGAATATAATTGGTTCCTTTGCCCTGGTAATGTTCGCCACTTTACCCATTTACAGGCAATAGTTGATCTGATTTATGGGCTAGCCCTTCCTGCTAGTCCTTGGAGTGCCACATGTATTTGTTGATTTCATTAATTGAGTTTAGAAGTAAGGTTGGTTGGTGACAAAGTATGAATTCCCCTACTTGATTTGTCTTTAACATGGTGCCTTTCGTTTTACAGTTTTATTGATAAGTTATGATTGCGATCGCCTTCCTTACGGTAGTTTTATTCGAGTAAGGTCAGTTATCGGTATAATGCTTCTTTAGAGGATTATCGTGTTTTTATTCGGTACGGCTATATTAATTTATGATAAATGGTGGACTTTTTTCTATAAAATTATGCTTTTAAAAATGATCCACCTATACTTCTATTGGATGAGGTGACCTCAAATATGCTAAGTATCTCATCCTTGTGACTGCAGCCATCAACATTATACAAATTAAGAATTTAGTATACCAATAATCAATAACATTTAGTGGGAAATGGTCTTTAGTACTGAAGACGATATGAATCTGACCTCATTCCGTCCTGCTCTGATTGTCAAACTTTCTTGCTTATTTATTTGTTATATCTATTTTGTCCTATTGTTCCACCTCGGTTTTATGCACTTTATAATTTTCATTTCTGTTCGTATTTCACTGTTATTATGCAATCTGAGACCATATTAAATCTTACATGTAGAGTACCCTTCATTAATCGTCCATTATAGTTCCTGATAGAAGCAATATGCAAAACATCCCTTCTCCTCTGATCAAATACTCACCGATTATCCTCAAACGGGTTCATTATTTGACTATAATCTTTTATTACCCTCACCTGCCTACATTCATCCAATCCCAGGCTTCCAGTTTCACATTATCAGTACCATTAATTAGTGTATGGACCGGCTTCCCGAACAGTGGTATCAGGAGGTTAATCTATAACTAGCGGCTTCCTTATATCAGGTGGGGATTCTTATCATGGCTTATCTGGTGTCTAAGGCTGGCTGATTATGATCTGGCTGGTAGCCTGCATAATTATGTTTAACCCTCTACGTCCTCTGTAGCTGAACTCAGCATAGAAGCTTCATGGTAGAAGTGGTTGTTTGTGCAGTCATAGACATAATTATGTCATTTTCATTATAGAAGTATTACATACTGAAACAACCAGTTTATATATATACAGTATATATATATATATATATATATATATATATATATATATATATATATATATATACGGTACATATATAACGATTGATGCAATTATCAAATTGTAAATGTATGCAAAAGAAACTTTTATTATTAAATTGGTTATAATAGCTTTTAATTGCATAAAGACAATCATAGGTCGGAAAAGAATATGCGTCATCGACTGTACGTCGTCCGGCTGGCTCAGTTGATAGCGTGCCAGATTCCCACCTTGAAGGTCTCGCGTTCAATCCCCGCTCAGATTGAAAAAAAAATCTGGGATACAGCCGGCGGTTACCATCTCCCCATGAGCAAGGGGGATGGGTAATGGTCTCTGGTAGACTAAAGAAAGCCAAGCGCTTGCGAATCCTCGAAGGAGGAGAGACGGGCGCTATATAAGTAACCAGAAGATTATTATTATTATTACGTGTGTGTGTGTGTGTGTGTGTGCGTGTGCGTGTGCGTGTGCGTGTGTGCGCGCGCGCGCGCGCACTCGGCATCAAATGTTACCACCCTTATCCTTGAATTAATTACAACATCCTCTTTTATTTTTAGCTTGAATAGCCCACTAGGCCTACTGTTGGTCAATACATTTGAACTATTGAATTTGTACATGTAGCAATATACGATTTGTTTTTGTTTACAGCTCGATGTCGAATATTACTTGTTTAACGGTAGGTTTTCGTTTTTTCAGGAATCCTTTCTCCCTCAAGTTTATCCTCATTAGTCTTGAGATTTGAAGACGTTCGCCTCATTAGCTTGGTTATTTTAAGACCTTTCACACCGTTTTGGGGCCAATATTAAGAGTTTTCGTGCCATTTAATTTTGTTTTCCTGGCGAGCGATATCGAGCCGATAATTTAGGAGAGGAGACTTTTCTACCGAATTAAATGTACTGTACATATCTATCTCGAAGAGTTTTTTTTTTTTTTTTTTTTTTTTTTTTTTTGTTTTTTTTTTTTTTTTTTAAAGCTTGATAAGAGGTTTGGGAGCAAACTAGAAACCATCCCTGAACCCATTCATTACCGGTGACGTCCTTTTCATTATACCTGGCAACTATTAGAGCTTAGGAAGGACGTCTACCAATTAAAAGGCTACATACTATCTCAATTACTCCAGTTAGCCACCACAGATCCTTCTTAAACTGCACAACATCGTCTAAATGTAGCTAAAATATAAGGGGCACAGAAGGGACTGTGATAATGACCCACCGGCTCTCCTACTGCTGCTTTGTTCACTCCATACCCAAATATAGACTTTATCAATGACAGGTTAACCCAATATGTACCGGTGACGTCGTTTTCATTATGTTTTGGCAACATTAGATGATTATATTCAACTTAGGTAGGACCTCTGATAATTAAAAGGCTACACACTTTCTTAATTAATTTGTTTAGCTGAGTAAAGCCTTCTTCTAGTTGCCAGAATAGGATGAATAGGACGTCTCTGGTACTGAATGGGTTGATATAGACGGCCAACATGTATCTGTACCTGGCTATACAATATTGAGGTGTTATCTGCAGTCACTAGATTGTTTTGTTCTCTCTCTCTCTATCTATATCTATCTATCTATCTATCTATCTATTTAAAGTAAATATCGACGTAATTCATAAAAATGAGCATATAGAGTCAGTAACTAAGCAGTTTATTAATTGGAAGTTATTTAACTCAAATGATGTAATATTAAAATATCAAAATAAAGTAAGTAATGGTATCACTGGGTACGACTTGACTAATTTTGAATGTCTGGAATGCTGTTCATATAACTGTCCAGATTCAAATCATATTAAGGAATTAGAACATATCTATGATACATTTGTTCAAATTTGTAATGATGCCTCAGCAAAATTTATACTAAACATCAACAGAGGTTACGAAATAAAGCCAGGATGGAATAATCATGTTCGTAATTTATATAAAGTAGCAAGGGAGAATTTTTTTATTTGGAAGAGGAATAACTGCCCCATAGTTGGCGAATTCCTTGAAGATATGAAGAGTTCACGAAAGACATTTAAGAAAGCTCTGAAGCATATAATACATAATGAAGCACAAATACGAAATTAAAAACTGGCAGAGTCTTATTCACATAAGAGGTACAAAACATTCTGGAATGAAGTTAGGAAATCGAAAAACAACAAAGGTTACTTGAATATAAAGATTGAAGGCGAATGTGATTCGAATCTAATAGCGGAAAAGTTTTCACAAGCATATAAACGTGTATTTGATGACCAGAATTGTCAATCTAAAGGTAATTTTGAAGCTTTAAGATTAAAACAAGATGTTCGAAGAGGTAAAATAGTTGGGACCATTAACTTGAATGATATAAATACAGCCATATCGGAGTTGAAGTATGTTATTGGTCACGATAATATCCATTCGAATCATTTGAAGTTTTGTCCAGAATATGCAAGAGGTTTACTTGCTAAATTATTTTCAGCATTTATTGTTCATGGCTTTATACCTAATACTATGATAACTGGAGTCATTCTTCCTCTTATTAAAGATCGTGGTAAAGATAAAAATTTAATTGATAACTATAGACCAATAATATCGTCTTCAGTTTTTCTAAAGATGTTTAAAATATAAATTAACAAATTATGTCGACTTTAATGAGAGGCAACATGGCTTCAGAGCGGGCCATTCAACTCTTTCTGCAGGTTTAATTTTTAAGGAAACTGTTTTACGCTATAGATCTGCAGGATCGAATGTATATGCGAGTTTTATTGATTTTAGAAAAGCGTTTGATAAAGTGAATAATTTTAAATTAATCCAGAAACTTTTAGAACTAGATATTCCTCATTACCTTGTAAATATTTATTTTTATTTTTACAGAAACCAAATGGTTGCTACTAAACATAAAGATGCACTGTCAAAGCCCTGGAAGATTATGAACGGAGTGGGACAGGGTGGAATTTTATCTCCTTTACTTTTTAATGTATATATTGATTTATTAATCGAAACCGTATCAAAGTGCAAAACTGGATGTACTCTTGGCAATAGGATGAGTAACATTATTGCCTATGCTGACGACATAGTAGTTTTAGCGCCAACAGCGACAGGGTTACAAAAGTTACTAAACATTGTGGAACATGAAACGAAAGCTTTAGATATCCAAGCGAATGCAAAGAAATCAGTGTGTATGTTTTTTAGGGATACTAATAATATAAATGGTCTGCCGAGAATGAAGCTTAATGATGAAGTAATGATCAATGTACATGAACATAAGTACCTAGGATTTATTATTGATGATAAACTAAATAATGATAAGGATGTAATAAGGACAAGAAATAAGTTTTATAATGAATTCAATTGTATTTTACGTAAATTCCCTAATGTTAATATTAATGTTTTTATTCAACTATTTAATAGTTATTGCTTAAGTTTTTATGGTACAGAATTATGGTTTTCCAATAAGCGGTGTGGTGTTCCTCTGAAACAATTTGCGGTTGGATACCACAAAGCCATTAAGAAGATTTTAAAACTTAAATACTGGGAGAGCAACCACAAAGCATGTGATTTAGCAGGGTTAATGACATTCACTCATCTAATTAATTGGCAAAAAATACGGTTTGCTCACAGATGTATGATGAAGCCTTGTATCTTTTTAAGAACATGTTTACTTAACAATGATGATAGCTTATATTTGATCTATCTATCTATCTATTGCCTGACGCCGTGATCCCCGAAGGGGTGGCCACGAACGAACCGCCCCCATGCACCTCTGTCCCCAGTCAGTCGACGCCCGTCCCCCCAACCAGCACCACCTTCGTTCATGTACTTCCTCACTCCATCCTTCCACCTCATATTCGGTCTACCTCTCCCCCTCTGTCCCTCCACCTCGCTCTCATACACCCTCTTAGTCATTCTCTCGCTTTCCATACGTTCCATATGGCCGAACCATCTCAAGTTGTTCCTTTTCACACTTTCCAGCACATCTACCTCCACACCACACCTCCTTCTTACTTCCTCATTAGTCTGTCTATCCCTCCATGTAACTCCGCACGCACTCCTTAAGTAATTCATTTCCACTGCTCTCACTCTTGGTCTGAGTCTCTCAACCAACGTCCATGCTTCGCTTCCGTAAGTCAGTGTCGGGATTAGCACACTGTCATGCAAGGACTTCTTCACTTCCATACTGACCACCCTATTTTTTGTTATTGCTTTTAGCGTTCCTACAACCCTCTTCCCCTGTTGTACCCTCTCCCGCACCTCTTCATCCATAGTCCCATCTTTACTCAACACACTGCCCAGATACTTAAAAGAGTTGACGATCTCCATAGCCTGACCGTTCAGCTTCACCTCACACTCTGTGACTTCACCCCTTTCGAAGACCATAACCTTGCTCTTCCCCGTATTTACCTTCAAATTCCGTTTTTCGCACACTGTTCCAAACTCATTTACCAGACCCTGCAACTCCCATTCATTATCACTCATCAGAACTGTATCATCCGCAAACAGCAGTATAGGTAGCTTCCACTCAATTCCCTCCCTTTTCAGCGATACACCAACATCCACTGCTCTTGATAGTATTTCTTTCATAACTCCATCCATATATACAGTAAACAACCACGGGGACATCACACACCCCTGTTTCAAACCAACATTCAGGTCAAAGAACTCGCTCTGCTCACTCTCCACACGTACTGCCGCCTTTGCACCCTCATACATGCTCTTCACTGCTTTCAGCAACTTGCCCTCTACTCCGTATATTCTAAGTACTTTCCACAAACCTTCTCTATCCACTCTGTCATAGGCCTTCTCCAAGTCCATAAAGGCAACATACACCTTTTGTTTCTTCTCCAGATACTTCTCCACAACACAATTCAGGGTAAAAATCTGATCTACACATCCTCTTCCCTTCCTAAAACCTCCCTGCTCGTCGCCTATCCATTTCTCCGTTCTCACTCTCACCATCACTACCCTACTGTATACCTTCCCTACTACGCTTAGAAGACATATTCCTCGGTGGTTACCACACACTCCTCTTTCCCCTTTGCCCTTATATAGGGGGACTATTATGCCAGTCTTCCAGTCATCGGGTGCACTCCCCTTCTCCCATGCTAGTTTGCACATTTTCCATACCCATTCTATCACTATCTCACCACCATACCTCAACATTTCCCCACACACTCCATCTGTTCCTGGTGCTTTCCCCAACTTCACTCTTTTCATGGCTTCCCACACTTCTGACCTCCTGATCCCCACCTCCTCCTCCACTACTTCTCTTCTTCTCCCTCCCATATCATATCCAGCTATGTTTGCTGGCTCTTCATTCCTTTCATTTAGCAACTCACTGAAGTACTCCCTCCATCTTTCGACTCTCTCTTGCTTCTCGGCTAGCATTCTCCCATTCTTATCTTTCACACCCTTACTGTTTCCCTTGCTACCTTCCCTAACTTTCTTGACTTCTTTCCAGAACAGTTTCTAACTCTCCCTCCATTTTACACTCAGATATTTGATGAAGGAAGTAAAGAATATTTTATTGAATATTTATAATATCGAATGTTTAATGGAAAATGACATTGACGCAGTAAAATCTAGAATTACTTTTATTCAAAGCCGTGAACCAACTATGAGATAAATGTGCTTCACAATTCTCTTACTATGTACAAAGTTTTATGTAGCATTTACGAAATAAAATATTGAGCGAGTATCTCTCTCTCTCTCTCTCTCTCTCTCTCTCTCTCTCTCTCTCTCTCTCTCTCTCTCTCTCTCTCTCTCTCTCTCTCTCTCTCTCTTGTTGATCTATTTTTGCTTGTTTTATGTAACTATGTCAATACCTTGCAAGGTAAACAACTTTACACATCTTAAAAACAATTCCCCCAAGACCCCACTTCGAGATAAAACTGTAAATTTTTCGGTAGAAAATGTCCCGGCCGAAAGCCGTTTCCTTCTAAATTACAGGCTCGCTATCGCCCACCAGGATAGTATTGACACCTAAATAACAAAAAAGGTCTTAACATCCAAACTAATGTTGACTAACTAAAAGTATATAAGTTTACACATATGATTTAAGTAGGAGTGTGGCTAGACACATATACGTTGAAAGGACACAGGATTGTTGACAAGAAACGGTCGTTTAAAAGTAAGTATTCTTTTCGAGTAGATGCAAGTGAGAGATGACACATGTGTGTAAACTGCCTAAAGTGTGAGATTATGTCAGTACGCACAGATGACGCATGTGTGTAAGCTGCCTTAAGTGTGAGATTATGTCAGTACGCACAGATGACGCATGTGTGTAAGCTGCCTAAAGTGTGAGATGATGTCAGTACGCACAGATGACGCATGTGTGTAAGCTGCCTAAATTGTGAGATGATGTCAGTACGCACAGATGACGCATGTGTGTAAGCTGCCTAAAGTGTGAGATGATGTCAGTACGCACAGATGACGCATGTGTGTAAGCTGCCTAAAGTGTGAGATGATGTCAGTACGCACAGATGACGCATGTGTGTAAGCTGCCTAAAGTGTGAGATGATGTCAGTACGCACAGATGACGCATGTGTGTAAGCTGCCTAAAGTGTGAGATGATGTCAGTACGCACAGATGACGCATGTGTGTAAGCTGCCTAAAGTGTGAGATGATGTCAGTACGCACAGATGACGCATGTGTGGAAGCTGCCTAAAGTGTGAGATGATGTCCGTACGCACAGATTACGCATGTGTGTAAGCTGCCTAAAGTGTGAGATGATGTCAGTACGCACAGATGACGCATGTGTGTAAGCTGCCTAAAGTGTGAGATGATGTCAGTACGCACAGATGACGCATGTGTGTAAGCTGCCTAAAGTGTGAGATGATGTCAGTACGCACAGATGACGCATGTGTGTAAGCTGCCTAAAGTGTGAGATGATGTCAGTACGCACAGATGACGCATGTGTGTAAGCTGCCTAAAGTGTGAGATGATGTCAGTACGCACAGATGACGCATGTGTGTAAGCTGCCTTAAGTGTGAGATGATGTCAGTACGCACAGATGACGCATGTGTGTGAGCTGCCTAAAGTGTGAGATGATGTCAGTACGCACAGATGTAGATAAACACAATTGTGTGACTTAATACAAGTTATTAAAACTATCGATAAAAACTGGAATACAATAGTAAGACAATCATACGTGAACACATATTGTAGAACCATAGTCGTGATTGATTGGCGAACAAGTTAGACAAGTTGGAGAGCATGTGGGGTCATGGATTAGTATTATTTGAAGTACCGGTAACTGCCAAATTGACTGCAATTAAGCAGAATAAGACTTCAAGCAAATCAGTGTTAATCTTAATGTAAACGACAAAACAATAATTAAAACCTTTGGGACAATAATAACGCATATACAGTATAGTCATTCTCGGCAATGAATCTCAAATACTAAAAATGTCCATCCACTTATACATAAGTCATTTAGGTGAAGGTTGTATAATAATTCGCCTCAAGTCACAATCCCAGCATACAATTAGTGTCCAGGTAATACAGTGTATAATGTAGTACACCTGTGTCTGGTAATTACAGGTGTAGTGTCCAGGTGACCACCAGCACGAGCGGTGACTCCGCCCTACCTAGACGCAGGTGTAAGGAAGTGGCCTTTTGTATGTTAAAGGACTCGTTAACCCATTCAGTACCGGTGACGTCCTTTTTATATTATTTTGGCAATTGATAGAGGAGTTTATTCAGCCAACGAAGGACCAATAACAATTTATACGCTATATACTATCTCAAATAATCCTTTTGGGTACCACATATCCTTCCTAAGCTGAATAAATTCGTCTAATAGTCGCCATCGTATGATGAAAAGGACGTCACCGGCACTGAATCGGTTAAGAAGCAATAGTGTGATAGTAGACAGTAGTAAGGTTAGTGTGGTGGTGGTGGTGGTGATGGTGATGAGATAAGGAGTACTCAAGCGTGCTGAGTCTTTCCGCTGTGCTAATGTCATTGTTTTATTGTTTGAAATTACTTCGTTACACACTACAATAATCAATCTCCATATGATAATTTTAGATACGGAGAGTGAGAGAGAGAGATAAGTGTGTGCGTGCGTGCGTGTGTGTGTGTGTGCGTGTGTGTGCGTGTGTGTGTGCGTGTGTGTGTGCGTGTGTGTGTGCGTGTGTGTGTGCGTGAGATATAGTTAAATACAAATAGATAAGTGTGTGAGAGAGAGAGAGAGAGAGAGAGAGAGAGAGAGAGAGAGAGAGAGATTCAGATTCAGATTCAGATTATTTTATTTCCATTAAATATACAATGGCTGTTCATACAATAGTATCTTAAACAAATTACATAATACATAGACACTTAGACTATCTCCCCGGAATGAACCGCAGGATCTTTGTAATACTAACCATTCCCTGTGTTCCTAGAGATTTATATTATTTTCTTCTGTTAATTATGCAACGGCTGTTCATACAATTAATTAATTTTAAACAAATTACATGATGCATAATACATTAACAGTGTCGTACAATTATTACAAAAATAGGCAATGGTATAAATCACATAATACATAATTTAATACAGGGCGGACATAATCATGATCCGGTTCGTTGTGCACTGGGAGCTAAGGTGTCTTGAGATCGCCTCGTACCTATACACAACGAACGTATTATAGTCTGCATGGTTGGTATCTAAGAGAGAGAGAGAGAGAGAGAGAGAGAGAGAGAGAGAGAGAGAGAGAGAGAGAGAGAGAGAGAGAGAGAGAGAGATGAAAATAGAATGTGGAGGAGGCGTAGGTGGGAGAAAGTGATTAACGAGATGGTGGAAATGGTGTGTGAGATGGGAGGAGAGGAGTGAACCGTCATGGTACTTAAGGGGAGAAGGTCTTTTTTTCTGGACACCCTTCTCCTTCATGCTTAGCCCCTTTAGTTTTCAGATTTTAATACGTTTATCCCATTATTTTGTTGATTTTCAGACCTTTCGACTCATTTCTTTGCCAGTATTAAGGCCTTTCGTGCTATTTAGGTGTCGATAATTTTCCTGGCGAACGATAGTGAGCCTGTAATATAGTAGTAACCGGCCTTAGGCCGGGATTTTTTTTTTTATCGGAAAATGTACAAATATATCTTGAAGGGGGATCTAATGGATGTTTTTTTCAAATTCGATGGAGGTTTTGGGAGGAAATTAGAACAAATAAATAAAAAGATACATACATGAGAAAATATATAAGCCTATCCCCCCTTAAGTGGTTGAATGTGGTGATGTGTGAAGGTTTATGGTGTACGGTGGTGTTGTAGTGTTGGACGGTATATGGTGTCAAAATTACCAGCATGTAGCTAAAATAGGATCATTATAGTACACTGCGGAGAGAGGCTTAGATTAGTAAAATAGAAATACTGGTATACCCAAATAAGTAGTCCAAAACTCGTGTAATATTAATCTCTATAACTCTCAAACGACTAGATTAATTGAGCTAATATATGTACCATTTGGGACTGGTCAGCCAGGGTATAGGTGTGGACATTTTCAGCCCATTTACTCTAGCCTTTTTTGAGTTACAGAGGTTAAGGTTCACGATTTCTAGCCCACCGATTAGGAATAGGGTAGACTTATTGACTATATATTATTAGGAATTCTACTCCTGCTTGAAATTTCGGTTTGCAGTGCACCTACCAGTATATACACTAATAATTGATACCAGTACAAATTGCTATATTGTATGAATTAGAAATATTACTGGTACATAATATTAGTATTGATACATAATTGATTCGTAAGAAATATGTTTGCTTACTGTTAGGTTGCAGACATTTATCTATTCAGAAGAGATGTCATAAGAGTGAACCGATTTTCCCAGACTTTCTTCCATTCAACAAATACACTCTGGAACTCTCTCCCTCAATCTATCTGTCCTTCATCCTTTAACTTAACTGCTTCAAGCTCCGTGTGTCCACACATTTTTACTCTAACGTACCTTGAACTTGTTACAGGCAGCATTGCCTTTTGTCTCTTTCATATACATAGGAAAATATGGATGAATGATTTTGAACATGTGCTTGCATTATGTATCAGATAATATAAAGACAAATACACAATATTAACAAGATACATTGCTATTTGGCTGTGGAAAGATAAGCTATGGTGATTGCTGTACTGCTTTAATATTTATTAAAGAAAGACAGAGTAAACAACCATTCCTACGCTGGCATTCCTTATCTATCTTGAACCAACTGAGACCATCCTACTTGCCCTAGCTATATCCATCTCTGTAACAGCCTACACACGAACCTATTGGCCTACCTGTGTACACTCGGGGCCTCTCATTAGTTGTCCCTCTCACATACCACTAGTTAGTCCGGCCTACCCACTGTTAATTGCCTATATGCTACCTATAGTCCTTTCATTATAATTAAGCCAAGATTATTTCATAACCATTTTATCATTTATTATGAGGTTATATTATAGTGTGCCGCTATTGTCGATTTTCTGCTGGCGAGCGACAGTAAGCCAGACATATTTCTACCAAATAAAACATTACCAAAATTTCTTGAATGGAGGCGTGTTTTTTGTTTAAGCTTTATAGAGGTCTAGGGAGCAAAATAATTGGGCGGGTGCCCATCCCCAAAAGGAGTTGAAATAGGGGAGCTATCCCTCCGCCAAAGGCGGCTTTCTAGGGCCTTTCCTAGCTGATGCTGAGAGGATTGGGTTCTAGTCATGTGGTGATGGGCTGGTCTATCAGAGTGAGAACTGATCGAGCGATCTCTGCCATACCCATAGCTTACTCTGACTGTTCCTTTTACTTATATATTTTCTAGATCTCAAGTGACGGCGTCTCTTCCGTGGATTGGCCTCCCAATCTACCAAGATTGGAAGCCAAAGCGTCACATTTTTCCCTTGCCCATCAACTTTCTCTTCATAATTGCTGAGGGGCACAGAGCCCTGGGTGGCGCTTTGGTTTCCCGGGCGTTTCCGCGCCCTCCTCAGCTCCCCGCCATGGAGTGGCTTCGGTCACCCAGGCTTTATTGTGGTCGGCAGGGAGGATACTGTGAGGGCGCTCGGTTATGGCCTTGGCCTTGCTCGGGGCCTTGGGGCTGTTCGGCCAGGCAGCTTGGGGAACGACGACGACGACAACAACAACAATAAAAAATAAAGTACCCTTAAGGAATACGTTACTTTACAGAGGGGTTATTATAGTAGAGTTATGGATATTAGCCATCAGGTTGTGTAATTGTCTTCATGGTCATATTATAATACCCGACATGGTAATGAAGGTATTGCTGTCTGGTAGATTAGACACAGAGGAAAGCAATAGGATGAGGAAAGACGTTGTGACACGAGCGATTTTTCCGTCAGTTATTACTGCTACGGGCAATTGTAGTCTGACATCTTAATTTTGTTTTTTTTGTTCAACCAGAAATCCGCTCCTTAGCATAATATACCTACAGTCTGGTTTCCGGTTCCATATTGAAAGAGTATCAAATTATTATGAAAAACAAATTTGAAAAGGTTACCGTACCAGATTTCTCAACCAGTAGACCATTTCAACCAGTAGATCTTAACCTGTGCCAAATTAACCTTTACTTACTGAGTCAGTGGCAAATGTAAATTCTAACCTAGTTCTACCTAACATAACTCAACCGAACATTATTGGTTGAGTTGGCATCGGTTGAGAGCTACTGGTTGAAATGGTCTACAAGGCGCCGCAACAACAAGGTTATACTCAGATTTCCTCAGAGCTCTCTCAGTGTATACCACCTCCTCTACGTAGAGCATGCAGCACCCGTATTGCAAAACAATCCCACCCCTACTCTGTGCAACTCTCCAATCCAAGAGTTAAACGATATTCCCAATTTTTCTTCTATTCAACAGCTGAGCTCTGGAATTCCCTCCCTGAACCCATCTTCCCCTCATCCTATGACTCAAATTGCTTCAAACTCCTTGTGTTCAGGCATTTTGGCTCGAACATTCCCAGATTTTGGCCCTGTCACTCTTTCAACTCTGGGGGAGGTATTCGCCACAGGCAGCTCTGCCTTTTGTCTCCCTCATTCACATAGAAAACAAATATATATGACAGTGTAAGCTAACGTATATACACAACTAAAATGTTTAATCTTTATCGTGAATATCACCCATCAATGCAAACAAATATATAGTGAAAGAGGGCAGCCTCCTTAAAAAATAACAACAGAACACCTCTCTCTCTCTCTCAGTAAACCAGTGTAAATAATTTCCACCTTTCATCTTCCCCGCGCCTCACAGCCTATTCAACCTAATGGGAACGATTTAAACCTCACGTCACTGCAGCGATTTGATGAGACTCATCCAAATGTTATTTTAACGGGGGGTGGGCGTATTTATTTGGTAATTTCTTTATTATTATATCTTCCTCCCTAGATGTGCATCAAGCTTAAAAAAAAATCCCTTCAAGACTCTCCTTCAAGATAAATGTGTAGATTTTTCGATGGAAAAATTCGACCGGTTTGAAATCACAGGCTGGCTATCGCTCACCAGGAAAACAATCACAGGCTGGCTATCGCTCACCAGGAAAACAATCACAGGCTGGCTATCGCTCACCAGGAAAACAATCACAGGCTGGCTATCGCTCACCAGGAAAACAATCACAGGCTGGCTATCGCTCACCAGGAAAACAATCACAGGCTGGCTATCGCTCACCAGGAAAACAATCGACACCCAAGCGACACGAAAAGTCTTAATATTGAAAAACTAAAATGGGGGAAAGTTATATAATCGCCAAATTAACGGGCCGCCCGACCTAAACATAAGGAAGGTTAAACATAAGGAAGAAGGGTGACCATAAAAACAACCCATCTCCCCTTAAGAGGCCAATTCTACTGTATACAGTACTTAAAGGATTAGGCTATGCTAGGTCGACTTTCTGCATAACGATTAGACATAAACCAAATATGATCTTCGACTTGAAACAATCTCTCTTCAACATTAAATGTATGGAACTTTCTAACTGTTGCTCTTCCCAGTAAGTTTGTGGTATCTAGCCAAAATGTTCTACAACGATTTAACTTCCTCGTCTTTCTCTCCACTTTTCCTTTCCGAATCTGGTAGTACAGTCACTCATAAAAATTCGTGGACCTCGCTGATTTTTAATTATGGAAGTATATCTCTGGCAAAGAATACATGAATAAAATGTTCTATGCATTAATCACAAAACTATATAATATTGTATATAGCAAAAAATTCATCCAAAAATCAATCCAGATAGTTATTATTGCATAAAGAAATACACAAGGGGGTCCACGAGTTTTTATATTTGACTGTACATAATTGATAAGGGTCGTGAGGTACAAAACATCACTTCCAGTAAAAGGAACGTTCATAATGTTGGTTAATTCTAGCTGACACAGACGACTTGTGGACAGTCCGAACATAGGCTAAAGAAAATATGCAAAGTCACTGTTGGGTGGATATAAAACCCCTGATCATGTTCTGTTGAATGTGCCTGCCTCTGGTAAAAAGTACATACATTCTGACAAAAACATTATTGTGTAATAATCTGCCTATCACTAAAGTAATATACAGTATTGGAGGTATTGTAATCATATTATATGATCAGTAATTGGTTCCAGTCACTCCGGTCTGGGATGGAGCGGCCTTGCTACTCTTTCTGTATTGTAATCCGAACCGTAACTAATATTCTGGACCATCGGTAACGAAACGGCTAGTAGACTTGTTTTTATAACAAACAAAAACTACAGTCTTCACTCTTTGTATGGCTGAACCAACCTCGCCAGCACTGTAATCATATATGTTACATAAAGCGTCAGTTTGCTTGGCTACGCTTCCAAAATAACCGTAACGACGCAAGATTTATCAGGTAAAGATGGTGGTACACAAGCGCATTTTCCTGCAATTTTTTATGAGCACGTTTTTGTTCGTACTAATTTGAGAAAGGTAAAATGAGATTTATGAGTAGAGGATTGAGTTTAGCACAAACAAATTACGGTGATTGTGAGTTGAATCAGTTGGTGTTTGTTGATGACAGAGCATTGGTAGTGGATTCCGAGGAGAAGTTCCAGCGAGTAGTAAAAGAGTGGTGTGGTATGTGGGAGGAGAAAGCCGAGTGAATAAAGTATAGTGATGAAACGCATAGAGACGGATAGACGAATGAAGAGGTACATAGGAGAGTGGGACAAAAGGAACCCTTATAGGCCTGAGTGGAAAGAAGTGTGTTATGCTGGTATGGACATGATGAACGAATGGGAGATGAAAAGCTTACACAAAGAATATATGTGTCAGAAACAAGAGGAAATAGATTGAGAGGAAGACCTCAGATGAGATTGAGAGATGGTGTAATAAAAGTGTTTGGAAGATAGAAAGATGACTGAAGAATAAGCAAGACAAGTGATAATGAATAGGAATGAATGGACAATGCTTGTGAATAGTTGGGTGATAACGTGGTCATAAAGAGAGGGGGTCGGGCACCAGTTGGAATAGATAATAGTCCGTCAGGCGCCTAACCCAGGGAGCTGGTGTATGTTGTGAAGGGCCATGCCTAGAAGTAAGGTGGGCAGGCATTGTGGTGTAGTTCCATTGCGCATCTGCCTGCTGAGACCGGAACCTCTCCAGGAGGTCTGGGACCGGGAGATTGCTGGAGGCCCTTGGTGAACCTTGGTCTCTGGGTCTTCTCCTGGGCGACCTAGATGTGTGCGTATTTTTTTCATGTTTGGGCTCTGTCTCGAGTCGGCCACCCCCAGCTATGTGGATGTGCCTGATTATATACATACATACATACTTTTTAGGCTAATTTGCATTGGAATCACACACTTGATCGAAGGTATACAGGTTGTGTTAAATAATTTAATTTTTACGGAACTTAAATTTGCCCATACAAATTGACGTAAAAATAACTGGCGTGACACTGCCTTTATGACAAGAACTTTTGATTATTTTCTGTATGGGAATGAACACTCTAGTTAAAGTAATCATAACCATTTTCATCAAATTACTTTTCCTGTTATTCTTGTAGACGCCAATCGATTTCATACAGCTCTAAATAATTGTAGGGTCATTAGTTATTGTATTTTGGTACGGTATCCGCGTATTAGCAGTTTATTCTGGCTATCATTAGACGCTCTTATATAGCTTAGGACGATTCTGTGCAAATTAAAAGGATAAACACTCCCTGAATTAACCCTCTGACTTCCGTAAAGCCTTCCTAATCTAAATACAAACGTCTAATAATAACTAGAAATAAAAGAAGTAATGCGTCCTAAGATAGTGAAAGGGTTAAATGGAATGTAGCTACCTTTGTACTGATTACAAGCAGTCTGAATAATTTAACCCCATCTGTACCTGTGACGTCTTTTTCATTATATTCTAGCTATAATTATAACGATCTTGAGCAGTTTAAGAAGGATCTGTGGTAGTAAAGAGGGTTAAGTGAGATAGTTCGAAGCCTGATAATTGCTGGAGGCCCTTCTTAGAATGAATAAAATCGTCTAGTAGTAGCCAGAAAAAAGTTGAAAGGACGGCACCGGTAATGAAAGGGTTAAGTAACTGTAGCACTTGAAAGTAAATTAAGTGATAAAGTAGACAACTTTATGGCAATGGCGCAACAAAATCTCCCTTGCTACTCCTGACGATATCCTAATTACAGAGTTTGTTTTAACTAATGGATTTGCGTTTAAGGGGACTTTTTTTATCCCAAGACCTTCATCAAACTTAAACAAATCATGATCTTCTTTCAAGGTAACTTTTTACATTTTTCGGTAGAAAAATTTCCCAGTCAAACTCCGGTTCCTCTTAAATGGCACGAAAAGTCTTTAAATGGACAGAAATAGGTCGAAAAGTCTTGAAACCCCTACTGGCTCTTCTTCACCCATCTTCCCTGCTCTTCCTTATACGTCACATTAGCGCTGCATTTTTAAAGCTAACCTGACGCATATTTGTCGACTAACTACTGTACTATTAACTCCCTTTTTTTCCCCCTCATGGTCGAAAAAGATGGGTGATATATGGGTCTTCTACATTACCTTGATTTAATTGCCTCAGGTATACCGGAGTAATTGCTAATAACTGTTTTCTGGGCATCGTAAATTCTAGCGAGAGTGGAGGCCGAACTTGGTGGGTGGTTGGTTGGTGGTATATGTTTGTGGCACAGTCACTCATAAAAAATCGTGGAACTTACCCATTTCTAATAGTGGACAACATATATCTCTGGAAACGAATTTATGGATATAATTTTCTATACATCAACGACAAAACGGTATAGGCTATATAGGCTAGTATTTATAAAAAAAAAAAAAAAAAAAAAAAAAAGTTTCATCCAAACATTAATGCAAATACTTATATTTGCATAAAGAAAAAACATAGGCTCCATCAAATTCTATAAATGACTGTACTTCTGGTGGTGGGATTCAGCAATGGTATTACTTATTGCTTCTCTTTCGTAATATCATGGTTATTATTGAGGACATTGTTTTGTTTTGTACCGGAAGCTATTATGGTTTCTTCATGGGTATGTTTTTTTTTGTTTTTTCTAAATGTATTGTGTTAGTTTGATTCCTTCTATGACGGGCGATTTTTGACAATAGTGTATTTTGAATTAAGTTGGTTCTGTTTCTTTAGTTAGCTAATTTCGTTGCGCGTGTGTGTATGTGTGTGTGTTTATCTGTATGTGTGAGCAAGAGGAGAGAAGCAATGTTCATATTATTGTCAGTCTATTGGGTAGGCCTAAGTATATTATATATCTTAGGTAACTCCATATGTTGTTGTATTACAGTACTAGGCCATTGTTGATACTCGGCAACAGTGAGCCTCAGGTTGCTGCCAAGAACCAGTCTGATCCCCCACAGCAAATATGATGCATGCTAGATCACTATATACATTTTTAAAACAGAACAAAAATGCATATTGCAGCTTCAGCGAGAACAATGACACTTAAAGAGATTTGTTATGTATATACTGTATTTATGTATTTATGTATATACTGTATTTATGTATTTATGTATTTATGTATATACTGTATTTATGTATTTATGTATTTATGTATTTATGTATTTATGTATATACTGTATTTATGTATTTATGTATTTATGTATTTATGTATTTATGTATTTATGTATTTATGTATTTATTTTTTTGTTTTTTTAATGTTTTTATTATCATATATATTTTTAGTTTCCTCATTAGACCTCCATCAACTTAAATAATACCTCCAAGATCCCCTTCGAGATCAATTTGTACATTTTTCGGTAGAAAAATTTCCCGGCCAAAGGCCGGTTCCTCCTGATACAGGCTCGCTCTCGCTCGCCAGGAATAAAGAAACACCTAAATGACACAAATGGTCTTAATATCGCAAAACGAATGGGACGAACGTCTTAAGATGTGCATGATAGTTGCATATACTGAGTAGTAAATGGTCTGAGTCAAAGGTGCTATTTGGGTACATTTTAGTTTGAAGCACATATCAGGTTGTACACGTATTCTACAATCAATATTGACATTCTGTTTTCGCATATGGGGAAGTCGTGTGCCTTACGGTCTAACTAGAGGGAGATAAAAAATATATCCATGAAAGAACCTAGTTCTTTGTAATATCCCAGTGTCTACACAAACCGGTCGCAAAAATAAATTACCAGTGTATTAATTATATAATCGGGTTGGAACAATCCCATACGGCGGAGCTGACTGGCTGGTTGTCACTGGTGTTTACATTATGTCCCAGATCACAAATGTAGCATTCAGGCTCTATATCACAGACCCTAGAACAACGGCCCTTGATTACATGTCCTGGATTACAGACTCTACACCTTTTATTGCCTCTCCTTTAGTCACAGACTCTAGAACTTACATTACCTGTACTAGATCACCAGCCTTAGACCTTAGATTACCTGTACTAGATCACAGACCCTTGATCTTAGATCACCTGTCCTATATCACACACCCTACCTGTCCTTTATCACAGACCCTAGACCTTAGATTACCTGTACTAGATCACAGAACCTTGACCTTAGATTACCTGTCCTACATCACACACTCTACCTGTCCTTTATCACATACCCTAGACCTTAGATTACCGGTACCTATCCAAGATTACAACCCCTAGGCCTTAGATTACCTGTACTAGATCACAGACCCTTGATCTTAGATTGCCTGTCTTATATCACACACCCTACCTGTCCTTTATCACAGACCCTAGACCTTAGATTACCTATCCAAGATTACAACCCCTAGACCTTACATTACCTGTACTATATCACAGACCCTTGATCTTAGATTGCCTGTCTTATATCACACACCCTACCTGTCCTTTATCATAGACACTAGACCTTAGAGTACTTATACTAGATCGCAACCCCTAGACCTTAAATTATCTGTCCTAGATCACAGACTCTAGACGTCAGATTACCTGTCCTCGATCACAGACCCTAGACATTATATTACCTGTCCTAAATCAACCAACCCAAGACCTTGATTACCTGTCCTGGATCACTGAAAATAGAAATATCAAGTTTCAAGCCTAGACTTTTCATTAAAGCTTCCAGATTTATTATGAACATAGGATCCAATTATGTGTAGGTATATTATATTCAAAAGCTTTGTATTGATTTTAATTCTTATTTTTCTTAGTTAAACGACACCTGTACCTAATTCTAGCTTCAAGATACCAAAAGACAGACCTCGGTTTTCAGTTTTCAAGACATACATTATAACCTCTAAGACACAGACTTTTCATCCGTTTTGAAACGATAGCTGTACTGTAAATACTTTACCAATGTTCTCAAACTCCAAACTTACATTCAAGTTCTGCATCCTCCATGTTATATATTCAGACCATCAGCATCAGGTACACGTATAGCTTAATTATGTAGTTGACAAACACTCTTCCAACTGAGTACGTCTTGAAGGCATTCGTCGGCACAACTTTCATTGCACCGCATGTTTATGTAGTCTTGAATAAGACAAAGTAAAAATAAAATTAAAAATGAAAATAAAATATAGTTCACGGCATTATGAGCGGACATATTAAGCACGATATCGGACAGTTTCGTACGAGCTATGGGACTGATGACTTGCACCGAATAATATCACTATAACAAATATTGCCAGGGCAGCATAACAAATCCTTACCTCTATTATCTTTTGATCAGGAATGGTCTAGTTGCACAAAGGAACATTTTAGAGTAGCGTTGATGAGGAGTTGTGCTACATTTTAAGGGGGAGGTAGTCACTTTTTCTGCCCCCCCCCCCTCCCCCCCTCTCCCCCCCCCCCTCCTCTTCTCCCTCATACTTAACATATTAGTTTTTGAGATTTTAAGACGTTCGTCCCACTAGTTTGGCAAATTTGAGACCTTTCGCCTCATTTCTTTGTCAATACTAAGATCCTTTATGCCATTTAGGGGTCGATTTTTTCCGGGCGAGCGATAGCGAGCCTGTAAATTGGAAGGTACCGGGCCGGGAAATTTTTCTACCAAAAACATGTACAAATGTATCTTGAAAAGGGGTCTAGGGCGGGTTTTTTTTAAGCTTGATGGAGGTCTAGCGAGGAAACTCAAAAATAAATCAATAAACAAATACATATACCAATAATCAAGCACTGCCTCCTTAAGCCATTATCACCTGACCCGAACATGATCGCAACTGGAAGCACGCCTATTGGACGCTATTGTACCGATGATGTACGATATACAATATGAATAAACAAATATGAATATTTTATTAAAGATTAATTGTAATACTCAACCATTATAGTCTACAACAAGAAATCATTTGAGCGTACCAGCTGTTATTTTAATATATCTTTTTCAATGTAAAACGAGTTAATGGTATTGATTAGATCACAAGCAAAAACTGTGATTTCATTAACATCAATCTTGCATCAGCCTTATCTGTTCTGTGACGTGTCCTTATCAGTAACCTTGATCACCACATACAGGTTCTAATTACCCAAAGTTCTTAACATTACCAGAAATGTATATATATATATACCGGTATATATATTGCTATGCTCTCATCTGGGCTCTAGCCACTGACAGTTAAGACGATTGTCCATGCTTTAACCAACTCTACCACGGCATGAAATATAAATACATTTAGTAGCTCACGTGTATTTGTGAGATATACTTAATATGTATACGGGATATATATATACTGTCATATATTGCTAACTATGTGCTGGTGTAGAATATCTCACGTATACAAGATCAAAATATTATCATAATGATATGCGTAAGGTCCACGACAAAGCCGCGCACCATGTTGCTATTGTGTCTGCCAGAATATGTCCAGACATCGGTAAAGATAGTGATCTATATATATAATATATATATATATATATATATATATATATATATATATATATATATATATTTCCAACCCCTACCCTCCTGCCTCACAAGTCCTAGGATCTGCATTTGTTTACAGTTTATCTTCACAACAATCAATGTCAGTGCGTCTAATTAAAAAGCGAGTATGAAAATCCCGCCTTCCTTTCATATTATATTTCCAGGACCTTATGAAAGTTTGGCTTCGTGTGTTTTAGAAACATTTGTATATAATCATAACTTTCGAGGTTAATTAATTATCATGCATGAGGTCAAGCATATTTACGGAGGTTAAAGTGGCTCAGGCAATTATCAAGACACGAAGAGGAAATAAGTATATGATAAAGATAAACAAGGATTTATAATTGTTGCAAGAAACACTGAGCTTTAGACGAAAGGGGAGAAGGAATGTGCCAGTCTGGGGGGGGGGGGGGGGGGGGGGCGGGGCTTTTGCGTGCTGGAGAACATTGACTTTTAATATACTGTATCTTAAAGGTTCTCTCGTCAATAATAAAACAAGTAAAACATAAATAAATCAAACTAAGTAAATAAATAAATAAATAAATTATAGTGGTCGAAACATGAGTCTAGAATATAGGCTGTAGATATTTGGCTTTATTTAGCCACCATGATAGTTTAGTGGAGAGTGTTAATGAAAATATATCATCCGATTCACTTATAAAATCTGTATTGTTTAAGTGTGTATTAATTAACCCACCTTTAGTCAGTCAGAATATGAGAATATATTATCCGATTCATTTATGAAATCTATATTGTTTAAGTGTGTATTAATTAACCCACCTTTAGTTAGTCAGAAAATAATATCCTGTCACTCATTGACTATACTTGTCCCAGGGCCGTGTCTCGGCAACTGTACCTATAATGCTGTGATATATAATATACTTTACATACAGTACACCTGAAATACAGTATAATACATCTGAAATATATTACACCTGAAATATAATACACCTGAAACACTGTACACCCAAACTATAATACACTTGAAATATAATACACCTGAACCACTGTACACCTAAACTATAATACACTTGAAATATAAAACACCTGAAATCGGAACACCTGTCTTGGCATCTGTACATGTGGTGCTGTGAATTATAATGCACTTATCTGAGCATTTTTTGTATAACCTCTTGTATGTAATATGGGAGAATAGGAGAGAGAGAGAGAGAGAGAGAGAGAGAGAGAGAGAGAGAGAGAGAGAGAGAGAGAGAGAGAGAGAGAGAGAGAGAGGAGAGAGAGAGAGAGAGAGAGAGAGAGAGAGAGAGAGAGAGAGAGAGAGAGAGAGAGAGAGAGAGAGGAGAGAGAGAGAGAGAGAGAGAGAGAGAGAGAGAGAGAGAGAGAGAGAGAGAGAGAGAGAGAGAGAGAGAGAGAGAGAGAGAGAGAGAGAGAGAGAGAGAGAGAGAGAGAGAGAGAGAGAGAGAGAGAGAGAGAGAGAGAGAGAGAGAGAGAGAGAGAGAGAGAGAGAGAGAGAGAGAGAGTACACAAAGGATGTATTTAAGAACAGGTTGATGGTACTGTCTCAGTCCCCTATGATAGAGGTCAGCAGTGTCCCAGTCCCATATTATAGAGGTCAGCAGTGTCCCAGTCCCATATTATAGAGGTCAGCAGTGTCCCAGTCCCATATTATAGAGGTCAGCAGTGTCCCAGTCCCATATTATAGAGGTCAGCAGTGTCCCAGTCCCATATTATAGAGGTCAGCAGTGTCCCAGTCTCGTATTATAGAGGTCAGCAGTGTCCCAGTCCCCTATTATAGAGGTCAGCAGTGTCCCAGTCCCATATTATAGAGGTCAGCAGTGTCCCAGTCCCATATTATAGAGGTCAGCAATATCCCAGTCCCATATTATAGAGGTCAGCAGTGTCCCAGTCCCATATTATAGAGGTCAGCAGTGTCCCAGTCCCATATTATAGAGGTCAGCAGTGTCCCAGTCCCATATTATAGAGGTCAGCAGTGTCCCAGTCCCATATTATAGAGGTCAGCAGTATCCCAGTCCCATATTATAGAGGTCAGCAGTATCCCAGTCCCATATTATAGAGGTCAGCAGTGTCCCAGTCCCATATTATAGAGGTCAGCAGTGTCCCAGTCCCATATTATAGAGGTCAGCAGTATCCCAGTCCCATATTATAGAGGTCAGCAGTGTCCCAGTCCCATATTATAGAGGTCAGCAGTATCCCAGTCCCATATTATACAGGTCATCAGAATCCCAGTCCCATATTATAGAGGTCAGCAGTATCCCAGTCCCATATTATAGAGGTCACCAGTGTCCCAGTCCCATATTATAGAGTCCCCACCCTGCTCTGTCCTTCTCTACTCTGTCCTTCCCCACCCTGCTCTGTCCTTCTCTACTCTGTCCTTTCCAACCCTGCTCTGTCCTTCCCCACCCTGCTCTGACCTGCCCTGCCCTTCTCTACTCTGTCCTTCCCCACCCTGCTCTGTCCTTCTCTACTCTGTCCTTCCCCACCCTGCTCTGTCCTTCCCCACCCTGCTCTGTCCTTCTCTACTCTGTCCTTTCCCACCCTGCTCTGACCTTCTCTACTCTGTCCTTCCCCACCCTGCTCTGTCCTTCCCCACCCTGCTCTGTCCTTCTCTACTCTGTCCTTCCCCACCCTGCTCTGACCTTCTCTACTCTGTCCTTCCCCACCTTGCTCTGACCTGCCCTGCCCTTCTCTACTCTGTCCTTCCCCACCCTGCTCTGTCCTTCTCTACTCTGTCCTTCCCCACCCTGCTCTGACCTGCCCTGTTCTTCTCTACTCTGTCCTTCCCCACCCTGCTCTGCCCTTCTCTACTCTGTCCTTCCCCACCCTGCTCTCACCTGCTCTGTCCTTCCCCACCATGCTCTGACCTGCCCTGTCCTTCCCCACCATGCTCTGACCTGCCCTGCCCTTCTCTACTCTGTCCTTCCCCACCCTGGTCTGATCTGCCCTGTCCTTCTCTACTCTGTCCTTCCCCACCCTGCTCTGACCTACCCTGCCCTTCTCTACTCTGTCCTTCCCCACCCTGCTCTGACCTGCCCTGCCCTTCTCTACTCTGTCCTTCCCCACCCTGCTCTGACCTGCTCTGTCCTTCTCTACTCTGTCCTTCCTCACCCTGCCCTTCTCTACTCTGTCCTTCCCCACCCTGCTCTGACCTGCCCTGCCCTTCTCTACTCTGTCCTTCCCCACCGGTTATTTTTGTTTCGGTTATTTTTGTTTTCGGTTAGTATAGGCTATCACCGCTGGTGGCCTATTTCTGCGTACCGGTATTTCATAATTTTTGTTTTCGGTTATTTTTGTTTTCGGTTAGTCTAGGCTATCATCCCTGGTGGCCTATTTCTGCGTACTTCAATTTTTAAATTTTCAGTTAGGCTATCACCGCTGATGACCTATTTCTGCGTACCGGCATTTCATAATTTTTGTTTTCGGTTAGGATAGGCTATAACCCCTGGTGGCCTATTTCTTTTTAAATAAACATAAAATTGTTTTCGGTTCAGCTATCACTGCGTATTCAAATTTAATTTTGTTTTGTTTTAATTTTCGGTTAGGCTATCACCGCTGATAACCTATTTGTGTGTATTTCAACATTTTTGTTTTCGGTTAGACCTATTTAAGTAAGTGAAGCGACCTGAAGGGAGTGAAGTGTTTTTAAAGTGGGTTTAGTGTATTTAAAATGAGTTAAGTGTTTTTAAGTGAGTGAAGTGATCTGAAGAAAGTGAACGTCACCATGCCTCGTGCCTGTACAAACTGCGCCGGTAGGTTTGGTGCTTCCACGTTTGCTCCTGCCGATCCACAAGTCTGCCGACTCTGCCAGCAACGAGAGGATTTGACAGCAAAATTGGATGAAGCCCACAACAAGATCAACGCCCTCACCAGGAAGCTGGAATCACTCCAAGAGTTTGTAACACTCAACGTTGGAGTATCACTAACTCCAATTGTTTCAACTCCAGTATCCACCACCGCCCCAACGTCATCTGCCAACAATCCAACACCTGCAGTAGACACTGCAGCAGATGCTTCTGACGAACCTGAGCCGACATCAAACCATGACAGCCGCCCTGTTCACCTTAGTCTCTCCCCCACTCCTCGTGCAAGAAGCCTGCTAGCACAAACAGTACCAACCCCTCGCCCCCGTTCTAACCACTCCTCTCCCCGACCTGTACGTAGAGTCCCGCCACCACAGGTTTCCGGATTTACACCAGTGAGGAACGGTGCACGGCCAACGCAGAAAAGGTCTCATCTACCAGTCACAATGTCAAACAGATTTGAGATATTGGTAGAGATGGAAGACGAACCAGAAGAGACCAGGCTCGTTGGGGATTCCATCCTACGAGGACAGGTCGAAGAGTTCTGCGACAGTCCCAAATCAACGAAAAAGATTTTGCATCCCAGGAGCTGGACTGGACAACATTGTGGAAGCCTTCGAAGATACCACAAAGGATGCAAATGAAAATACCCTTTTTGTCATCCATGCTGGTTCAAATGACGTCATGCGCACCAGATCCGAAGAGTTGATGGAGAAATATCGCAAGATGATCCAGCACTACAAAAACAAGTCAAGGAATATCATCATCTCAGGCATTCTCCCCAAGATCGACGCACCTGACAAATTCTACGACAAGGCCTTCAGCACAAATAGCCGACTAAAATATTTGTGTCTGAGGGAAGAAGTTTTATTCATCAACCTCTGGGACAACTTCTACAACCAGCCTACTCTGTTCCACAAGGATGGCACTCATCTAAACCCTGTGGGTTCAGCACGCATGGGTCGTCTCCTACATGAAGCAGTCCGCAGCCATGGATAAAAAAACGCCATCCGAGAAGAAGCAGCAGTGACATTAATCATCCAACGCCAAGAAAAAACCAGAGGCAACCGAGGACCACCAGCGATAAGGACCGAAGACAGCGAGGACCGAGGACAGCCATGAACATAAATGTAGATCCGACAAGAACCAAAAATATTATTAAAGAGCGTTCCGTGAGTTCTAAAATAACAAATTTAAAGGTTTTCTATGCAAACGCTCGTAGCATACGCAATCAATTTTCAGATTTAGAGGAGCTAGTGTTTACAGAAAATTATGATGTGATTGGCATAACAGAATCTTGGCTCAATACAGAAGATAGAGACTTTTTAGCAGACTATTCACTTCCCGGTTATGTAATGTTTGAGAAAAGCCGAATAAATCGAAATGGAGGTGGCGTTTTACTTTATATCAAAGAAAGTCTTAACCCTACCCTCTTGTCAAAACCTCAAATTGTGAACGTCGACGCATATTTTGTGCTAATAGAGAATAATAAAGGTACAAAAATAATACTTGCATTAATATACAGACCTCCAGCTCAATCAGTGCAAACTGACCGAGAAATTTACGAACAAATTGCAGATGTAAGTAACTCGCAAGATACCGTAATTTTTGGCGACTTTAATTTACCTGTGACCAAGTGGGGCGATACTCTTACTTCACACTCCGGACATGACTTGTATACGAACTTGCAAGAGAGTTCGCTTTATCAATTTGTTTGAATGCCGACCCGTGGTAATAACGTTCTTGACATTGTACTTGCAACAAAAGAAGAATTAATAGAGAATTTGAATGTTGGTGATGAATTCAGTAACAGCGACCATCTTACGATAACTTTCACTTTAAAGTTTACTAGTAACGAACCAAATAGTAGCATCGAAAAAGTCCCTAATTTCAAGAAAGCAAACTTCCATAAACTTAGAGCTATGTTTAAAGAAACTGACTGGAGCTTTTTAATTAACAATAACGACATAAATACATCTTGGAAGTTATTCGAAACCACTTACCTAAAAGCAGTGCAAGACTGCATACCATCGAAAATACGGCGTCCAGGCCATAATAATAAGCCCAAATGGTGGAATAAAGATATTTCAAACTGCCTGCTTGCTAAAAAATTTGCTAATGATAGATTAAAATCCTCACAAAATGACGAAGAACGGGTGAAATTTGTAGAGCTACGACGCAAAGCCAAAAAGTAAATTAAGCAAAGTAAAAAGGCCTTAGAGTTACATATTGCGAATCAAAGTCAAACAAACCCGAAAGAATTCTATAGTTATATCAGAAAGAAAAAAGTAGATACTTCAACTGTTGGACCGTTAGTCGATGAAAATGGAGAGTACACCAAAGACGAAGTACAAATGAGTAATGCCCTCAATACCTTCTTTGCATCAGTTTTTACAACAGAAGACCTCAGTGATATCCCTACACCATCGCCGATTCAGATTGATAATTCGGATGTTCTAAGCAATATCACCGTTACAGAGAGAGAAGTATTAAATTGTTTAGATAAACTCAAGGTAAATAAAATACCTGGACCTGATACAATCTCGCCTAGAGTTCTAAAGGAAGCTAAGGATGAGCTCTCCAAACCACTGACATTACTATTCAATAAATCCTTGCAGTCTGGAACTATGCTTGATCAGTGGAAGCTAGCCAACGTAACACCGATATTCAAAAAAGGCAGCAAATCCCTACCCAGTAACTATCGTCCAATTAGCTTTACCTCAGTTGTATGTAAAATGCTAGAAACGGTCATACGAGACAGACTCGTAAATCACTTAGAGGAAAATAACATACTTAAAGATACTCAACACGGCTTTCGTAAAAAACGTTCCTGTTTAACAAACCTCTTAGACTCCTTCCACGATATCCTCAACCTCTACGATGAGAGTAAAGCTGTAGATATTATATACCTTGATTTTCAAAAGGCCTTTGACAAAGTTCCCCACAAACGTTTACTGCTAAAACTAAAAGCGCATGGAATACAAGACGGTGTGGTGAAATGGATAGAAAATTGGCTCAGCGACAGAAAGCAAAGAGTAATCATAAACGGTAAGGCATCTAAATGGACGAATGTAAGTAGTGGGGTACCCCAGGGATCGGTACTAGGACCAATTCTCTTTCTAATTTACATCAACGACATAGATGAGGGTCTCACCTGTACAATCTCAAAATTTGCTGACGATACAAAAATTGCAAATAGCGTACTCTCAAAAGAACAAGTTGACGATATGCAACACAATCTAGATAAATTGTCATGTTGGGCCCAAATTTGGCAAATGAGTTTCAATGCGGATAAATGTAAAGTACTACATATCGGATACCTAAATGAGAAAGCAAACTATTCGATGAATGGCAATCAGCTTAAGAATGTAAACAGAGAAACCGATCTGGGAGTAACAATATCGAGTAACCTAAAACCGAGTCAACAATGTTCAGAAGTTGTTAAGAAGGCAAACAAAATAATTGGCTTTATAGGCAGGTCATTTGAGCATAAATCCAAAGAAGTTATCCTAACCCTTTACAATTCCTCTTCTGGAATACTGCGTTCAATCCTGGTGCCCTTATTACCAAAAAGATATAAACAAGCTAGAACGAGTTCAACGTAGAGTTACCAAAATGATACCTAGCCTAAAGAACAAACCATACGAAGAGCGTTTTAACGAAGAAACGTTGCATCCCTTGCATTATTCTACAGATATTTTCACAGCAATTGTTCCGAGGAACTTGCTTCAATTGTGCCGCCTCCCCACATCTTTCCCCGTAGAACTAGGGCAGCTGAGAGCGCCCATGAATTTACACTTTCTCCTCCACAATGCAGAACTTCTGCTTATCAAAATTAATTTATCCCTAGAACTACTACTCTTTGGAATTCACTTCCCTCGAATTGCTTTCCACAAACTTACAATTTACAAATGTTTAAATCCAGTTGTTACAAACATTTTATGAATGGAGGATGCCTTTAGGCACATGTACTTTTTGTTTTATCTGTGTTTTTCCTTCCTCCGTTCATTGTCTCTTAAAAAAACAAAAAAAAAACAAAAAATTAAATCTATTTCCTGTAACCCAGCGCAGAATAAGAGGTGACTTAATTCAAGTGTTCAAAATCATCAAAGGCATCGACAATATGAACTGTAGTAAGTACTTCACTATCGACCAATCTAATTACACGCGGGGAAACGGTTGCAAAATTATTGGTAAATCTTTTAACTCACACGAATCTAAGAATTTCTTCTTCAATCGAGTTGTCAACTTGTGGAATGGGCTTCCCCGAAACGTTATAGACTGCATCACCGTTGATTCATTTAAACTCCGCCTAGACAAATATCTCGCATCAAACCCGCGACTGACTGCGTTTGTAAATTAATAACTTTATTTTATCCCCCCTCAGTTACTAACCCATCTGTCCCCTACTAACTTCCTAATCCTGCCACGGACATTAGTTCCAGGGCAGTAATTCCCTTTCCAATGTTCCCTTACCCACTCTAAACCACTGTTTGGACACTTGATCCTCAGTGTTTTGGAGGTCAAGCAACCTAGAAGGGTCACTAGATCTGTTGTTGCTTGATTTCCTTTGTACTCCTTTGTACCCTGCGCTGTCCTTCCCCACCCTGCTCTGACCTGCCCTGCTCTTCTCTACTCTGTCCTGCCCCACCCTGCTCTGTCCTTCCCCACCCAGCTCTGTCCTTCCCCACCCTGCTCTGTCCTTCCCCACCCTGCTCTGTCCTTCCCCACCCTGCTCTGTCCTTCCCCACCCTGCTCTGTCCTTCCCCACCCTGGTCTGACCTTCTCTACTCTGTCCTTCCCCACCCTGCTCTGTCCTTCTCTACTCTGTCCTTCCCCACCCTGTTCTTCTGACCTTCTCTACTCTGTCCTTCTCCACCCTGCTCTGTCCTTCTCTACCCTGCTCTGTCCTTCTCTACCCTGCTCTGACCTTCTCTACTCTGTCCTTCCCCACCCTGCTGTGACCTTCTCTACTCTGTCCTTCCCCACCCTGCTCTGACCTTCTCTACTCTGTCCTTCCCCACCCTGCTCTGTCCTTCTCTACTCTGTCCTTCCCCACCCTGCTCTGTCCTTCTGTACTCTGTCCTTCCCCACCCTGCTCTGTCCTTCCCCACCCTGCTCTGCCCTTCTCTACTCTGTCCTTCCCCACCCTGCTCTGTCCTTCTCTACTCTGTCCTTCCCCAACCTGCTCTGACCTTCTCTACTTTGTCCTTCTCCACCCTGCTCTGTCCTTCTCTACTCTGTCCTTCCCCACCCTGCTCTGACCTGCCCTGCCCTCCTCTATTCTGTCCTTCCCCACCCTGCTCTGACCTTCTCTACTCTGTCCTTCCCCACCCTGCTCTGACCTTCTCTACTCTGTCCTTCCCCACCCTGCTCTGTCCTTCCCCACCCTGCTCTGACCTACCCTGTCCTTCTCTATTGTGTCCTTCCCCACCCTGCTCTGACCTGCCCTGTCCTTCTCTATTGTGTCCTTCTCTACCCTGCTCTGACCTGCCCTGTCCTTCTCTATTGTGTCCTTCTCTACCCTGCTCTGACCTGCCCTGTCCTTCTCTATTATGTCCTTCTCTACCCTGCTCTGACCTGCCCTGCCCTTCTCTATTGTGTCCTTCTCTACTCTGTCTGATCACTTGCAGTTATTTATACAGTGTGCGATGGTTTGACCGGAGAGACCAATGGGTCGGGAACTAACAACAGGACATAACATAGATAGTCTAGATGTGATGCCCATAAACTGTACTGTGATTTAAAGTGACCATGCAAGCCTCTCTATTTCAGAATGATTTGCACCATAGAGTAACTGGCTGGTTTGTTAAGGTTTATGGGGTTAGAAGAAGATTTTTTTTTTTGTCTATGTGTATGTACATAATCTATCCCTTTAGTATTATGCTTTGCTTTGACAGTATATTTTGGCTATCATTAAACGATTTTAAACAGCTTAGGCAGGTTTTTTGGGAATTTAAGGGGTAAAGACTATATCAATTAACCCTCTGACTTCCATATACTCATCCTAATCCGAGTAGCATCGTATAATAATAGCCAGAAACCTGAAAAGCAATGCGTCATCGTATCTTGAAAAGCTTAACATTATTTGAACCTTAGAGTAACTGGCCGCCCTGTTAAGATTTACGGTTGGAGAAGAATATTATGTATATGATTATGAAGACCTCTGGTTACATGGCTTAAGGAGAAGTAGGGGGGGGGGGGTGACTTTAGGACCTTTCGTGTCAGTTAGTTGTCAATCTTATACCTGGCGATCGATACCGAACCTGAACATTTAGGAGGAATCGGCCTTCAGCAAGTGGCATTTCTCCACCGAATAATGACGATTTAATGGGGAGGGGGAGGGGGGTGGCATAATTATTTTAGGGGAGATTAACATTTCTGGTCCCCCTTCTCCCTCATGTTTAGCCTCATTTGTTTTGAGATTTGATGACGTTCATTCCATAGTTTGGTGATTGTAAGACCATTCACCCCATTTCAATGTTAATATTAGGACCTTTCGTGCCATTTAGGTGTCGATTTGTTTTCCTGGCGAGCGATAGCGAGCCTGTATTATATGAGGAACTGGCCAGCACATATTCTACGGCAATCAGGTCAAGTTTAACATAAATTCTTATCCGTGGTTATTCACCTTCGTACAATGAAACATACTGTCTACAAGTAACATAAGTGATATATAATAGCTTGTGAAGTATACCTCTAATTTTACAAATATGATGTAGTTTTCAATCATGTTCCTACATTATATGTCACATATTGATACTCGTCTCTTTTACCTATTTTTTAATTTGTGAATGGATCTAATTTCTTAGACAATAGATTACGTTAGCTAATATATAGAAATGTGTGTGGGCAACAGGTAACTTGAATAAATGTAAAAGAAACAGGTCAACTGCTAACTACAGAGTCCTCAAGAGCTGGTCTGAATATGGAGCCCACCAACTGCTAACTACAGAGTCCTCAAGAGCTGGTCTGAATATGGAGCCCACCAACTGCTAACTACAGAGTCCTCAAGAGCTGGTCTGAATATGGAGCCCACCAACTGCTAACTACAGAGTCCTCAAGAGCTGGTCTGAATATGGAGCCCACCAACTGTTAACTACAGAGTCCTCAAGAGCTGGTCTGAATATGGAACCCACCAACTGCTAACTACAGAGTCCTCAAGAGCTGGTCTGAATATGGAACCCACCAACTGCTACCTACAGAGTCCTCAAGAGCTGGTCTGAATATGGAACCCACCAACTGCTAACTACAGAGTCCTCAAGAGCTGGTCTGAATATGGAACCCACCAACTGCTAACTACAGAGTCCTCAAGAGCTGGTCTGAATATGGAGCCCACCAACTGCTAACTACAGAGTCCTCAAGAGCTGGTCTGAATATGGAACCCACCAACTGCTAATTACAGAGTCCTCAAGAGCTGGTCTGAATATGGAGCCCACCAACTGCTAACTACAGAGTCCTCAAGAGCTGGTCTGAATATGGAGCCCACCAACTGCTAACTACAGAGTCCTCAAGAGCTGGTCTGAATATGGAGCCCACCAACTGCTAACTACAGAGTCCTCAAGAGCTGGTCTGAATATGGAACCCACCAACTGCTAACTACAGAGTCCTCAAGAGCTGGTCTGAATATGGAACCCACAAACTTTGATTTCAGTGCTTTAAAACATTCGCTTATAAAATTATTTATAGCATCTAGCCACTTTGTTAAGACTAACGGTGAGAGAAGAATAATGTTTACTGTATATGATTTAAAGATCTCTGGTTACACGGTTTAACTTGATTTACAATGAAAGGATTGCCGTGCATAGTTTATTGACCCAAACCAGTCGGTGGAGATGGTATAGCACCTAACTCTTACCAGGGCTGATATACTGACTTTTGATTCTGATCTGTTGAGTTATGAGGTAAACACCACCATCCACCCTTTCATCCTCTCTTCTCTCTGTTAATGAGGGTGTGACGGTGCTGCGGCACAATTCAAAGGTTTTCATCTCGTTAAACACTGTTTAAGCTATTAATCCATATTTAGTGAACACAAACAAAAGTTTATAATTAGAGCTGGTAGATTACTACACTTTTCCTTTGTTCATGTTACATCTGCGATGTACAGTTGGTGTACAGCCATTCTGTGATGAATGTCTGGTTCACACACACGACTTTGTCAATACGACCTAAGCCGTCCTTGGCCGACTTTACAGATTTTTGGGTTGGGACCAAATGTGGGAGACCTTGCAGCGACTATGGTGTTTGGCGCCCATGCACTTGACATTGCCTCGACCTTGCCCCTGCCACCAGGCGGCATTGGGCTGCCACGAATGGCCGCGGGATGACTATGCAATGTCCCTGCAATGTCCTCCTAGCGTGTTTGACCTGTCAGTCCCCAACCTACGGCCAACACACACGTCTATTCTACATCCACTGGCTGAATCCAGGAGCGTCCCGTGGGTGTCCCTGGCCAGACATGTGAGTGGGTACTCCGGCTGCAACATTTCCTGCGTTTGCAATCCTCTGGCATGACCCCCCTCTCAGTTTGTTGACCTTGACCTGACCTTGCAGGATTTTGCAATAGGCTTTACAAAACACATGGTAATTGTAAAGTCTGGAAAGGTCGGGACGTCAGTGTGAACAGGGCTGAACTCTCAGGCTCTTGCTGGTTGAGTGTCTCAGTCATTGCGACTGCGTTGCTATCTTGGTACATGAGAGTAGATGGTGTTTTTTTTACTGTATATCATAAATGCTTGCGGAGCATCAGTCAACAATGTCAAGATCATTGATCTTGACTTTGCTGATGAAGCAGTGATCAAAGCGAGTCACTAAAGATTTTCACACTAGCTAACTTGACACTATATGAGGAGTAGGAGCCCCCTGGGTCTCTCTTGAACTAGACTACAGTTCAAATTTTTGGTGACTTGCTAGGTGAAGCAGTGCAGACTGTACAAACATGTGACGAGAACATTGAGGTCTTTGATAAATTAACTTATCTTGATGGTGAGATCCATAGCAGTGGTGGATCTCGACCTACCATATGGGGTTATGGATTCTCTCAACAAGGCTATATGGGGATGTCGATAGGTGTGCAGAAGGACTAAGTTGCAGATGTTCATAACACTGGTGCTCCCTGTCTAGTTATATGGTTGCGAGAAATGGACACTCAACGGTGATTTGGAGAGACACATCAACTCCTTTGGTATCAAGTGTCTTACTCAGGATAATGAGGTACCGCTGGTATGACCACATATCAAGCCAACGCCTAATCTCTGAAACTGAATCGAAACATATTGGGTGCATAGTTGGTGAGTGTCCGCTTCGGCTATATGGGCATGTGGTCTGCCTCCCTGAAGTTAACCCTGCTCATGTGGTGGATTTGGTGGGTACCAACCCTGAGTGGAGGAAGCCTCGGAGAAGACCACATGACTCATGGTTGAAGAAAGTCTTTCATGACGGGACCTACTTGGGGTGGATTATGTCGCGGTTCGGTTACATTGCAATAAGGGTAAATATCAGTTTATTATTACATACTACTAATAAATCCAACATTTCATCACAATCTATGCGGCTTTAAAGTACCATCGTTAATTATTGACGTCGGCGTGATGTACAGTGTTCAAATTGAAACCCCTCAAACTTTGTGTGTTTATATAAATTTCCCGATTTTTAAAGTAGGCTACTTTTCAGTATATGACCGTATGTCATTTTTCTGTGAACAAAGTCACGTCTCCTAGGTGTTTCAGTTTCTTTGTCTCTAATCTCGTTCATTAACAATAGAAAACAAAAAAACTAACTGAAAATAAATAAGTTTGATCATTGCCGGGGTGTCAAACCGGGATATTTTTGTTTCAGGACTGGAATGAATACGAGATAAATATAGGAAGTTGTACATGAAGTTGCAAATGTTTTTGGCTATTTTATCACTTCCAAAGACATACTAGTAACTGTGAAGCGTAAGTTTATCTATGTATATTTAGTAATGATGACTAAAAAAGTAAGAAAAAGGTCTCTGGTTTGACACCCTGAATTCCTTGCAGTACCCCGTCCATCACTCGACCCCCCGCTGGCCCCCCACACCTCTCCCCCATAAACCACCATCACATAGACTCCCAACAGGTGCTCTAGGCTATTGTGACACCAGTTTTACCACCTCATAAACCAGGTCCTTATTCCTGGCAACAACAACGTGTCTGTGTCCGGAGCAACATGAGTTATAACACGTAATAAACTTGGTCTGGACACGTTCGGTAACATGTTCAGCCAGTACATAAATAATATATATTGGCCTTCGTTACACCACTAACATCAACATTGACTTAAGGGGAGAGTGGTAGTTTTTTTATGGGCCCCCTTCTCCCTCGTGTTTAGCCTCATTAGTTTTGACATTTTAAGACGTTCGGCCCATTAGCTTGGCGATTTTAACAACGTTAGCTCCATTTCGTTGTCAATTTTAAGATCTATCGTGCTATTTAGGTGTCGATTTTTTCCTGGCGAGCGATAGCGAGCCTGTAATTATAAGAGGAACCGGCCTTCGAACGGGAACTTTTTCTACCGAAAAATTTACAAATTTATCTTGAGGGGGAATCCAGGGGGTGTTTTTCTATGTTTAAGGGAGGTCTAGCGAGGAAACTAATAATAAAGGATTAAATGAATTAATAGACCAAAAAAACAGCCACTATCCCCTTAACCCTATTTGATGCAGGGCGGGTCATTTTGGAACCGACCTGTTTCATTGCATTAGTTTGGAGATTTTAAATCGTTTCATCTCATTATTTTGACGACTATAAGACACTTCATCCCATTCAGGTGTCGATTTTTTTCTGGGCGAGCGATAGCGAGCCTACAATTTAGGAGAAGCTGGCCTCTGGCCGGGAATTTTAACGAAAAATGTACATATATATCTTGAAGGGGGTCTGGGTGGCGCATTTATTTATTAATTTATTTATTTTTCGTTTGAAGAATGTCTGAGGAGGCATTTTTCTAAGTCTAAGGGGAAACTAATAATACAATGGTGGATAATAGCAACATCAATCAGAAACCTCAATACTAATATACTAACCCACGAGACGTTGTACCAGATAGTGTTAAGGTGATATCAATCCAGCGATTTTCCAGCCATTTTTTATGGATGACTTTTTTCTCGTACTATATTTAAGCACTTTCGCATTGAAATCGGAAACTAGGTCGTTGGTAGATAATGTTAGGTAGTGCAATTCTTACGGGACTTACATTTTGAAGCTACTAGACTACAATTGCCCCCCCAAAAAAAAAAAAATAAAAAAATAAATAAATAATACAGTATATACCTGTATATATATATATACATATACTGTATATATAAGTATACTGTATATATATATATATATATATATATATATTAATTATATTTATATAAATATATAATATATATATATATATATATATATATAATTATATATATATATATATAATATATATATATATATATATATATATATATATATATGCATAAATCAAATCAAAAGACTTAATAATTGCTCGTCTGTCACCGCCTTTACGTTGTTCTGGTTCCATCATTGTTGGCCTCATTCATATTGACAATATAGATACAAACGTATGGCTACTGTCTTCCAATTGATTTTGTAATACAGATAAACACCTACCTAGGGGAGGTGTGGCAGAGTGGTCTTGCTACTGGACTGGTAATCCAATGGACCCGGGTTCGAATCCCAATATATCAATGGGAAGATATTATTGGGATGGAATTTGCTGTACCTAAAAAAAAAAAGTGCATTACCACAGCACACCGAAATGCCAAAACAAAATACCCTCATTGTTTCATGATTAAATAGCACTGTATGAATATAACCATATTAAAAATATGCTACAGGGGGGCAATGCCTAGTGAGTTAATTGCTCAATAGGTGGCGTTCTGAGAGTGAGGGTCTGAGCCTGGGGAGTGAGACTGTGAGGTGCAGAGGCGAAGCAGCTTCAGAGATGGAGTTGGGGTCGAGCCGTGAATAGGTGCTTCGCATGTCTCACTCCCTAGACTGGAACAAGACCTCACGGGCCTCACCGTGTTCAGGGGTGGAGTGTAAAGGCTATCAGCCTATGCCCGAGAGGGAGTAGTGGGAATATAGAAAAAAAAAAAAAAAAAAAAAATGAGTAGGCCTATGCGTATATATTGGGGCGATCGCCTTAACACGTCAAAACTAATGGGGATAAACATGAGGGGGAAGGGGATCCAGAAAATAACAAAATCTCCCCTTAACATTGGAGAGAAACTAGGAGTGCGAGAATATGTGTACATGTTTGGCTTTTGAGAAATAGCTATGATTAGTTAGGGAACGCGGAAGGAAAGGAAAGCATAATAAAGAGAGAGAGAGAGAGAGAGAGAGAGAGAGAGAGAGAGAGAGAGAGAGAGAGAGAGAGAGAGAGAGAGAGAGTACAAAGGAGTACAAAGGAGAGAGAGAGAGATCTAGTGAGAGGTTGCTTGTGAGAGAGAGGATCACGTGTCCAAACCGTGGTTTAGAGTGGGAGAGGGAACATTGGAGAGAGAGACTACTGCCCGCCAGGAAAGTGGCAGAGAGAGAGAAGTTAGTAGGGGACATATGGGTTAGTAGACTGAGGGGAGGAAGTTATCACTTTACACACGCAGTCATCGCGGGTTTGATGCAGATATTGGTCTAGGCGGAATCTAAATGAACTCCTACCGAACGGTGCTGCTTCTATAAACGTCTCGGTGGAAGCCCTTCCAGGTAATTGACAACTCGATTTGAATACATTCTTAGATTCGTGCGAGTTTAAAAGATGTACCAATAATTTGCAACCGTTCCCCGCGTGTAATTAGCTTGGTTGACTATGAAGACTTACTACAGTTGGGATCATTTGTCGATGCCTTTCCATGATTTTGAACACTTGAATTAAGTCGCCTCTTTTGCGCTGTATCATTATTTTAGATTTATATATCTTAAAGACCTTCAGTATGGTTATTTTAGTTAGGCTTCACTTTTAACTCTAATTTTAACACCTTCTAGCGGCCTATGCGGTTTATATCTTTATATGTAATAAGGGCACCAGGATTGAACGCAGTATTACCCAAAGAGGGCGGACTAAGGAATTTAAAAGGTGATCTTTGGTTTTATGCTCTAATGACCCAGAGGCGTAAAACATTTGTTTGCCTTCTTAACACTTCTGAAATTGTTGACTCGGTTTTAGGTTACTTTCCAATTGTTACTACCCAGAATCAGTTTCTCTTTTATGATTCTTAAGCTGAGTTTTGCCATTGCAACAACCGGCTTTCTCATTTAGTGCAAAAGCTGTACTTTCGGCACTTTATCCGCATACAACTCATTTGCCAAATTGGGAAGGGAGGATCTGGGATTCGTGTCATAGTTCGCCGCGGTGCTTGGTCTTGAGAGTACGCTATTTGCAATTTTTGTACGCTCGCAAATGAGATTGTGCTGAGACCCTCATCTATGTCGTTGATGTAAATTAGCAATTACGTGCTGAAATTGGCAACACGACCTATGTCGAGCGTACCCCGCCTTACATAGTCCAGATTTAGATGCCTATAACTCGACTTATGACTACCCTTTGCTTTCTGTTGCTGAGCCAATTTTCTATCCATTTCAACACACCGTTTTTAATTCCATTTTCACTTTCTAGTTTTAGAGTATCTTTACTTTGTAAAGGCCTTTTGAATATCAAGGTATCTTATATCTACAGCTTTACTCTCATCGTAGAGGTTGAGGATATTTGGAAGAAGTCTAGGTTTGTTACAATATCCAAAACGTTTTTACGAAAGCCGTGTTGGGGTGAACGTTTTAAAGTCCTTCTAAGTGATTTACTAATGTCTCGTATGACCGTTTCTAGCATCATAAGGACAAGGGGTCCAAGCTAATTGGACGAATTACTGGGTAGGGATTTACTGCCTTTTTTTTTTTTTTTTTTTTTTTTTTTTTTTTTTTTTCCACTGATCAGAGACATAGTTCCCGACTGCAAGGATTTATTGAATAGTAATGTCAAAAGGTCCATGGGAGAGCTCATTCTTAGCTTCCTTTCCATTCATAGGCGAGATTGTTTGTAACAACTGGCGTTTTAAACATTTGTAGATTGTAAGTTTGTGGAAAGCAATTCGAATACTCTCATCTCTGTAACGGTAGTAGCTCTGGGGATATCAATGAATTCGGCGATGGTGCAGAAGTCACTGATGCATTCTGTTGTAAAACTGATGCAAAGAAGGTATTGATGGGCTCTCATTGCTGCCCTTCTCCTACGGGAAAGATGTGGAGAGGTCCAACAGTTGAAGCAAGTTTTTTCAATTGCTGTGATATAACTATCTGTAGAATTCAAGGGTTTGTTTTACGTTTCTTCGTATGGATAATGTAGGTAAGGTCCTGTGTGATTGCAGGGTTATTGATTAATCTAATACTTTTTGGCTTTGCGTCGTCCAACGCCTCAATTTGCAACCACTCGTCACTTATCTATCCATTGAACAGTAGCAAGCAGGCAGTTTGAGAACGCACATTCCACCATTTGGGCTTATATATCACTGGACGCCGTATTTTCGATGAAGAATGCAGTCGAACTGCTGTAGGTAAGTGTTTCCCAGTTTTTTTCCAGAGGCATTCTTAGTCGTTATTGCTTTAATTAAAAATGTGTCCAGTCAGTTAGTAGTTTAAACAGCTCTACGTTTAGAAGTTGCTTTCTTGAAATTAGGGGAAAGTTTTTCGATGCTACTATTTGGTTCTTAACTAGTCACTTTAAAGTGAAAGTTATATGGGAGTCGCTGTTTGAATTCATCCACCAACATTCAAATTCTATCACTTCTTTTCTGTTGCAATTACAAGGAAACTAGATTCTTTTCCCCATCCCTTAATTCTATAAAGGTCCTGGTTCAGAGAAATTGCGGTTTATTTTTGCAAGTTTATAAGATCAGGTTGGGTAAGAGTAATGGTAAATTGAAGTCGCCAAAATTACTGTATGTGTGAGTTACTGCGTACATCTGCAATTTGGATCGTAAATTTCTCGGTCAGTTTGACTGATTGAGCTGGAGGTCTGTATATGAGAACAGAATTGGGGCCTTTATTATTCTTATTCCTGTGTCGACGTTCCACCATTTTGAGGTTTTGACAATTGAGGTTAAAGGCCACTGTCTATTAAAATAAAACGCCACGTATTTTTCTGTTATGAAGATAAAGTTTAAACATTACATAACAGGGAAGTGAATACATCTGTCGACAAAAGGATGATGCCAGACTCTATCAAGATTCTTTGTATATATCACAGTGCTAATTTTTGTAAACACCATGTTGGTCTGTAGCTTGGTTGATTGCGTATGCTAAGAAGGCAAAGCATGTCTAAAGTTGCAGTTAGATCGACATCGTTCTTTCATCGAATTTTTGCCTTCTGGTCGGATCTACATTTACATTATGGCTGTCCTCGATGCTTCGTTATCCCTGACGTTTTTGAATATATTCGTGTTGGTGAGCTTTATCCCAAGAGTTCGCGGTTTCTAGCACGTTGGTCTGTAATTCCTTGTAGATTGCCGTCCTGAAGAGGTCACCTTTTTTAGGAACTGTGCTGGATGTTGCTTCTTTCCGAAATCCTTCACCGCATGAGAAGACGCCGACCAAAACGCGCTGCTCCCAAAACAGGAGCAAGCACCATCATCCGAAAACTTAAGTACTATTGGAGAGAGATTTAATCTGGTCCAGGAGCCTTATCACCGAGATTCTGACCAAAATATTTTGACATGTCTTTCAAGTGGATCTTAAGTCAGGTGTGTTTTCAGGCGAATTAAAATTAAGTACAGGGATACATTATTATATTTATTTCATCTAAGGTTGAGTTGGTGGACTGAAAATATCCGCAAGAATTTTCTGTACTTTCCATCGTTCATACTTACAAGATTGCCAGTATCGGAGACTTTATATATCTTACATGGTGAATGGATGAGCAGTAGTTATCTTCACTTTCCTTATTTTAAATATCTTAAGAAGACCAAAATTATTTTGTTATCATTTGGATATTTCCTTTAGAATTTTTATTTTTCTGCTTGGTGGATAATTGCATGATTTAGTTAGGTTAATACAGTTTTACGATGTGTGGGGTGAACGTCTTAAAGTCTAATTAAATGGGGCTATCATGTGTTTTTGATCTTGGTGTATCTCTGTTATTTCCTTCTTCCTTCTTCAGTATTGACTCTAGGGCACAAGTTATGGTCAAACCATGGATAGGCTAGCGAATTAGATCTAAGATGTGGTTGTAGTTCATTTGTAAATACAGAAAATAAAAGTTTCCATTCCAATTTTTTACATAAACCTTGTAGGCATTAATGGAGTTATTGCAGTTCTGTTAAATAGCAACAGTTACGGTTCTAACTTCCTTATAGCCTGAACTCGAATGTGGTTAATTGACATACCTGGCCTTACTTCTGTACCCCATTTTTGAAATATAGTTTGCACCAAAACAGGTTGGCGAGTAGGAATGACACAAAGGAAGTGGTAGGTTAATTGACAGGTGGCCCTGTACAGACAGATAGATCTTAAGATCCATTAGTACCTCGCACTGTAAACTCTTAATGGTTTCTGAATTGAGATAGGTTGTAGCCATTGATAACCAGACATCCTTCCTAACCTGAATAAAATCATCCAAAGTAGCCACAGGATTATCTGGTACAATAACCTGTACTGGTTGGGTTGAAGTCAGTGGGGGGGGGGGAGGTAATGAGTCTGCAAATAGCTTATTTCAGTGGAGGGAAGTAAGCGAGGGAGGCATCAGTCCTGGCTGAATGTGAGCCATTCAAGTCATTAGGGACATTAAAAGGGGAGGCCCAAGTCAGTGGATTGGGAAGGTAAGGGAGGGAGGCTTTTAAGTGAGGAAGGTGAGTTGTGAGGGAGGCTTAAGACTTGCTGGAGGAAGGTATTGGGGAACGGTAGATGCAACAGGATTAAATTTACCAGCAGAAATTAATTTGTATATAGAATAATCAAAGGGAAGGGACTTAACTAGTAACCTCCTCCAGGGCAATTTCAGATTTTGCGAAGGAACATACACCTCCTTTAGGTCTGAAATTTTGGAGCAGTGATAACCTGGAGGCTTAATCAGTGGAGGTGTCAGCGATGTGGAGGCTTTGAGTCAGTGGTCAAAAAAGAAGGGAGGGAGGGGCTTAAGTCAGTGGAGAAGATAAGGGAGGGAGGCTTAAGTCAGTGGATGTTAGAGTAAGGGAGTCCCCTTTATTGCTAAGAAGGTAAGCTGCACCGACGAGCGCTCATGGTGGACGGGAAATGCTCTTGACACAGTCGCAATGATGGAGGGAGGGCCCTGTGTCAATGAGGGAACCATGCCGGAGGGATTATCCGAGGGACCACCAGGTTTAAGTCTTAACAAGGTACGAAGTCAATATGGTATATATTTGGTAAAGTATGAAAATATGTTAAGTACAGTTAGTATGTAAGTAGGGGGAAATGATGTGTTTTAAGGAATAGACAGGATGAAACCTCAAAAATCGCCTGGTCCTGAAGGTTATGTGTATGTTATATTAAAAATGCAGATGAGTTTTCCTGTCCATTGATGTGTATATTTAACAAGTCATTAGAAACCTTTAGTTCGAGAAGCTTGGAAGCTATAGGGAAGTTAAGCTGTAGACAGGGATAGCTAATCGTAGCATCCAGCTAAGATTTGGTTGTAGTCTCATTTGTAAATCAATCATAGGAAATTTCAACATTATTTAGGAATCATTAAACCTACTTAGTAAAATTTAATATTATAAATTCTTCTCAGCATGGATTCACTCAGGGACGTTCTTGCCTTCTAATTTGCTTATAGCTTTTCTCAGAGGTATATGAAGCAGTAGATAGTGACAGTTATGATATATATATTTCAGTAAGCCTTACTTCTGTACCCCAGATTGATGAAATAAGGTTGAGGCACATGGATTAGGAGGGTCGTTGTTGGCGTTAGTCATGGCTAATTGGTAGGAAACAGAGAGTCTGCATAATGGTACCAAGTCAGAAGCAGTCAAAAGTGGTGTCCCCAGGGCTCGGTATTAGGTCCCCTGTTGTTTCTTATATCATTACAGTACCTAGATTTAGGTATAACTAGTAGGAAAAAATTCGCATGACGATACTTAAATGGAGGAGATCAGGTTTGATTCAGATAGCCATATAGAGTGCCTCCAAAGGGATCTAGATACCTTCCTAATGGTCAGTAAATTAAAATAATTCCAAAGATGCCACAAGGTATAATAGATAGGGAAGATGCAAACAATACCTGTTCAGTGGTGAATTAAGCATTAGAAATTAAGTCAGTGCGAGAAGATCTAGGTGAGGGAGGCTTAAGTCATTTGAAGAGAAGGAACATGTATAGGCGTTAAGTCAGTGGAGGGAAGTAGGGAGGGAGGCTCTAAGTCAGTGGAGGGAAGGTAAGGGAGGGAGCTTAGTCATAGTGAGAGGGATAGGATTATGCTGTCCAATTTTGGTCCTTAATTACAGAATGGACATAGATTCATTGGAGAGAATTCAGTGGAGGGAATGATAAGGGAGGAGGCCATAATATTAGAAATTTCCGTATGAAGAAAGGTTGAAGGGATTAGGCTTTACATTCGTTAGAGAGACGCAGAGTTAGAGGGGATATGATAGAGGTGTTCAAGTGTGGTTAGTGGGATTAAGGGAGGACAGGCTTAAGTCAGTGATAGGGAAAGGTGACCAATGGTTTCAATTAGATAAATTCGTTCAGAAAAGTGGAGGCAAATATTGGTTTGGTAACAGAGGGATTGGCTTGAATAGGCTACCAAGTGGATATAGTGGGTGACGATAGGGAGGCTTTAAGAAAAAATTGGATAGTGAGGGAAGGGTTGGGTGTGAAGGGGGATCAGTGGGGGCCAATCAGCGCTCTGCAGAGGTAATCCCTTAATCTCTAACCGGTTTGGAGATGACCCTCAGGGTAAGGAGGGAGCCTTAATTTGGGTCTTTGTGGATTGGGGTTGTGTGGGAGGGAGGCCTTGCTTAAGGCCAATCGGCTTTCTGCAGACTCCCATTTTCTTATGTTCTTATGTTCTTATGTAAGGGAGGGAGGCTTAAGTCAGTGAAGGGAAGGTGAGGGAGGGAGGCTTAAGTCAGTGGAGGGAAGGTGAGGGAGGGAGGCTTAAGTCAGTGGAGGGAAGGTAAGGGAGGGAGGCTTAAGTCAGTGGAGGGAAGGTAAGGGAGGGAGGCTTAAGTCAGTGGAGGGAAGGTAAGGGAGGGAGGCTTAAGTCAGTTTAGGGAAGGTAAGGGAGGGAGGCTTAAGTCAGTCGAGGGAAGGTAAGAGACGGAGGCTTAAGTCAGTGGAAGGAAGGTAAGGGAGGGACTCTTAAGTCAGTGGAAGGAAGGTAAGGGAGGGAGGCTTAAGTCAGTGGAGGGAAGGTAAGGGAGGGAGGCTTAGTCAGTGGACGGAAGGTGAGGGAGGGAGGCTTAAGGAGTCAGTGGAGGGAAGGTGAGGGAGGCTTAAGTTAGTGGACTTTTTCACCTTGCTATTCCTTCCTTCCACTTTCCCTTGCGGTTGGGTTTGTTACCTCTACTAGAATTAAGTCCTGACCACCTCGCTGGGATCGTAAGGTCTTTGTGGCCATAGTATCTATGTAATTAAATCTCTCTCTCTCTCTCTCCTGTAATTAGGAGTCTTGTTAATCACTAATAAGGTAGACAGGCATGAAGCACCTGGACACTAATCACTCAACACTTTATAGCCACCTTACATTTTAACCATTTCAATACCGGTGCGGTCCTTTCAAAAAAATTCTGGCTACTTATAGACGATATTTTTTTGTTTAAAAAGGGCCTCAGCAATTAACAGGCTTCGAACTATCTCACTTATCTCTTTTTACTACCACAGATACTTGTTGAACTGCACAAAATCGTCTAAATGTAGCTACAATAAAATATATACAAATAGACGTCGCTGGTACAGAAGGGGTTAAACACGCCAGTAGCAACCATAAAATACCTTGCTATAAATGTTTGTTTTTCAACAATAAACGGGAATTAATTGACTGAGAAAATATATAGGTATGCCAATATTGTCTTGAAGCTCTCGTTCAAATGCTACACTAGTATGCAGTTATAATAAATGCTGGAATATGGCAAACATTTTCCACAATAGAATATGGATTATATTGTTATGTTTGTCATGACGGGCCAATAAATATAATAAATAAGTATATTGTATTTTGAAAACAGTGGGTACATTTTAGCGTACCGGTATTGCAAATTAATAGAAATACTAGTAGACTCAGCTGTTTGTTGTATGATTGAGTTAAGCACTAATTAGTGAATTAATTGCATATTTCCTTCAATCATCGATACTTTGGTACGGCGCAATTATTTAAGCTCATTAATGAAGTCCACTAGTCGTTGGTGTTACATTATCTCGTGAACAGACAATACACTAACATACCATCCCATCATTCACCTTACCCAAACCCTCCCTTCAACCCCTTCTGTACCAGCGACGTCTTTTTTATTTGATTTCAGCTACAGATACGGTTTTATCAAGCTTAAGATGGATATATGATACCGTAGCTAAAATGATTAATTGAGATAATCTGTAGCCTTTTAATTGGTAAAAGTCCTTCCGAAGCTTCATAAAACCGTCTAAATGTAGCTAAGATAAATTAATACAAAAGAGGTTAATTATAAATCACTCAAGACAGCTTCTATTGCAATAGACTTTATACTAAATTATTCCTTATGTACAACCGGATGGGTTTTAATTGAATACTTTTATTTATTATTGTTTTATCACAATCATTTATTTATAACCTGCAGATTGCTTCGCTAGTGTTTGAATTAAGCGTAAATATTTGATAATTGCTTAGATTAACCCTTGTCTGGCGGGAACGGACTTAAGTCGGTCTAGAGAAGAAAGGACTATGTGGCGGGGACCGACTTAAGGCGGTGTGCAATGCTGAGCAATATTTGGCTCTGAGAGAGAGACGAGTGGTGGGAGGAGCGTAGGTCGGCTCTGACCGTTCGGCACGGCTCCCGCACCAGCACTGGGCCCTACTCCACACACACCCACACTCACTGCCTCGCTACATAGCGAATTATGTAAGGAAATTACCGTATTCTAGGGATTTTGCACTCGTCTTGCACGATCGTTGCAAGATAATGCGTGGTCGTAGAAGGATGGTTCTGGTGTCATTGGAAAGCTCAATTATTGCCCTTTCAGGGATACATAATTGTATTACGCTCTGGCTCTTGTTTATGCATGAAAAAGAGCACGGAAACAAGGTCGTTTAGGGTAAAACCACCCACTTGGCGGGTACCGTAGTAGAAGTTACTGACGGGCCCGCTCGTAAGGCGTTGAGATAAAACATCACAAGCAATTGTGTGCTACATATTGGTGAACATCGTCTTTTACCCCATGTATGGTTGGATGATGAACACAATTATATGCAGAGTCATTGCTTCTTGCTCCATCTCTCTCTCTCTCTCTCTCTGTCTCTCTGTCTCTCTGTCTCTCTGTCTCTGTCTCTGTGATTACTGTCAACATAGCCTTTGACACCATCACTTTTCATCTTCTTTCTGCTCATTAAATCTTCATCCACTCAGCAAGTCATTGAGTGAACCAACCACACCGTAAACTTGCCATTCATCTAGGTAAACATCATCCCTTAAAACAAAGCCTTTGTAATTTACTTTCTTTAACCTTATAACCACACGATTATTATTTAACTATTGGGTACTTTTATCTTCCATTATTAATTCACTGCCTACCAAAATACATGTCTAGCTAAGAAACTTACCAATCACCCATGTGTTGACAGTTATCTATTCATAACCAGTGTTGGGTGTACGGTAGCCTAATAAGTTATGTCTCAGCTGTCATTACGTTTGGATCGCTCTGTGCTGTATTAATGTCTGTCAGATGTTGAATAGGGTGGGTAAGTGTAGGAATCTGTTCACATATCTAACACGAAATTAAGAAATCCTGTTTAGATATTGCTGGTACCAATTATAAATTATAGAACAACATGCTCTTAGAGCCGAGACATCGCTTATTAGGCCGACTGTACAGTTGTGGTCACGATTGCCTGAACACCTCTTACTGCATAAACGAATCCCTCAACGTTAACCAGTAAACCAAAGTAACTCAATCAATAGTTTTCAATATACTTCATCTGTGTCTCATATATATTCCTCCTAATTGTCCACAGACATTCTTTACCACGACTGTACATACACCACGAAAGTAACAAGGGGTAGTGTTGGCCTCAGAGTTCAAACAACCCACTCTGTGACGCAAATGGAGTGGTAGGTAATGTTATTTCTACTGTACCTTTTCCTAACATAATTATATCCAGTCATTTTACGCAGTTGTGCACCTATTTATTCAAGGGAAGATTTTGTATTTACATAGTTATATATTATTATTGTATATCATTGTTGTAGTTGCCTGCCTAGACCTCCATCAAGCTTAACTAAATATTCCAAGACCCCCCTTTGTCATAAATTTGTGCAAATGCCCCGGCGCAAGGCCGGTTCCTCCTACATTGCAAGCTCGATATTGCTCGCCAGTAAAGAATTGGCACCTAAATGGCACTAAAGGTCTTAAGATCGCCAAACTAATGAGGCGAATGTCTTAACATCTGAAAACTAATGGGGCTAAACATGAGGGAGAAGGGGGTCGTATTTCCATATTAATTCGGCCAATAAGTTTTTCTCTTCCATCTCAATATGATTGGTATTTCTACATAACCTTTCTTATGACCACCGTTAGTATTCCCCTAATACCCTTTTGTTAAACCTGTTCAGTACCGGTGACGTCCTTTTCGCTATATTCCGTCAACGATTAGACGATTTTATTCATTGTAGGAGTGTAGCAGTTTAAAATACCTCCAAGTCTCTCATTTATCCCTTTTCATTCCCACATATCGTTCTTAAGCTACATAAAATCGGTACCGGTATTGAAATGGTTAAACACACTGTCTTGTGATGATGCTGATCTGATCCGTCTGTAACTCCTTCCCAACAATATTATAAGCTATCGGTCAACTTCCTTGTGACACATATGTTGTGTATTGCGTGAGACGATAAGTACCCATTCATGCCAACTTAATATGGATGTCATTGTAATAATTCATAGTAATGGTGCAGCTACTGTTGCACACATTGGGAGCAACAGAAGTGGAGGCGCCTCTTAAGATAACCTATTGAGGTGAACGATATATCATAGCTATTAAGAAAGGTAGGGGAAGGTGGCCTTGTACAGCACCATGGTCATCATTAAACAACGTTGTAATATTGTAAATATATTCATGGTGGAACTAGAATTGAGGAGCATTGTATTTTTTTTGTTTTAAATTATTTCACTCCCACCATCAAACACCTCCAAATGAAATTAATGAAAGCATGTGATCCTAGCAGGTTTCCAACCTGGGTTACTACATACATATCTTGAACACTCTAACCTTTACACCATCAAAACAGTAATAACGAAAGCGCAATAGCTACGGTACTCGAACAGAAAGATCACTCACAACCGCCGCTGATCTTCAGTATGTATGTTTAAATAATGCAACTCGACTCCACCCACAAATTGTCCACTTAGGCCGGGACAAGCAGCTTAACAATGTGTGTAATGTGTAAACAATTGAGGCTGATGGGGCGACTCGTGCGACACAATGACTAATCTCTCTCTCTCACTCCCATCTCACCAGCCTCCACAACCAACCAGTCAAAACAGATCATCCCCTCAGTCTGCAGTAATCAATATCCATCCTTATGTCGAAGCGTTATAGAAGTGAGAGTACCAACTTCGATGGTTATAATACATGTCATGATAATTAATAAGGCTGGCCAGACGTATGGAATGAAGGAGCTCTGTTGCCAGTGTTTCCCTATCCCTGTTTGGGTGTCGTGAAACTATTTTGTGTGATATTTTATGTCCTCATAAAGTTTGTTACCATTTCGTTGATGTTGTAATTTTATCAATAGTCGGCTCACGACAACATGAATTGTGTAGTTGTGTAGTTGAAGAACAGTTGGCCACATAAGTTCTGTTCCTCTCCATGATCTTATACATGGATATATATTACCCATGATTGAATTACGAGTGTAATTTCTTATGCAGTGGTTAACTCATCTGATTATTCAACTGATCATTAAAATAAACCACACTAGCAATTCATTAGTACTAATTTACTGTCATACACAAGACCACAACGAGGTAAATAACTTATGTGGCCAACTGTATACATAATTGTATATATATTTTTGACATCGGTGTTGGTACTATTATTGTTGTTACTGTTTTGGGCGTGACAATAAATGATAAAGTAGTTACAGCATTTGCTTTGGTTTTCCTGTAGAAATAATGTCAATAGTACTTAACACAACAACACTGGAACTAATTTCAGTTGTGGACACTGCTACGAAAGTGATGACTTCAATCCAACGTTCATTAAAATCTAAAATCGTTTCACAGTGGACCAAACTCTGCTTCCAGAGTGGAAGGATGACTTAACTGGACTGTGTAAATAAAACACTAATAGAACTGCGTCCAGAATCCATCATCCTGCGGTGATAAAAACCTTTGTGGTAGCCGACAAAATTAATAAGTCCAGTGGTATCATATGGTCAGAAAAAACCCCCACCCCCTGGAGCTAACATAATGGACAATCTGGAAGTCACCCATTAGGCCTAACCTGTAGACTATATTATGAAAGATGGCAGTGTACTATTTGTTTTTGTCTGTGTCTCAACATCAGGACTGTAGGCTGTTCAGTAGCCTGTAACTCTCACGAGGCCCCGAGATTATCGATTGAAGCATCGAGATGTTGGGTGCTTCATATTATATATATTTATATATATATACTGTATGTGTCGCACTAGATGGTCTCAGTGGAGCTTCAAAGTGTTGGTTGCTTCTTTTCTACACACGTCACTTGATTGGAGAGAGCAGGTATACGGTCATTCACAGCATCTTCATAGCATCTTCTATGTTATGAATTTGTGACGATATAGGGGGTGTTTTCTTGACGTGTCGGTGTAGCCAGGATACTTGTAGAACAGCAGGAACGATCAGATAACCTCGGAAGAAACCCTGACGTTTGGCGTGGACTCGGACTGAGGTCCTTTAGATCTGCAATTCATAACGTTATCCACTGTGCTATCGCTTCCCCCTAGTATTCATCAAAGGAAAAATTACTCTTGCGTCCAGGCACTTTGACCCCAACATCCCTTAATGATGGCTCTCTTGTCACTCTTGTGGCTTTGGGGGATACATTCGTCACAGACAGTCTGCCTTATGTCTCCTTCATACACATAGAAAACAAAGTCAGTGTGTTACATCATTGTAGTATCGGTTGCCTTGTCCTTCTCTCTTTTCTGTGCCATCCATTTCCCTGTCCTTCCCGTCTGTTCCTCCTGCCTTCCAGAACACGTCTCTTTTGAAGTATACTTCAGTAGTTTGCCATAAAAATACCAATTATTTTTAAATAATTAAAAACCTCGAGCATTCTCACTGTCACTGACCCTATTTTTGAGCTAAGAGCGAGTTCAATATTAAGATTATAGATAACTAATGTGTATTTTCCTTAATGTTGGTCCTGTCACTCTTTCAACTCTGGGGGAGGTACTCGTCACAGGCAGTTTTGGCAGAGTTTGCATATGAGAGTGAGCTATCAAAATGCTTAGGTGTAAAGGGTATCTGGTTGAGTGCTAACTACGTGACCTTGGAAAGATAGTTCGGATAGGGAACTCGAAAACTGTTGTGATTTACAGCGACCAAGCCTCTTGATTTTATAATTATTTGTAACGTTTAGCAACTGGCCACTTTAGTTAAGATTTACGGTGAGAGAAGAATAATGTGTATATTATTCAAATGTCTCTGGTTACATGGTTTAACTTGATTTATCGCCAAGGAATTGCTGTGCATAATTTACTGATCCGACCAAGATGGAGGTGAAGACATAGCAGGTGACTTTCAAGATACGATAACGTATTTTTTGGTTTTGTTTGCTAGCTGTTATTAGACGATATTATTCAGATTAGGAAGGGATTGTGGAAGTCAGAGGGTAAATAGAAATTTTATTTACCCTTTTATTTCCCACCCACAGACGAAGGGGAAGGCATAGCCGAGTGTCAAACGAAAACTGGGTCCATTATTTGTAAGTCTCTATTTTTAAATATAATTAGATACCCAAAGATAAATGTTGGTTTATAGTTAGAATTATGTCTTTGGAAGTGATAAAATGGCCATGTTAATTTCCCTATATTCCTTCTCACATACATTCAAGTCTTCAGACAACAAAATTCCGGTTTGACACCCTAATATATTATATTTTCATTCATCAGTTGTGTGTGTGTGTGTGTGTGTTCGTGTTTGTACGTAGTATAATTTCGTATTGGCCTTTGTTATTGATTTGTTGTATTTTCTTATTTAGGTTTAACCAGTTCCTTTTTGTCTGCTTAATACGCCATCAAAATGTAATTTCATGAATAGAGTATATAAGGACATATACAGTATACCGCCGGGTATCTGGTCCTTTTGTTATATGTGAATATCCTCTTGATGTGTAATATCTATATATGTGTAAACATGTAAAGGAACATATAACAATGAACTTATTATTATTATTATTATTATTATTAAGCCTAAGGTGTAGCAGGTGACTGTTACCGAAGGTGGATATATTGTTGTTGGACTCTCATCCGGTGAATTATGAGGTAGACACCATCGTCCACCCCTTCAGCCCCTCTTACCTTTGTTAACCCCTTCTGTATCGGCTACGTCCGTTTAACTTTATCCAGGCTGCTATTAGACGATTGTGTTGTTTCAAAAGGGCCTCCAGCAATTAACAAGCTTCGAACTGTATCACTTAACTATTTTTACTAGCACAGCATATTCTTAAATTGTACAAAAGCCTCAAATTATGGCTAGAATATAATTAAAAAGACGTCACCAGTACATAAAGGGGTAATGAGCATGTGATGGTTAGGCGGTACAAAATATAGCATTATAATATCCTTAAACTTTAATTTCATAGAGTAGCTGTGATGGACGACTTGGAGTAAACACCCATTCTCTCAAAGAGGGGGAAGTTTAAGAACATAAATATCCCACTAGTTATTCAGTTTTAAGCAATGAAACGATGAAATTATAAAATGATGGTCGTGGCTCAGGTATATATGTGTTGTGAAGATTTATAGTAAATTGCACTCTCGGGTACAGCCAGGGACAACAATTCTGTAACATATTGTCGAATTTGGTTAAAGAAGCATCTTTAATATTATAAGACGGTAAATAGTATTTCTAAATATATAAACAAAATCATTATGTTTACATAAAGTAAGGACGCAATGTTACGTTACAATAAACAATGAAGTAATGTTAAGTTCCATGGTATTATTCACTTTATTTAACTTGCCATTCATTGCTCGTTTTAATTATTGTGTAAGCAGTATCAAACCCAATTAAAGTATCATATATGTCGACGTTTTTATATCTATCTATCTATCTATTTATCTATATGTAGAGGTGTGGTTGAGTGGTCTTATCACTGGACGGATAATCCAAAGGACCCGGGTTCAAATCCCGATATGTCAATGAGAAGTTATTATTGGGATGGAATTTGTGCTGTACCTATAGTATCAGTGTATTACCACAAAGCCCACCGAAACGCCAAATAAATACCCTTATTGTTTCCTGATTAGATAGCACTGTACAAATATTCCCATATTAAACAAATATGCTATAGGGGTGCAATGCCTAGTGAGTTAATTGCTCAATAGGTGGTGTTCTGCGAGTGAGGGTCTGAGTCTAGGGGGTGATACAGTGAAGCACTGGAGCGAGGCAGCTTCAGAGATGTGACTGCTTCGAGCCGTGAGTGAGCAACTAAGCCCCATGCATCCTGCGAAGGCAAGATGGCAGGGGCTGGTTTCAGCTAAAAAGTGCTTCACATGTCTCACCCCATAGACTGGATCGAGACCTCATGGGTTTCATCATTCAATGTAGGACGGTTGAATGTACAGGACAGACTCTCAGCCTATGCCCGAGAGGGAGTAGTTGGAATATAGAAAACACAATACAAATAATACAAAAGTTCTTATGGTAACTTCTGCATTTCCAGGTATCTATCGAGTGGCAGCAAGAAGTGATGCTATATAAACTATCTAACATCTGAAGTGGTAAGTGTTGCACGTAAACGTCAGTTCATACTAGCATTAATATTAGTTTGCATAAAACGTTCGATTACTTTAAGATATATTCTATGTTTTTAAGAATACGAAGGGCTATAACACTAATTTTGTTAACTGATTTGTTAATTTTACAATATAATCAGGCATTTGGTTTTGCAATAGTATGTTAAGAAATAATCGGATTTGGGACTTACAAAAGATAATACAACTGCTAGGGAAGCTTAGCATTGTTCAGAGAGACTGTAGTGCAAAGTACTTTGAACTAATTGATGTTTTCTGTCTTTAAAAATATCTCACAACTAAATTGATTATACATTAGTGGGCGTATTGCCTCATAATAAATGCCCTGTAACCTTTTGCAAAAATAATAATATAAACCAGCATACATTAATTCAGTATGCTTCACAACAGGTGTTTAACACTCAAAGAGCGGGTGGTGGAGTATATTCACTGTGCCGCCCAGAGGGGGTTTTTACCATAAATGGGGTTGTTTCCGTGCTCTTTTTCATGCATAAACAAGAGCCAGAGCGTAATACAAGTATGTTTCCCTGAAAGGGCGTAAATTGAGCTTTCCAATTACACACGAACCATCCTTCTACGATCACTGGTTGTCTTGCAACGATCGTGCAACTGAAGGGCAAAATCGCTAAAATACGGTCATTTCGTTACATAATTACGTGTGTAGCGAGTGAGAGAGGGTGGAGTAGTGTGGAATACATGTCAGTGGGCCCACGACGGTCGTGGCGAGCGGTTATGAGGCAACCTACGCTCCTCCCACTGCTCGGCTCTCTCTCAGAGCCAATATTGCGCCAAAATTGCACACGGATTAAAGGCGGGCTCCTCCACATTGTCCAGCTTTTTAGATACAGACTTAAGTCGGGCCCTTCTAAAGAAGGGTTAAGACCGGTGAGGCAGGATCTCCCACCTCATAAACATTATCACACTGAACAACATGTTAAGGCACCTCATAAACCCTTCATCGTGACACCGACCACCCCAGGCACTTATCATGGCTCCCTTATATTGTATAGAGTTATCATTAGCAAACATCTGGCATCCACTGTAATGGTGCTTTACCTCCAGCATTATTGTGCTTAAGGGGAGATGGATAGTTTTTCTGGTCCCTCTTCTTCCTCATGTTTAGTACCATTAGTTTTGAGATTATAAGACGTTCACCCCATTAGTGTGATGATTTTAACACCTTTCACCCAATTTTGTTGTCAATTTTATCCTGGCGAGCCTGTAATTTTAAGAGGAACCGGTCTTCGGCCGGTACATTTTTCTACCGAAAAATGTACAAATAAATCTTGAAGGGGGTCTAGGGGGTGTTTTTTAAGGTTGATGGAGGTCTAGCAAGGAAACTAAAACATACATGATTAAATATGTTAATAGACCACAAAAAAAAAAACCCACTATCCCCTTAATTAGCTTGCCATTTTCTTGATATATTGATTTGTTTAAGTAATATTCACACATGTGTATTAGCCCACGTGTAAATACTCTATTTCTGTTACTCACAATATTCTGGCTTGCATGTAGCCTTATAATATGCCTTATAATTCGCTCATTTTATCCATAATATTATATTGTGCACTTTTCGCCTTCTTTTTACTCAACAAAAGTTATCTTATCCAGTGATCATATGTCCATCCAAGGATAATCCCTCATACAGCATATTAGATCATCCTACGATTTTCATTTTTGAATTCGTATGTGAAACTAATATTTGTTCCTATGCGAATAATCATCTACTATTAGCCAGCCGTCTAACTGTGTACATAATACATATACTGTACATCCTGAAAGTCTGACCTTATAGCAAGGCTAGTTTTAATGATAGTTATTTATCTGGTGGTCATTTACCCCTCCTTGTTATAGAATGTCTACAAGTACATATTATACTAATAATTTTAACGTATATAGATCAGCCGTATATACTCCAATTATCTATGGAAACTATCCTTTTATTCTTTCAATTTTGTCTTGATTTTTCTTGTCAACAATTTGTTTTGTACATATACTAGTTTCATAAACCCAAAACAGTCATCAGGTTCAGTAGATAATCATAGAACTATTAACAGTTATGGGAATTGCTAAGATACGTTACAATATGAACAACTAAATGCCAACATCCTTATTAGGCAGTGATACCAATGTAAGTGAAAACACATAATGTTAGCATGTGGAAGGTTTGTTATATTTAATCATACATTTTATGTCTAAGCTTAAGATACAGAAGACATAAATATTTATACGACAGTGCTTCATCATGAAGTTCACTTCGCTATCTCAATCTTCTGTAAAATATAGAAAGAAAAAAACCCACACACACCTTCAGTTCACCTCCTTACCTCAACCCTATTTATAATAATCTAAAACAGAAATTCAGCAGCATTTTCCCGCTCCACCGTTCATGCAGACATTACCATATAATGAGGACCTCGTAGACATAAACACTCAACATTATTCATGGTAATATGTACGAAAAATTTGCCATTACCTTCCCATGGCCCGCGTAAAACCCGTAAGATAGTAATCAGACCGACGATTATTAAGCCTTTCAATGTCTGTGTTGGTTGGTCGGCAGTGCTCGCGGAGATAGAGATATACTGTATATCAGCACATCTGAGATCAGTATCAGCACTGGCTATCTCTGTATCTTTGGGGAGGCACATAGGCATTTGGTGCTCTGGTGCTGACGGGGGCTGGCAGTTGTTTCGCCCATAATAATTCGGCCACTCATTTATTATTATATTGTATTAATTTACTTACTTATATATTTAGTTTTGTTTTACTTGAGGTTAGTTAGAGTACGTTAAGTGCATGTGAATCGGGTAGAGTTTAAAGTGTGTATATATTGAATATTATTTATGTGCATCAATTGGAATGAGATGTCCCTATGCACATACGTACACACATACATTTTATACTGAGAGAGAGAGAGAGAGAGAGAGAGAGAGAGAGAGAGAGAGAGAGAGAGAGAGAGAGAGAGAGAGAGAGAGAGAGAGAGAGAGAGAGAGAGAGAGAGAGAGAGAGAGAGAGAGAGAGAGAGAGAGAGAGAGAGAGAGTACAAAGGAGTACAAAGGAAATCAAGCAACAACAGATCTAGTGACCCTTCTAGGTTGCTTGTCCTCCAAAACACTGAGGATCAAGTGTCCAAACAGTGGTTTAGAGTGGGTAAGGGAACATTGGAAAGGGAATTACTGCCCTGGAACTAATGTCCGTGGCAGGATTAGGAAGTTAGTAGGGGACAGATGGGTTAGTAACTGAGGGGGGATAAAATAAAGTTATTCATTTACAAACGCAGTCAGTCGTGGGTTTGATGCGAGATATTTGTCTAGGCGGAGTTTAAATGAATCAACGGTGATGCAGTCTATAACGTTTCGGGGAAGCCCATTCCACAAGTTGACAACTCGATTGAAGAAGAAATTCTTAGATTCGTGTGAGTTAAAAGATTTACCAATAATTTTGCAACCGTTTTCCCCGCGTGTAATTAGATTGGTCGATAGTGAAGTACTTACTACAGTTCATATTGTCGATGCCTTTGATGATTTTGAACACTTGAATTAAGTCACCTCTTAATCTGCGCTGGGTTAAAGGAAATAGATTTAATTCTCTAAGACGCTCTTCATATGGTTTGTTCTTTAGGCTAGGTATCATTTTGGTAACTCTACGTTGAACTCGTTCTAGCTTGTTTATATCTTTTTGGTAATAAGGGCACCAGGATTGAACGCAGTATTCCAGAAGAGGGCGGACTAATGAATTGTAAAGGGTTAGGATAACTTCTTTGGATTTATGCTCAAATGACCTGCCTATAAAGCCAATTATTTTGTTTGCCTTCTTAACAACTTCTGAACATTGTTGACTCGGTTTTAGGTTACTCGATATTGTTACTCCCAGATCGGTTTCTCTGTTTACATTCTTAAGCTGAGTGCCATTCATCGAATAGTTTGCTTTCTCATTTAGGTATCCGATATGTAGTACTTTACATTTATCCGCATTGAAACTCATTTGCCAAATTTGGGCCCAACATGACAATTTATCTAGATTGTGTTGCATATCGTCAACTTGTTCTTTTGAGAGTACGCTATTTGCAATTTTTGTATCGTCAGCAAATTTTGAGATTGTACAGGTGAGACCCTCATCTATGTCGTTGATGTAAATTAGAAAGAGAATTGGTCCTAGTACCGATCCCTGGGGTACCCCGCTACTTACATTGGTCCATTTTGATGCCTTACCGTTTATGACTACTCTTTGCTTTCTGTCGCTGAGCCAATTTTCTATCCATTTCAACACACCGTCTTGTATTCCATGCGCTTTTAGTTTTAGCAGTAAACGTTTGTGGGGAACTTTGTCAAAGGCCTTTTGAAAATCAAGGTATATAATATCTACAGCTTTACTCTCATCGTAGAGGTTGAGGATATCGTGGAAGAAGTCTAAGAGGTTTGTTAAACAGGAACGTTTTTTACGAAAGCCGTGTTGAGTATCTTTAAGTATGTTATTTTCCTCTAAGTGATTTACGAGTCTGTCTCGTATGACCGTTTCTAGCATTTTACATACAACTGAGGTTAAGCTAATTGGACGATAGTTACTGGGTAGGGATTTGCTGCCTTTTTTGAATATCGGTGTTACGTTGGCTAGCTTGGCTAGAGAGAGAGAGAGAGAGAGAGAGAGAGAGAGAGAGAGAGAGAGAACTGGAAATATGTGTAAGTTTGAGGGAGACTGCATAGACTACCTTCGAGTTTTGTGATGTTTTTTTCTCACATTATCTCATCGTCTCTCTCTCTCTCTCTCTCTCTCTCTCTCTCTCTCTCTCTCTCTCTCTCTCTCTCTCTCTCTCTCTCTCTCTCTCTCTCATCTGATATACTTGTTTGAATAATGTCAACATTCAACTTCTTTCATCAAAACATATAAATACATAGACAACAACTATGTCTATGTTGTTGTTGTTGACGTTTATAAAATAAATACGTCAACAAGAACAACATAGACAACAACTATGTCTATGTTGTTGTTGTTGACGTGGATAAAATAAACACGTCAACAACAACAACATAGACAACAACTATGTCTATGTTGTTGACGTGTATACAATAAACACGTCAACAACAACAACATTGACAACAACTATGTCTATGTTGTTGTTGTTGACGTGTATACAATAAACACGTCAACAACAACAACTTATCAACAACTTTGGCACATTCTATTGTCAGCATCCAGCATTCTGTATACTGGTACTTCATAATCTTCAACTTTAACATTAAACCTTACGTCAACCCTATTTAGTATAATAAAGCAGAAATTCAGCAGCATTTTACCGTTCCACCGTTCATGCAGACATTACCATATAATGAGGACCTCGTAGACATAAACACTCAACATTATTCGCTCTCTGGACCTCTATCAAGCTTACAAATACAATACCCCCAAGAACTCCTTTTGCGACGAATTTGTACATTTTTCGTAAGAAAAATGCCCTGGCCGAAGGCCGGTACCTCCTAAATCTACACCTAAATTGCCTGAAAGGTCTTTATTTTAGCGAAAAAATTGGTGCGAAATGTCTAAAATCGACAAACTAATGGGGCAGGAACCTTGAAATTTCTAAATTAGTGGGGCTAAGCTTGAGGGAGAAAGGGGTCTAGCAAAAACCTAAGCCTCCCCTTGAGATGCACTGGTCCTTGACCTCCGTGTGTTTCGTATCCATTCATCTTTCTTTTTCTTGTTTCTTTTTCTTTTTGTTTTATTGTTGCTAACAATCATGTTTATCAAATATAAGGAACGAAGAGTATCCAATACAAGGAACCAAGAACATCAATATATGTAACTGTCATTCGCAATACCTTCTAAAACCCAAAATAAGTTGGATTCATTCATCAAGTACCCTAATGTGCAAGGGTGTCATCAATCTAAACTTTCTGATGACAGTGTTGTGGATTAGGCTACAGTAGAAACGTACTTGACATAGTCTATTCCTATTGTAATACCCGTTTACATCAATACCATTGTTATGTGCATACTGAGTGCCAGTTACTTTCTTACCAAGCTGCCTCATCAAATATCTCTACACATACTTTTTTTTTGTAGAACAATCCGGATCAGCCAGATGACCTTGATATATTATTGCATATAATTCAATCCCTAACAACAAATATAATATATATAAACTTATTACAGTTAAAAAGACCCAAGAGCATATATTTACCACATTTTAAAGTATAATACTCAAGAATATTATATATTGTACAGTGTACACCCACGGAATCAATATCTGGACAATCATAATAAAACCCTGAGAATATTATTGCTTGACACTCTGGCTTTAGCGGCCCTTCTCATTTTATTAGTTGATCTCGCTTCATATCACCGCCACGAAAATATCAATATGCAGAATTAAAAGGATGAGGTGAAAGTGTTGTATTCAAAGTTTGAGATAATATAAGTGGATGACAAGTGGTTTGAGTATGTAATTAACCAGCAAAGTGAGGTTGTACAGTATCATAGCTAATAGTGTTTGCATAAATTACTAACATAAACAAATACACGAGTTATTACTAATATATTTTGTGTAGTGTAAATCCGGTGTCACACGAGCGCTCTTTGCGGCATATTCTTAATGCAATATTGGTCTGGCATCTTCTTATGTATAATTATATATTATGTCAGTCTCATAAAATCAAATACACTCAGTCTAGTTGTCGATTCCAATGCGAAAATGCCGAAAACTAGTATGATAAAAAGCTTGCTCTATGAAATTGACAGAAAGAGCGCTCGTGTGACATTGCCTGAAAATACAAAATACTAATGCTAATATTAAGTGTGACAATGTTGGGTGGTTGACAGCAACTACCTATAGGGTTTAGTTGGGTGTTGAGATGACTTACGGAGATTAGCCAGGGAGGAAACAACTTTGGCAGATGATAATATTAACAAGATTCGTTTATATGATGTCCGTGTATATTTAGTGGTCAGTGCTTGTGTGTGTATGTTTGCCCACTTCATAGAGGAGGGGGTGGGGCGTTAGTTTGCTCCCTATGCCTCTCTGAAGCTTAAACACACACATACACACACACACTAGCCCCCCCCCCCCCCTTCAAGATACTATAAGAATGGTTTGGAGAATAAGATAGCTATACTTGCTTGTCTACTTATTATTTGAATAACTCTTCTTCAGCTTATCGTTGGGGGCTGCTTGAGCGAAGTAAAGTCTAAGGATATTATTTTTGTTTGAACTAGGATTCGGGTTTGATCAATGGAAATGAGACTGCTGCTCTGCCCTTTGTATAATGCTTACTTTAACTTGAATCGTTGTCAGTTGGGCTTTGTCGTATACCCTTTATCTTCCCCCTGAACTCTTCCCCATGCTATGTACTGTATTGTATTATGTTATGCCGGTATCACACGAACGGTTTTTTTTCCCCTCAACATTTATCCTCAACACTGGTCTGGTAGCTTATGAGGTCAACATATAAACTATTTCGGTCACCTATATATTCATCTATCATCAGTATAGTTTCCGATACCAGTGCTGAAATACTTCAGAAATTTGGCCAGAATAATGTTAATCATCGAATGTTGACCATAAAAGTTATCGTGCTTACAACATACCACAACACACCTTGACCATTTAAGGGGAGATGGTTCACTTTTTGGGCGATTTTTGCATGTATTCGTTATTTTTCTAGTTTCCTCCCTAGACCTCCATTAAAAAACCCCACAAACATCCATTAGATCCCCCTTCTAGATTAATTTGTAAATTTTGCGGTAGAAAAATGTCCCGGCCGAAGGCTGGTTTTTCCAACATTACAGGCTCACTATCATTACAGGCTCACTATCATTACAGGCTCACTATCATTACAGGCTCACTATCATTACAGGCTCACTATCATTACAGGCTCACTATCATTCGCCAGGGAAAAAAATCGACACCTAAATAGCACGAAAGGTCTAAATATTGACAACAAAATGGGGTGAAAGGTCTTAAAATCGACTAACTAATGGGGCAAGCATCTTAACAACTGAAAGCTAATGGGGCTAAACATGAGGGAGAAAGTGGTCCAGAAAACCGGCCTATCCCCCCTGAAGTCCGTGGGTCAGGTAATAGATACCTTACACCTTCCAGGCTGCTTATTTCAGAGCCACCACCACCACCGTCATGTTAGCGGCGGGGTGATAACAGTCTGAATATATTAATACACTTTTAAAGGGGTCTCTCACAATCGATTTTTCCGTAATTTTTTGCGGGCAATTGTAGTCTGGCACCTTCAAAATAAAAATTCCATAACAAATTAACTACCTAACATAATCTACCATCAATCTAGTTTCCTAATCTAATGTGAAAGAGCTTTATAATAGAATAAGAACAAACTTACTCGTCGAACACTGACGGAAAATGCGCTCGTGCGACACCGTTAAAGACGTGTTCACTTGAACTGTCTGGAGTTGGAACTCGAGGGGACCTTCACTTAATTATAATCAGTCATGATTATGTGTTTATATGGTAGATTACATCATATGAATACAGGACCGGTCAATGTGGTGTTTGGGGAACTGTCTGGTGATGTGATGGTGTCTTATGGTGTTTGATTGTCAGGTAGTTGTGGTGATTGTTTTAGATAGTGGCGGAGTAAATATTGAAGAGGGAAAAGGTGCAAATATTTCAGAGACAGCGCATTGCTGCAAAGAAATGTACTGCCCACTGGGCCTTAACCATGATTATTATCCTCTGTCTCATTTATATTTTTACATGGTTGCAAATTAAGCTAGTTGACTGTGTTTATATACACATGTAGGTAGTAGTGGGAAAGGTTCTTCATGTAGATAAGAACTAATAGGGATGTACGAAAGAAGGGATCTGCCTCGTGTGGGCCAGTAATCCCTTTGCTAATTTCAATTTGTATTATATTTCTAGTAAATACGATACGCAGCTAAATGTAAACACGCTGACCCAAACATTTCATAATCGTATTTAGTCACAGAATATTATTTGAGATTGCTCCTTGTTTTGGTAGTTCCAATAGTCTTCTATGTGAGCGTTCTTACTATTCTCGTGTTATCAGTTTGTATTTTATGAGGAACCGGCCTTCAGCTGGGATATGTTTCCACTGAAAAAATTACAAATGATCTCGAAAGGTGGACTTGGGAGTGTTTTTTTAAGCTTGAAAGAGGTCTAGGAAGCAAACTAAAGAAGAAAAAAAAATAAGTTCTTTGATTAGTTGATTTAGAATTATATGATTTATCCATATATTTGACGCCTCACCCTGACTGACACACAATATATACTGCTTGAATACTTGCTTGAGGCTCACTGACGTTTTATTAGATGAACACTGATAATCACACCTGTTTATCTTTTATGGGATGAGAGGCAGACTGATTGATGTGCAAATATATAGGAAATAGATTCTGCATTTGGTAACTGAAGGGAATGATAGAATAATTAGATGTTATTGTTTAGAATATATGATACGTGCAAGATGGAAAGATGCCTGAGTGACTGAAGTGATCAATACGTTATTGGTTATATAATGACTAATTCCTTTTTAAGATAGCTAGATTAATGGAAACGTAATTGTTAGATATTCGGCATATTAATGATACCTCTATGCTTGCCAGGAGGAGAATGAAATGAAATAAATTCGTCCCGAGTTCCGTAGGGTTAATTGTAAAAATCCCTTGTAGTGAGTGTACTCTGAAACAAGGGTCCCACCACGTTGTATGGAATTAATTTTCCTCAAGTAGGATTTTCCTTCTCCCATATATATGGGAAAAGGTTGGTTAACTGTTCTCATACTGTGGTCGAGTGGGTTAAAACATGGGATGTCATTCTGATTGACTGCGGTTTGAATCCTTGTATTCTTCTTATATTATGTATTTCTCCAATTTCTCCTTTATATAATTATTATAAGTTAATATAACAATAATCCTCCAGTGACAACCACTGAGCCAGCCTAATGAACCAGCCAACTGTGTCAATGATCGAGCAGAACATTCTCTCTTCGAACTAACACAACCATTCTTACTGTTTTGCCAATTAATCATGTCACTGAATGATCATACGGTTCTCTAGTACATAGTTATATTATTGGATAAGTCACCTTAGCTAATTTGGTTTTACATAAAAATTCCCCAAATGAGTGAGCCATTGAGTCAACAAACCACTCACTCTTTCAACCAGCAACAAGTCTGGTGTGTACAAACAGGACTTGAAATACGTATGGAATGTTGGTCTTTGGTCTGAGACAACACCCTCCCTGTTGTTAACTCACGTTGGTTTATATATTATAATTTATGTAAATGTCGGTGTATCTTAAGCAGTTATGATATTTTGTTCAAATAAACTGCAATACCTTAAATACAAAGGGAAAGATGAGATAACTATATTATTAACAAAGCAATTCTAATACAATACTTAATACATGTATACACTATAATAATACGTAAGCTGCATTAGATTATCTAAACAACGACTGTAGTTTTATTCTCTTCACCTGCACACCGATAATAAACACTCCTAACTAACCTCTCAATAATAAAAAGATCTCCTCCCATACTTGTCCATACTAGGTCCACCACACACACACTCTCGCACGCTTACCCACACTCTCACTCACTCTCTCACATACACACACATTATTTTTCTCTCTCTGTGTTAAATAGTGTGTGTGCTGGTGTGTGTGTGTGTGTGTGTGTGAGAGAGAGAGAGAGGTAGATCATTAGGGGTCGTCGTGGCTATTTCAGTAAATTGAGTTTCATATTTCTTTTATCATTTCCACCTTTCTCCCCTAACCCTTCCTCCCTCACCTTGCCCCCCCCCCCCTTACCTCTCCACCCACCACCCCTTACCTCTCCCCTACCCCACCCCTTACCTCTCCACCACCCCTTACCTCTCCACCCCACCCTTTACTTCTCCATCCACCACCCCATACCTCTCCACCCCACCCCATACCTCTCCACCCCACCCCTCCCCTTACCTCGCCACCCCACCCCACCCCTTACCTTTTCACCCCACCCACCCCTTACCTCTCCACCACCCCTTACCTCTCCCCCACCCACTTACCTCTCCCCCACCCCTTACCTCTCCACCCCACCCCTTACCTCTCCACCCCACCCCTTACCTCTCCACCCCACCCCTTACCTCTCCACCCCACCCCTTACCTCTCCACCCCACCCCTTACCTCTCCACCCCACCCCTTACCTCTCCACCCCACCCCTTACCTCTCCACCCCACCCCTTACCTCTCCACCCACCCCTTACATCTCCCCCACCCCTTACCTCTCCCTCACCCCTTACATCTGCCCAGCCCTTACCTCTACCCAGCCCATACCTCTACCCCACCCTTTACCTCTCCACGACCCCTTACCTCTGTCCAACCCTTACCTCTACCCCACCTCTTATTTCTCCCCCACCCCTTACCTCTCCACCACCCATTACTTCTCCACCACCGTTAGTCGATGAAAATGGAGAATACACCAAAGACGAAGTACAAATGAGTAATGCCCTCAATACCTTCTTTGCATGAGTTTTTACAACGGAAGACCTCAGTGATATCCCTACACCATCGCCGATTCAGATTGATAATTCAGATGTTCTAAGCAATATCACCGTTACAGAGAGAGAAGTATTGAATTGTTTAGATAAACTCAAGGTAAATAAAACTCCTGGACCTGATACAATCTCACCTAGAGTCCTAAAGGAAGCTACGGATGAGGTCTCTAAACCACTGATATTGCTATTCAATAAATCCTTGCAGTCTGGAACTATGCCTGATCAGTGGAAGCTAGCCAACGTAACACCGATATTAAAAAAAGGCAGCAAATCCCTACCCAGTAACTATCGTCCAATTAGCTTAACCTCAGTTGTATGTAAAATGCTAGACACACTCATAAGAGACAGACTCGTAAATCACTTAGAGGAAAATAACATACTTAAAGATACTCAACACGGCTTTCGTAAAAAACGTTCCTGTTTAACAAACCTCTTAGACTTCTTCCACGATATCCTCAACCTCTACGATGAGAGTAAAGCTGTAGATATTATATACCTTGATTTTCATAAGGCCTTTGACAAAGTTCCCCACAAACGTTTACTGCTAAAACTAAAAACGCATGGAATACAAGACGGGGTGTTGAAATGGATAGAAAATTGGTTCAGCGACAGAAAGCAAAGAGTAGTCATAAACGGTAAGGCATCTAAATGGACCAATGTAAGTAGCGGGGTACTCCAGGGATCGGTACTAGGACCAATTCTCTTTCTAATTTACATCAACGACATAGATGAGGGTCTCACCTGTACAATCTCAAAATTTGCTGACGATACAAAAATTGCAAATAGCGTACTCTCAAAAGAACAAGTTGACGATATGCAACACAATCAAAATAAGTTGTCATGTTGGGCCCAAATTTGGCAAATGAGTTTCAATGCGGATAAATGTAAAGTACTACATATCGGATACCAAAATGAGAAAGCAAACTATTTGATGAATGGCACTCGGCTTAAGAATGTAAACAGAGAAACCGATCTGGGAGTAACAATATCGAGTAACCTAAAACCGAGTCAACAATATTCAGAAGTTGTTAAGAAGGCAAACAAAATAATTGGCTTTATAGGCAAGTCATTTGAGCATAAATCCAAAGACGTTATCCTAACCCTTTACAATTCCTTAGTCCGCCCTCTTGTGGAATACTGCTTTCAATCCTGGTGCCCTTATTACCAAAAAGATATAGACAAGCTAGAACGAGTTCAACGTAGAGTTACCAAAATGATACCTAGCCTGAAGAACAAACCATACGAGGAGCGTCTTAGAGAATTAAATCTATTTCCTTTAACCCAGCGCAGATTAAGAGGCAAATTAATTCAAGTGTTCAAAATCATCAAAGGCATCGACAATATGAACTGTAGTAAGTAGGCTACTTCACTATCGACCAATCTAATTACACGCGGGGAAACAGGTGCAAAATTATTGATGAATCTTTTAACTCACACGAAGCTAAAAATTTCTTCTGCAATCGAGTTGTCAACTTATGAAATGGGCTTCCCCGAGATGTTATAGACTGCAGCACCGTTGATTCATTTAAACTTCGCCTAGACAAATATCTCACATCAAACCCGAGACTGACTGCGTTTGTAAATGAATAACTTTATTTTATCCTCCCCTCAGTTACTAACTCATCTGTCCCCTACTAACTTCCTAATCCTGCCACTGACATAGTTCCCTTTCCAATGTTCCCTTACCCACTCTAAACCACTGTTTGGACACTTGATCCTCGTGTTTTGGAGGACAAGCAGCCTAGAAGGGTCACTAGACCTGTTGTTGCTTGATTTCCTTCGTACTCCTTAGTACCCCTTACCTCTCCATGGCCCCTTACATCTCCACGGCCCCTTACTTCTCCACGACCCCTTACCTCTCCACCACCCCTTACCTATGCCCAGCCCTTATCTCTCCCTCACCCCTTACCTATGCCCAGCCCTTATCTCTACCCCACCTCTTATCTCTGCCCTGCTCCATCCTTTACCTCCCCACTCCCTCACCACTTACCTCTTCTCCAGCCCTTACCTCTACAAACATCTTATCTCTACCCTGCTCCACCCCTTACCTCCTCCTCCAGCCCTTACCTCTCCCCCAGCCAGCCAGACTATCATATATTTGGCTTGTGTTTAACTCACTATTTATTTGTGAGTACATTATTCAGCTTTGTTTGCCCTGCCTGTTCTCGATCTATCTGTCATGTATCCTCTCGTGTTCCCTCATGAAAGCTGAACTGGTCTATTTTCGAAATAAATATTCTTCAGGCTCAGTAAATTAATCCTTTTAAGATCCCATTTTTCTATGTATTCTGGCTATTATTAGATCAATATATTCAAATTAAAAGAATATATGGAAGCCTGAGGGTTAATTGAGATCGTATTCACCCTTATAATTCCCACAGATCCTTCCTAAACTGTATAAAATGGTCTAATGATACCCAGCATACACGGTCAGAATGCGTCATAATCTTCAAGGGTTGGTAACAATTACTTACGATGCACATACTGGATGCCGATATTTATACGATATATACACGGTACAATGGGCCTCACTGATTGAACAATTATAGTATGTTGTTTTCGCCTTTGTGTTTTATAATAAATAATTGTTGTTATGCTACTGAGATAAACATCATGTATTATCCTTTCTCACATATTAGATATATTACTATTACGTGTCACAATAACCGAGAAAACCACTGTTGACCGTATTATTATAATCTACGTTTGTGGTAAAGACAATCATGGTGGATTGAAATGTTGTGCATGTGTGTGTGTGTGTGTGTGTGTGTGTGTGTGTGTGTGTGTGTGTGTGTGCGCGCGCGCGCGTGTGTGCGCGCGCGCGTGCGCGGTAACTCCTTATAGTATCAGTTGCCTAGCTACTCTCAGAATGTTATATAAAGTTCACCTTAGATTGGATTTCTTGTAGTCCAAAATCAATGGAGAGAGCTTCACCATCTGATCTCCAATGATTTCTTCTCAAGGGGAATCTTATGCTTACGATATTATTTACCAGTAGTTTAGCCAATATGTTGACAAACATCATATGATGAAGGAGTGTCAATAAAGACATATCACGATTGTAATATAAAAATGACGTTGAATGCTAATGGCAATGAATTTCGTAAGTATTGACTGGAGAAAAATATAGGCAGTCACATGAAAAGAGATTTTAGCCAATTTGAGCGATATTGTAGATATTATATCATTATTCTAGCGAGTTTCAGCATTTATATGCTGAATTTATATGTTCTAGCAGCCTTCTAGCGACTTTTGAGAACGGATCTAGCGGCATTTTGTGTTTTTAATTTGTAACTTTGATTTCAATGCTGCAAGGCCATTCACTGCGTATTCCAGTTGGATATTCCGCTTCGAAGGCTATGACCAAATACCTTACTAACTCTCTCATAATGCTAACTATTCTCCTTGCTGTTTATTTAATATTGTAGGCATATTATTTTTATTTAATTTGCCTTAATGTGTGTGTGTGTGTGGGGGGGGGGGTCTGGATCCCCTTCTTCCGCATGTTTAACGCCATTGGTTTTGAAATGTTATGACCTTCACCCCATTTGTTGTGCGATTATAAGACCTTTCGCACCATTTAGATGTCAGTATTTTCCTGGTGAGCGATAACAAACTTTCCATTTAGGAGGAACTGGCCAAAGGTCGGGGAATTTGTCTACCGAAATATGAACCATTTATTTGTTTTTATTTATTTTTGTTATTAGTAGTAGTATTAATATTATAATTATTTTTATTTTTATTTTTGAGGGGAGGTCATTGGGATATTTTTTAGAGCTTGATGGAGTCCCAGGGGGCTAACTAACACATAATAAATAAATACACGAATAAAATGACACAATAAATAAAAAAAAAAAACATCTCCTTAACCATTTATGTAGATATCTCAAACTCCACACCTCTTCTCTCTCTTTCTCTCTCACCGACCACTTTCTAGTATCTGACCTTTGACTTCAGCCTATTACTGTTAGATCCACAGTTAGGTTTTCATTTATGTATAGCATTATGCTATATTTCTCTAGTATCTGACCCTTGACTTCAGCCTATTACTGTTAGATCCACAGTTAGGTTCTCATTTATGTACCGGTATAGCATATACTATATTTCTCTAGTATCTGACCTTTGACTTCAGCCTATTACTGTTAGATCCACAGTTAGGTTCTCATTTATGTATAGCATATACTATATTTCTCTAGTATCTGACCTTTGACTTCAGCCTATTACTGTTAGATCCACAGTTAGGTTCTCATTTATGTACCGGTATAGCATATACTATATTTCTCGAGTATCTGACCTTTGACTTCAGCCTATTACTGTTAGATCCACAGTTAGGTTCTCATTTATGTATACCATTATGCTATATTTCTCTAGTATCTGACCCTTGACTTCAGCCTATTACTGTTAGATCTCAAAGCCTATTGCGGATTCGCTTGAGCAGGGCATCATCACTTGAGCTTAACTAGGCTACAAGAGGTTGAAGTCTTGTTTATATTTGTTGGTGCTGGTAGAATGTACCTGTACCTTTATTTTACTTTATTAGTTATTTTATTTTTTTATTTTTTTACATCCATGGCACTTATCTTTATTAACTTTAGATTGATATTGTAATTGTTACTTCTGAATAAAACATAATTATGTTCTTCCCTAATCCACAACAATGACATACGCTGAATAAAACATAATTATGTTCTTCCCTAATCCACAACAATGACATACGCTGAATAAAACATGATTATGTTCTTCCCTAATCCACAACAATGACATACGCAATATATTTTTCATCAATGCTATAGCGGGATTATTTTGTTCAGCAATGGCATGTACAGTCGTGGTCAGGAATAATTGAACACCTACGGTATTAATGATCTTTGTAGCTCAAGCGGTGTATCAAAATAGTTCGCCATTGTATCGTAATTGTACTTCCAAAAAAAATCAATAAATTCCTGACCACGACTGTACATTATTTCCATTTATTACCGTTCATTATAAAAAAACAAATATATATATTAGCATTGTTACAGTGTTGACCTGGACCCCGCCCGTGATAACAATTTGTTAACATGGTGGACAACACAGGGGGTTACATTATTATATCTTACCCTGCTATTACTGTGTGTGTGTGTGTGTGTGTGTGTGTGTGTGTGTGTGTGTGTGTGTGTGTTTTGCCTTGGGGTGGGTGTTTGACTGTCTCTCTCTATTTTTCATATATCTGTGTTAATTTCAACTCTGTTCACATGTGTGTTTTTGGTAACTGAGAAGCTCTGGTGAGAGATTACACTCCCGACTACTCATTGTTACCCATTTATTATGAATTTGAATTCGTAGGTTAGATTAAGGATGATGAAATCTATAAAACTTATTTCCAGTATTACCTTTTATATAATCTTAATAAATTGCTTTGGTGCAGCCCACTAGAGTAACAACCTCTCTTTGTGACTAATGCCGTTGGACTCATTGTGTTTGATCCCTCCTCGACAGACTAATAAAATGGTTGATGTTATGGCATCCCATAACGGGGAAGGAGGTGCCCGGGGATATGTAGCAGGGGAGGGTCAGACAATTGTTACACCAAAGAGATGTAACAATAATATAAACTCAAAATGTAAAACTTGTCCATATTTTCTTGAAAGTTCTACTTTCACATCTACCGTTACCGGTAAAACATATAATATTGTAAACATTACCAATCAGAGACTTAGTTGTAAAACAAAGAATGTAGTGTACCTTTTGTCATGCAATCGCTGCCTCTCACAATATGTTGGAGAGACTAAACAACAATTTAACATCCGTAACAATGCGCACAGAAGAAGTACAGTCAACAAAGATGTTTATACAGGATGCCCACTTATTCATGAATATTTCACCGAAGGTTGCTGTAGAAACGCAAACTATTACTGTCAAGTTTTAGAGAAAATACCCGATGTAGGATCAATCACTGAACAGCAAACTATAAGGAAAAACAGAGAAACCCTTTGGATTAAAGAGCTACGCACTGTATATCCTTTTGGCCTTAACAGCCGAGTTGATACAAATCAAAGAGGAGATTTTAATAAGCTCGACAGATATACCAACAGAGTACGGGGTAAAAAACGAGGTAAAGACAAAGTTTGGCATATAGATGACATCGTAAATACCATTAATGAGAAGTGTGAACATTCTAACAATGAGTTAATCCGATTTTGCTGCAAACAATTTCCACAAATCCCACGCCCAAAGTTGAAAATAATTGCACAAAAACTATTGGATAGTAATGTTCCAACACATAATATGGACATAATTGTAAAGATAATTTCTAGATATCACGAACCTGGGACTAATACGGACAAAGACAAAACTAAAAAGGAAAATAGAGCCCAAATAAAACTCAATTTCGTCAATAAAGGTATAGAAATGATAAACATTGGAAAAATATTTCACGATAAGAATGTCAAAGACTTTTCCACTAGAGATAACTGAACATCCCATGATTGTATATAAGTATACCAAACCAGTGAGAAATAATATTGTAAATTATAGACAAACCGTACAGGATGCTGTGTTTGAACAATGGTTGAGAGATGAAGACAAGTGTGACTGTGATAATTATAGACAAACCGTACAGGATGCTGTGTTTGAACAATGGTTGAGAGATGAAGACAAGTGTGACTGTGATAATTATAGACAAACCGTACAGGATGCTGTGTTTGAACAATGGTTGAGAGATGAAGACAAGTGTGACTGTGATAATTATAGACAAACCGTACAGGATGCTGTGTTTGAACAATGGTTGAGAGATGAAGACAAGTGTGACTGTGATAATTCGCCTTTCAAGAATGAACACCACAAACGTAATCACCGGCGACCTTGGTATAGTAGAAAATGTTAAGCTGAGAAATCTATTGAAAAACGGGCCGAACTATAGGGAACCTAGAACGCTAAACTGGCAAGTCGTCAAGAAGGAATTTTTTACCGGATTGTCTAACTTCATTGTTCAGGAAAGCGAGAAGAGAGGAATACTAGCAACGTACTTCAGCGAGTGGAAAGCTAAGGTTATAGAAGCTGTCAAAGAAAGAATACAGGCATTAAAACAAAGATATCTATATTATAGACCTTCTAAAAGTGTACTGAAGGACGAACTGGCTACTTGTGAGCTTAAAAGATTACACGATAAGTATGTAATTACAGTAGTTGATAAAGCTAATACAAATTATGCCTATATATGTAAATGGTTTTATATGAAAATGTTGTACAAAGAGACAGGAATTATTGGTGAAGCCAGTAACACTTACGTGGAAACTAATGAACGTGAACAGGACATTATACATCGCCAGACTAATGTTCTTAGTTCTGCCAACATCATAACGCCAACTAAAGATCATAAGTTTCCGTTCATGTATTGGATTCCAAAATTTCACAAAGATCCTGTAAAAGCTAGATATATTGTCTCCTCGTCCATTTGTACTACTAAGTAATTAGCTTTTTGTATAAGTAAATCACTGAAGTTGATAATGAAAGGACGAAAGATATATTGCACTGTAATTGAAGAGTTCACCGGTACAAGTAGATGGTGGGTAGTTGAAAATAATCAACCAGTACTAGACGTGATCAAGCAAATAAATGATAAACAACAAGCTAAAAATGTTGTAACTTATGATTTTTGGAGTAATGCATTGTCTAAATAATATACAGCATTAAACAAAACCTCCCTTATGAATAGCATAACATTCTTGACAGATAACACATTTTTCAAATATGGTGATTTCATATGTAAGCAAAATATAGGCATTCCAGTGGGAACAGACCCAGGGCCAGATTTTGCCAATCTATTTCTTCATTATTACGAGTTCTTTTATATGCAAGATAACACTCGTACTAAATACGGAACATGCAAACAAATAAGCAAGTGTTCAAGATATATTGATGACATAATATTGTTCAACAGTGGCGACATATTTGATAAAATTAAGACAGACATCTACCCTGATGAGCTTATTTTAAATAAAGAAAATGACTCCGATAAGAAAGCTTCATTCCTCGATATACAAATTGAAGTAATTGATAAGAAATTTGTAACAAAACTTTATGACAAACGAACAGATTTCCTATTTCATATAGTTAACTTTCCCTTTCTTTGCGGAAATATCCCCAAAAGACAAAGCTATGGTGTTTTTACTTCCCAAATAATACGCTATAGTAGAGTCTGTTCCAAATATGAAGACTTTTTAGAGGCTTTTAAGATCCTTATTAGAAAATTGTTGAAACAAGGATATGAAATATACCTCTTAAAAAGACATTTTAACAAACTACCAATTAGATATTTTAACTACAATAAATTAAACATTATTATAACAAGTGACGTATTTCAAGAAACACCATCTTAGAACTGCTAGAGATGATATGAGTAAATTTGTGAAGAGCATCTCAGCTAATACTGATGACGTCATTGAATTTACTACACACTGCATCTACTGAATATGTCGACGTATTATTACCAGAATGTTGATGCCAAGGAGATGGGCTGATCCTGTCAGAGTGGGGGTTGAGCGTCCCCTGCCTCCCAGAGCTCAACCTCACTTTATCTCATGCTAAATATGTTTCAATACTTTTTGAAGTTTTCTTTTTCGATATCCGACAACAAAATGTGACTTCCCCAATTTGAACTAACTGATTTTGTCTACTCTACTTCTGACTACAAAATTGACTTCCCGAATTTGTCAACCCCCTGATTTTGACTATTTCATTAGTACTATACTACTTTTTCTTTTAGGGCAAACACTCTACACCAGGTATTATAGAGATAGCCGGTTTGCCACAGTTATAACAGAAAACCGATTACGGCGGACGGCTGTGGCCTGATGAAGTCCATCAGCCTCTCTATTTTGCCTTGGGGTGGGTGTTTGACTGTCTCTATATTTTTTATATATCTGTGTTAATTTCAACTCTTTTCATATGTGTATGTGTCTGTCTGTGTGTGTAAGGTATTCCTAGTCTGGTGTGTAAGGTGTATTTAGGGTAATCCTTGTGTGATGTTATTGTTAATTATTGTGAATGTTGTCGGTCTGTGAGTTGGTTTCCTTTGATAATTATGTAACAGTAATGCTGTTATATAAGATACGTCAGTTATGGTGATATTGGATGTGGGAATATAATGGTGGCCTTTTATTTTAAATTAATATATATATATATATATATATATATATATATATATATATATATATATATATATATATATGTTAGTAAAGCCAGGTAATAAATGTTCTTTAATACATACGAGGTTGAAAGAAATGTCAATTTCTGCGTTGGAAATTTTATTATTCAAAGTTTCCAGGTCTCTGATGAGTTTTCGCCGGGTGGCAGGAAGTAGATGAATGAGATGAGCAAAATTCATGGTGGTACAGGGTTACATAAATGTACATGATGATACAGGATATACGACGCGTTTCACTGGACAACCAGCATTATCAAGTAAGGGTAGAATGATATAAAAGGTAAACAGGAAGGGTATATATAGAGGGTGGAGGATCAGAGGAGGCGAAAATCAGGGGGCAAAAGTCTCCTATTGGTAGAGGGGAATTCTAGGAGTGCAAAAGGGGGAACCGCTTCACGCAGGCGCACTGGATGCGGGATGGTGTTGTGATTTTCGCCTCCTCTGATCCTCCACCCTCTATATATACCCTTCCTGTTTACCTTTTATATCATTCTACCCTTACTTGATAATGCTGGTTGTCCAGTGAAACGCGTCGTATATCCTGTATCATCATGTACATTATTTTATGTAACCCTGTACCACCATGAATTTTGCTCATCTCATTCATCTACTTCCTGCCACCCAGCGAGCGAAAACTCATCAGAGACCTGGAAACTTTGAATAATAACATTTCCAACGCAGAAATTGCCATTTCTTTCAAACTCGTATGTATTAAAGAAAATATATATATATATATATATATATATATATCGATCGATCGATCTATCTATCTATTTATCTATCTATCTATATATCTATCTATCTATATATCTATATATTGCCGGACACCTTACTTCCCGTTATGAGGATATTCATATACAAAACGCCGCCAAGGGGAACTGTCCCCTGTGAGGACAACGCTCTCCAAATATATTCTATGAAATTTGTTAGCACTATTTTTCAACAGTGGCGGGTAGCTAGTTCATCCACCAACTGTATTCACTCTTGGGTGAGCAGTATTTGTATAAGGCTTAACTTACTCCCCTAGACGGGTTGCCGCTCATGGCTGATCAGTGCCAATCAACTCGGTTTTAGATATGGTTGTGTCCTCTAGGTGAGTTGCTGAGAAAGGCTGACGAGTCCCATCCACCCAAATATATAGATTATAAACTATTGATCGCTGAAGCCGTAGCCATAACCCTTATTGGCCATTATGTGATGATTAACGAGCGGTAGACCAATGACTGTCTTTGTTGGAGTTTCTTTTATTTCAATGTTAAATGATGTATCTTACAACCTTTGACTCACCCCAATTAGCCTCTCTCCTCACCTCTGCTATACCTCCTCCTCCTCACCTTTATAAATGTTTACTGCTCATAAACTGGATCTTATGGTACTATTATACCATATCGTTCATCCCCTTTCCTTTATGTTACTACTCACCCATAAATCTTCTTAATCCATTTTGCCCTCTCATTAGATTGGTTACATGTTCAGTTCCTCACAATGTTACATAATATTTACCTTATAGGGTTCACTGCTCTATCAGAATTTACACAATGAACAATTTTCGTTTGTAATGGCATATGTTCACTGTAAAACTATTAAAGAAGCATGCACATATTATATCTACTTAATATAGCACACTGAACACTGAAATAATAATATGAATATTCAACAATCTGTCCGAAATTATCATTATATATGAATATTCAAGTTATTGCAACTATTTTAACACCTAACGAGCGGCCTAGGCGGTAAATAATATGTAGCCACCAGCGGGGTGTTTTTACCCAAAATAGGGCTGTTTATGTGATCATTTTCATGCCTAAATAAGACCCAGAGCGTAAAACAAGTATCTATCCCTGAAAGGGTATAAACAGAGCTTTCCAATGACACC
>CM064488.1:10869336-10946836 GCA_032716605.1 Paralithodes platypus | reverse complement strand
GAGAGAGAGAGAGAGAGAGAGAGAGAGAGAGAGAGAGAGAGAGAGAGCATGCATTGTGGTAGAGAGGTGAAGTGGGGCAATGTATAATTATAAACAGTTAACCAGAGTGGGAATCCATTTTTAGGAAGGGAGCCCGGATGAAGAGTAGTATTGTCCTAAGACCATATTTATGGGCTGACCTCTGACCTCTCCCCATCTTGTTCTGACTGTCCTGCCTTCTTGCCTAGTTTGTTTGGGTCCTTTTTTCCCATCTTTTTTTCATTTATTAGTTTCCATTTTGTTCATATTCTCCTGTGCATTGCTAACTGTTGTTCATTTGTTTATACACTAGTTTTTTACTATTAACACGTTGTATTTGCTCAATTTATCTTGCATTCTTTTCTTTGCTTAACTATTTCTTTGCCTCTCCCTTATACCGAACATAATGATCTACTAATGATTAGTTTCGCACTATATTTTCAATTATTCCGGCATGAATTTGTTACATTTGTCAACAATAATTCGTACAGCTTGCTCCATTAGCCTTTGATGCAATAATGTATTGAATTATGAACAACTAATTGAGCTAAGTTCAGGGATTAAGCTTCAGTTCATTCATTAGCCCGGGCTAAGTTTAGAGATAAAGAGGTTTAGGTATTTAATGTATCTTTGCTTCCACCTCAAAACATCGCATCCAGTAGCCTGTGGGAATTTATGCGGGGATATACGTAACTAAAACAATGTATTCTTCCCTAGTCCACTATAAAAACAAAATTTCGTGCTATCAATGTCCTTTATGTAAGACACAAATGTTCATTATGCAATCTAAGACCATATCAGAATGATGTAAACTGTAGTTCCTCCTGACCAAGACTGGACGCAGCGCATCCTTTCTCCTTTGCTCAAATACCCATCCATTATCCTCAAACGGATTCATTATTAGACTATAATCTTGTATTACCCTTCACCTGCCTACATTCATCCAATCCCCTGCTTCCAGTGTCATATTATCAGTATCATTAAGGGGAGATGGTCGGTTTATGTGGACACCCTTCTCCCTCATGCTCAGCCCCTTTAGTTTTCAGAGTTTATGACGTTCAGCCCATTAGTTTGGCGAGTTCAAGACCTTTCGCCTGATTTCTTTGTCAATTTTAAGACTTTTTGTGCCATTTAGGCTTCGATTTTTCCTGGCGAGCGATAGCGAGCCTGTAATTTAGGAGGAAGCGGCCTTCGGCCGGGACATTCTTCTACAGAAAAAGGTACAAATATATCTTGAAGGGGGAGCCTTTTTTTTTTTTAAAGTTTGATCGAGGTCTAGGAAGGTTAGTATAACAATACTATATAAATGAACAAATCGACCAAAAAGTGAACCAAAAAGTGAACCCTTAATTAGTGATGAACCGTCTTCCCCAACAGTGGTATCAGGAGGTTAATCTATAACTAGCGGCTTCCTTATACCAGGTGGTGATTCTTATCATGGCTTATCTGGTGTCTGAGGCTGGCTGATTATGATCTGACTGATAGTTTTCAAATGTGATCCACTATGTTATCTGTGGCTAGACTCGGTATAGAAGATTCACTGTAGAAATTGTTGCATGCGAGTGTTTCAGCGACGCCATCTGTTCTCTTCAACACATTTCATGACTACCATTCTTGAATATATTGCAATGAACCAGTTACAACGAATACCATAATTATACCATATTAATGCCATGCTACTTGCACAGAACGGTACTCCATGAACGGTACTCCATGAACGGTACTCCATGAACGGTACTCCATGAACTCCCGTTTATTTTCATTTATTAAGAAATCGGACTCCGTAATTGAAAAATGTATGTAAATATATAATATAAATTGAATATAAAAAGAAAGCACATATATATAATACATATATATACTGTATATATATATATATATATATATATATATAGACAGTAAATAGGGAAGAATAGGAAGAGAAGGTAAATTAAATACAATTTTTTTTTTTTTTAGAGACAACTATATGGAGCACTTCAAAATGATGAAGCCTACGTAATCTGTTAAAAAACCCAAATACAACTAAAGACACACTCGGGAGAGCACATACCTTCGCCTACGTTGGTGGAGGGAGTATCTCTACCGATGGCCTCCTAAATACAATGACTTCCTTGGTGCATTTCCGATCTGCCCACCAAATTTCGTGAAAATCGGTTCATGATTTTTTTTTAGATATCTTGTTGACAGGCAAATAGACAAATGAAGGCGAAAATATAACTCCTTCAACTTCGGTGGAGATCTAGGTAATAAGAAAGAAGTACAAGAATAGAAGTGATCCATCATGACGGAGGGAAATAAAAGACGTTAAAGAGGGAGAGGGAATGATGTGAGGAAGATGGTGATGGGGGTCATAATGAGTGGAAGAGAAACAAAATTATGAAATATTACAAGAATTATCAACTAGCTTATCATGTGGTCGGTATGCTTAGATTTTTGGTTGGTAGATATCAGATCGTGTTATAGGCAATCAATTATATCAGATCGTGTTATAGGCAATCAATTATTGTTGTAATGAATATTGGAATAATGGTCTATCTATCTATCTATCTATTTATTGCCCGACGCCTAACTTCAGTTGAGGGTGGCCATACACAAAACGCCCCAAGTGGACCTATTCCCCATGAGGACAATCCGTGCTAGTTTATGAAGGACTTGCATGACTGAAAACTCAACTTAGGGACCGTCCGACCACAGGCGCCTGAGTAGATGCTCGTGCTTTTATACAGGTATCTACAGTATATGTGCTGTTTATATAATACCTTCTATATATATGTATATATATATATATATATATATATATATATATATATATATATATATATATATATATATATATATATATATATATATATATATATATATATATAGATATATATATATATATAAAATTATACTGTACTGTATATATATTACCTTGTAATTATATATACATATAGATACTTGTATAAAAGCACGAGCAACTACTCAGGCGCCTGTGGTCCGACTCAGAGGCCTTCTATGCATATTAGCACATATTCTACAGTGGTGGGCGGCTAGTTCATCCACCAACCTGCTTCACCCTTAGGTAAGCAGTGAGGATTTATTGAAGGTTGTCTCCCCTAGATGGGTTGCCGACCAAGGCTAACGAGTCCCATCCACCCGGATTTGTATAAGGTTGTCTCCCCTAGATGGGTTACCGACCAAGGCTTTTGAGTCCCATCCACCCGGAGTCTCAATAATGGTAATGTGATAATAATGCAAGATGTGTGCATGGTATTGCCTGAAGGAATCTTTCCGATCCTTTCCTGGAAGCATGATGAAGACATTGCCTACCTTTGCTCCTTCTTAAGGGGGGTGACCTGTTTTTGTTCTGTCCTTTTCTATCTTTATCTGGCTTGTATCCATTTGGCACCATTCAGTCTAATGTTTTAAGATGTTTATCCCCATCCAGGTGTCAATTTTTTACTGGTGAGCGGTAGCGAGCCAGCATATTTTTTTAGTTTTGTTTGACAGCAGTCTAAATTTGTAAATTTTTCGATAGAAAAATTTCTCTGGCAAAGCCGGATTTCTTCATATAATGCTGGCTCGCTTTCGCTCGCCAGGAAGAAATCTACACCTAGATGGGGATAAACGTCTTAAAATAGTTGGCTGAATGGGGCCGAATGGATACAAGCCAGAGAAAGAGAGAAAAGGACAGAAATAACAAAAAGCAGGTCACCCCCCTTAAGCCCACACACTTTATGTTAAAAGGGGCGTTTTCTGAACCCCCGATCTTCGTCATAATATGTAGCCCTACTAGTTTTGACATTTTAGGACGTTTGCTCTAACAGTTTGGCGATTTTAATACCTTTCGCCCTATATTTTTGTCAGTATTAAGATCGTTCGTGCCATTTGGGTTTTTTTTTTTTTTTCCCTGGCGATCGATAGAGAGCTTGTAATTTAGGAGGAACTGGACTTTGGCTGGGAAATTGATTTAGAGAAATACACAATTATATCTCGAAGGCGGGGGGGGGGGGCCTTAGAGTAGTTTAGTTATAGCTTGCAAGAGGTCCAGGGAACAAACTAGAACAAATATATATAATAAACAGAACACAAATGTAAAATATAATATAATTATCAAAAACAAACTTAAATCGGCAAGGATGAGAAGGAAAGGAAGGCTTGTAGTGTAGGACAGAAGATTTAAGAAGTCTAAACAGGAGTGTATAACTATATACAGAGCAACCGAACACCGCTTCTGTTGACCCTCTGGTAACGTTGGTTATTGATTACTGACACAGGTGTAGGGGGTGATGATGGGAGAGGTTAGGAGGGGTGTGTTACTTCTGGGCCCCCCTACTCCCTCTGGTTTAGCCCCATTAAAGGGACGGATGTAAAGGAGAAGGAAGTGGAGGAAAAGGAGGGTTGTAGTGTAGAACCAAAGAAGACTTAACAGGAGTTTATAGTTATTGAGAGAACCAGGACACCACCTCTGTTGACCCTCCGGTGACGTTGGTTATTGATCACCGACACAGGGATATACTGTAGTGATGAATGGGAAAGTCATTAGGAAGTTGAAGCCTTAAACATTGCTATTAAACCGAAATGCAATAATAATGTAGGTTTCTGATGAATAGAACGTGTGGTAACTTGGGTTATAGGTATTTGTATATGGACTATAACCGTATTATAGCTGGTAATTATGCTAAATATCGATGTTTACGACTCCAACTTCCTTATAGGTTGAAACTCGCGAGTGGTCTATAATTATTAGTGGCATTGTTTAGTTGCTGCTCTCTGGTTGTATTAAGTAAAGGAGATGTCACACAAACACTCTTTCCGTCAATTTTCGATGAACAACTTTGTTTTCGTATTATGTTTTGGTATCTTCTCATTTGAATCGACAACTAGACCTACATTACGTGTTTTAAGATATCGAAATAATATACAACTTTAAATTAGAAGATGCCAGGCCACAATTGCCGGAAAACTTGCTCATGTGACACCGGATAATCTGAGACCAGTCGAGTTTTACAGGTGTTATTAACACTCGAAATGTCTTATGTTGCTGATTATCACATGTATGCAATATGTGGATATAATGAGGTTTTAATCTAGACATTTTTGTCAATCGTTGTGATTAATGTTGTTATATAGTGTTGTATAATTCACCGTGTTGAGTGGTTGAATCTACAGGTTTCAAGTAAATGTCCGGAAGTAAAGTTTGAACGTATGCAAAAATAAAGAAATGCAGAAATATGTATAATAATAATAAGCATCCTTAATACATATCATGGGTGTTTTATGAGCTGCTCTTTATTCTATTAGGTAGTAAATCAGGTACAGTATAACGTAAGACGAGGAGTGGCTAAGATAGGAAATATACTGTATGTTGAGATAAGGCCAGGCTGTATAAGTATAGTAATATTAATAGGATGTAGTACGACAACGTCACACCTCCCACTCTCACATCATATTCCCACCAGTAACTTCACTATAAATAACTTTATAATTAAATATGCAGATATAAAGATATTCATAGTTAATTTATTGCTGGAAATAAGATGTGAGAGTGGGAGGTGTGGCGTTTTACTGCATCCTATTAACATTACTAAATAGTTTACTTCTACGATTTTGTTTCATATTTTGTGAGATTGGAGCGGAACTTGAAGTATAAACTGTTGATAAGGCAATACACATAATATTATGGTCCATAATGCTGACCTGTAAATTAGTCTGCTAGCATCATAATAGTTTTGGTGATAATGATAGATGGTATAAGGGTAGCCGGGGCATCATTCTATTTCTCACACTTGACTTATTTACACTCTCTGAATTAGGCTAGGTTAGCATAATTTAGGATTAGTTTTTGTATAGGTTAATAATAGCTTAATTTAAGAAAAAGAAAAATTTAGGTTAATTGAAAGTTAATTTATGATTCTGACTGAGGTTGATTCGGCTGTGTTGAACCGACTTATGAGCGAAACGACCATAAACCGGATAGAGAGGTGACCACACAAGTCGACACAAAATGGGGAAATAATATATACTGTATGCGATGTTAAATGGTCCTTAAGTAAGATGGATTGTTGATCTCTGGGGCTTTATTTAACGGTCGGAAACAGGATAAGGCCAAGGGGGTGGGGGGGTGGGGGTGGGGGGGGGTTAGTTGGATGCCAGGAGTGAATGAAGTTGGAATTTGAATTGAATTTATTTGAATTTGAAAATTAATCGTCGAGGTTGTCAAGAGTTTACACAGAGTCTTATGGTTTACAGAAAATGTGAGATAGCTGGTTGATGCCATTGCAAGCATTTAGAAACTAATATACACGTTACAATATACCGTTGTAACATAACCCATACCAGACGACCAGGTAAACTCAGCAGAATGATCGTTATCTGTTTGTTAAGGGAGTGTATTTATATTTGCTCACTACACCTCCACCAGTTTTTAACCCCCCCCCCCCCTCCCTCCCCCTCTCCAGATAAATTTGTACATTTTTCGGGATAATAATATCCCGGCCGAAGGCTGGATCCTCCTATAGTGCAGACATTGTGTTGTATTAATTCTTTTATTTTATTTTTATTTGTTTACTCGCCAGGAAACATCGACACCAGGAAGGCACGAAAGTTCTTAAAATTGACAAAAAAATGGTGCAAACTGTCTCAAAATCGCGAACGCCATAAAGTCTCATAACTAATGCGGCTAAACACAAGGGAGAATGAGGGCCAGAAAAAGCACCCTCTTAACGTTCATGTACGGTACTGTAATCTGTCAATGTACATATCCTGGTACTGACACCTAGTGGGACATTTGTGCTAAGGGGAGGTATTTAGTTTGTTCCCTAGACCTCCATCAAGCTTAAAATTACACCCCCTTGAGTCCTTTTCAAGATAAATTTGTACATTTTTCGGTAGAAAAATGTCCCGGCCAAAGGCCGGTTCCTCTTAAATTACAGGCTCGCTATTGCTCGCCAGGATAAAATCGACACCTGAATTGCACGAAAGGTCTTAATATGGGGTGAAAGTTCTTAACATCGCTAAACTAATGGGGCAAACGTTTTATAACATTAAAAGCAATGGGGCTAAATATGAGGGAGAAAGGGGTCAAGAAAAAAATCCCTCAAGTGGAGATCTCCCCTTAAAGGTGGATTTAGGAGGCCATTCGTGATCATTATATTATTTAATCAGTGACTCACAGGGATGTACTTACTCTGTGTTCTTGATCTTGCTGTTCTTTTTAATCAGTGACTCACAGGGATGTACTTACTCTGTGTTCTTGATCTTGCTGTTCTTTTTAATCAGTGACTCACAGGGATGTACTTACTTTGTGTTCTTGATCTTGCTGTTCTTTTTAATCAGTGACTCACAGCGATGTACTTACTTTGTGTTCTTGATCTTGCTGTTCTTTTTAATCAGTGACTCACAGGGATGTACTTACTTTGTGTTCTTGATCTTGCTGTTCTTTTTAATCAGTGACTCACAGGGATGTACTTACTGTGTTCTTGATCTTGCTGTTCTTTTTAATTTCTCAACCTTTTGTAGGAAGTTAACTAGGCCTATACCAGATGTCATGTAATGTATTTTGTTTTTATCTGGCGGAATTTTTAGGATCTAAGCAGCGGATTTATCGATACGTATTGTAAACATATGAAACTGAAACTATTATGCCCATGCATCGTATTCAGTGTTGCCACTTTAGCTACTTACCTGCTAGATCTAGATGTATTTACTTCGACCTAGAGGCAATTATTTACATCCAACGACATGAATCCTAGCGATGTGCTCGATATTTGAGTCAAGTTAGAACGATATTCTAGAGACTATGGCAATATTCTAGAGATTTTTCGACATTTATTTACTATCTAGCGGACTTGACTTGGTAACCTTGATTGTATTATTGGTACGGTAAGTGTTCATAATTACCAGCATTAGTTGGCTATACAAACGTCGTTCTAGCTGATTATTATCTCGCAAAAAAAAAAAAAAAAAAAAAAAATATATATATATATATATATATATATATATATATATATATATATATATATATATATATATATATAACCAATGACACCCTTTCACGTGTTCAATTGTTTTCTAGTTAACTTTAAAACAAGTCTTTTAAGCCACTAACAATATGTCACGCTTTTCACATTATTCACTATCTAGCGGACTTGAACCTTTACTTCCGGCGGGCCTAGCTGTATCTTCATTCAAACGAGCCATCAATTCTTTACTAATGTGGTTGTATGTATGACTTATCGTTCTCCTGGTCTAGTTTAAGTTGGTGTCCTTCAAGGCTTCAAATGCCATCCACTCTTAAACTTTCTTGTTAGATGCCGGCTTGGGTAGTGGGCGTTATATTGTGATCCCCTTAGAGTTTGAACTATGACCACATTTCTTCCTTTGTTGTGTGTTGGGAGAATGAGGGGGGGGGGGGGAGGGGGGGTATATGACATAACTCTTGTTGCTATGCATTAACCCTTACTGTACCAGCAACGTCTATTAAAGTTTATGGTTGCTATATTTCGACGATTTGGTGCAGTTTAAGAAGGATCTGTGGTAGTGAAAAGGGTTAGGTGAGATATTTCGAAGCCTTTCGAAGGCTTTTTCTAAACTGAATAAAATCCTCTAATAGTAGCCAAAATAAAGTTAAATGAACGTCGCCGGTACAGAAGGGGTTAATATATTCGTGTGAATATATATTCATTAATATAACAAACTGACTGCGATTTTAGGCAGACGTTCAAATATACACGTGGAATATAATTTCCCTTCATAATTTGCACATAATATTATAAATATAATACGAGTTTCATTCATATTTTGACTTAAAGAGAAACACTCTTGCCTGTAGAGCCATAATGATGAAAGTTTATGAAGCTGTTATCATTTATTGCAGCTTCATATCCGCCAAAACACTAAAGGCATACAACTTTGAAAATCAATACTCCTTGTGATATTATATGTCTTGTTTGTATAGAGATAATCTGAGAATCACACAAACACATTATATTATATTTCTTGTTTGTATAGAGATAATCTGAGAATCACACATACACATTATATGTTTCTTGTTGTATAGAGATAATCTGAGAATCAAACCTACACATTATATTATTTCTTGTTTGTATAGAGATAATCTGAGAATCACACATACACATTATATTATATGTCTTGTTTGTATAGAGATAATCTGAGAATCACACAAACACATTATATTATATTTCTTGTTTGTATAGAGATAATCTGAGAATCACACATACACATTATATTATATGTCTTGTTTGTATAGAGATAATCTGAGAATCACACATACACATTATATTATATTTCTTGTTTGTATAGAGATAATCTGAGAATCACACATACACATTATATTATATGTCTTGTTTGTATAGAGATAATCTGAGAATCACACAAACACATTATATTATATTTCTTGTTTGTATAGAGATAATCTGAGAATCACACATACACATTATATTATTTCTTGTTTGTATAGAGATAATCTGAGAATCACACATACACATTATAGTATATTTCTTGTTTGTATAGAGATAATCTGAGAATCACACATCCACATTATATTATATTCTTGTTTGTATAGAGATAATCTGAGAATCACACATACACATTATATATATTTCTTGTTTGTATAGAGATAATCTGAGAATCACACACTACACATTATATTATATTTCTTGTTTGTATAGAGATAATCTGAGAATCACACATACACATTATATTATATTTCTTGTTTGTATAGAGATAATCTGAGAATCACACATACACATTATATTATATGTCTTGTTTGTATAGAGATAATCTGAGAATCACACATACACATTATATTATATTTCTTGTTTGTATAGAGATAATCTGAGAATCACACATACACATTATATTATATTTCTTGTTTGTATAGAGATAATCTGAGAATCACATACACATTATATTATTTTCTTGTTTGTATAGAGATAATCTGAGAATCACACATACACATTATATTATATTTCTTGCTTGTATAGAGATAATCTGAGAATCACACATACACATTTTATTATATTTCTTGTTTGTATAGAGATAATCTGAGAATCACACATACACATTATATTATATTTCTTGCTTGTATAGAGATAATCTGAGAATCACACATACACATTATAATATAAGTTAACCGCTTTTCGTACAAATGTGTATAGAATTCTGTATCAAATTTTTGTAACGATTTAGCGTTCAGTATGATATTTTTTTATAAATATGCTGCAGTACTTTCAAGTGAGTACTATCACTTGCTCTTTATATACAGTATATCGACAAAATATGAATATGATACAACAATAATACTCTTTATGCTCTTCCTTAAGGGGGGGTGACCTGTTTTTGTTCTGTCCTTTTCTATCTTTCTCTGGCTTGTATCCATTTGGCCCCATTCAGCCCACTGTTTTAAGACGTTTATCCCCATCCAGGTGTCAACTTTTTACTGGTGAGCGGTAGCGAGCCAGCATATTTTTGATTTTTGTTTGTCAGCAGGCTAAATTTGTACATTTTTCGATAGAAAAATGTCTCCGGCGCAATAGTTAGATCTGTTTTAGTTTACGAGTGGGTGGGATTGCAGGTAGCCTACACTGGAAACATATATAATTAAGTTGAAGGGGGGAGGGTGTGTTTATTACTCGATTAATGTATGTATTTATTATATTTTCAGTTTAAAAATACATAGATAAAACAAATCTCCCCCTTAATATAACTGGTACAGTCACGCTAATAAGTCATGTCCCAGCTGTCATTACGCTTGGCTCGCTCTGTGCTGTATTAATGTCTGTCAGATGTTGAATAGGGGGGGTAAGTGTAGGGACATGGTTGTATATCTCACTCAAAAAGAAGAAATCGTGTGTAAATATTGCTAATACCAAATTTTTATCAAAACATAATTGGTGCCGAGGTATCACTTATTAGCGCGACTGTACACATAGACAGTGTTCTGATAGTTTATGTGATGTAATATGAACAGATAAACCGAAAAAACGCTGTGAATGTGTACCATATTATTTAGAATTAAGTTGTTCATATAGTCTTACAGTATAGGTAGAGAAGCAAATAGGCATGGAACAATATACAGAATAGGCATGGAACAATATACAGAATAGGCATGGAACAATATACAGAATAGGCATGGAACAATATACAGAATAGGCAAGGAACAATATACAGAATAGGCATGGAACAATATACAGAATAGAACAAAGCATAGAAGGAAAATTAAGGGAAGATTTCCACTTGCGGGATTTTATTCTTGATCCCTTTCTCCCTCACGATTAGCCCCATTGCTTTTGAGATTTTAAGACGTTTACCCCATTGGTTTGGCGATGTTATGAACTTTCACTCCATTTCTGTCAATTTTAAGACCTTTCGTACTATTTAGGTGTCAAGGGGTGTGTAATTTTAAGCTTGATGGAGGTCTAGGCAACACACTAAAAATCTCCTCTTAAGTGGGTCTACGTTTGTGTGAAAATATATGTTTGGGTATATACAGTATATGTTGTTAAAAACAAAGCAGCTTACACATTAATATATGTTTGGGTATATACAGTATATGTTGTTAAAAACAAAGCAGCTTACACATTAATATATGTTTGGGTATATACAGTATATGTTGTTAAAAACAAAGCAGCTTACACATTAATATATGTTTGGGTATATACAGTATATGTTGTTAAAAACAAAGCAGCTTACACATTAATATATGTTTGGGTATATACAGTATATGTTGTTAAAAACAAAGTAGCTTACACATTAATATTCTTCCTGGTAGACAATGCATTCTGGAGACGACTCGCTATAAATCTGTGATATTAAGTTAGGGTGTGGCATTACTGTTTTGACATGCATCGTGGGTGGTGGTGTTGGTGTAGTGTTGTGTGTGGCTGTTTATTGTATTTTGGTCAACGTAGTATATAATAACACACAACTACCAGATTATACCCTGTTCCAATTAAGTAGGCCAAACATCTTGAACATTAACCTCTATAACTTACAAATTACTAGAGTAATCGGGATAATATTTTTTGCATTTGGAAAGGGTCAGTCGGGAAATATGTGAGGACAATTACAGCCAATTTGCTTTAACCCTTTTTGAGTTACAAAAATTAGGGTTCACGATTTTTGGTCTACTTATTGGGAACAGGGTATAGCTTTCACGGGAACTGGAAAAGTTTATGAAGTAGAGTTTTGATTATCTCTGTCCTTTTAGTTTATGTTTAGTTTAAATCGTGTCCTGTGCGTGAAAGGGTTATGTTTTCTGTGTAAATAAATAACTTTTTCTCCAGTGTGTTCTAGTCAATTGTGACCATAATATTGGTAGGACATAAACGTAAAGGTTTAAGTGAGTAAGATGAACAGATAAATCACTCTCCCAAACCTTTTATTCCCTGCCAGCTAAAGGTCGTGCCCTGACCATTTTACCGTACAGTAACTCTAACATCCCAAGACAACCTGGAGTTTTCTCAGTAAAATGGTGTTCGATATGTGGGTGTTCGGTCATGCAAGGATATAAATAGGAAGTTAAATCTTGGTTTTATTGACGTTGAACCACAAAATATTATAGCAAGAGTTTCACATAATTATTAGTGTGGTGGAGCGCGTCCAGACATAATTCAATGTTGCCGCGATATTATGATATTATCCAGTATACCTTGACGGTATATTCTTGTTTTAAACTCCCGTGAGCTAGTGCCTAGTGAGTTCATTGCTCAATAGGTGGCGTTCTGAGAGTGAGGGTCCGGGTCTAGGTGGTGAGACAGTGAAGCCCTGGAGCTAAGCAGATTCAGAGATGTGGCTGCTACGAGCCATGGGTGGGCAACCGTGCATCTTGCGAAGGTAAGATATCGGTGGCTGGTTGTATCCCGAAGTGTTTCACATGTCTCACTACCTAGACTGGAACAAGACCTCACGGGCTCCGCCGTTCAATGTACGGTTGAATGTACAGGCTCTTAGCCTATGCCCGAGAGGGAGTAGTTGGCATATATAAGAAAAAAAAAAATATATACGATGATTTAATATTAACCCTACCTCCCCGGGCTCGCCTTCTAAATGACAGCACTACGATCTGGGCGATCTGGCCAAAAAACGCTGTAATAGGCCTAGGCCTTTTTATTTTTTTTGTCTTTAACTGTTAGAGAATTCACACACATCTCGAAATAAAGCCTTTACTTGTATCTGTAGACTGGCATTGAGTAGAGCTCTCTAGGTCAACTGGTTCAGTTGTGATGACGATTTCCGTGGAGAGAGTTTTGATGCAGTTTTAGCAATATTGGACATTTACAGACAATAATTTCATTATAGCAGACAACAACAACAAAGATCCGACTTCTTGTTTTTCAAGCTGCGCATCGCTCCGACCGGCTTTGTTTACAAACGTTTTGCCGCACAGCTTTCAAACCACGCTTAATAGGCTTTCAAGCTTACAGATTTTAAAAGGACACCCGGGCTCCTGCCCTTCGCAAGGGGTGTCATTTTAAAATGACACCCGGGCAGGAAGGGTTAAAATCAGTTTTATATACATGGCAGCCGATTCTTTACGCGTTATACTATTATAATAATCCTTCTTTCTTTGAAATTATTTGATAATATTATGAAATAATATTGATGGAATTTATTGGAACCCATTTTTTTACATGGGCATTCTTCATATTCTAATTCTTCTATTATATGGCAAAAGTAATAATTTCACATTTCTTTCTTTGCGTGTGTGTTTTTCTACAATATTACATTCATACTACAAATTAAAATGGCACAATGGGAACGTTGTGGGAAAGATATACTTACAGTATTTTCCTTGCATCATCAATATACCATGTACTTGCACACTAAACAACATCACACCATGGCTTCTCGTACTATCAACACATTACTACACTACTTGTACTTTCCTTATTGATATGTTGTGTCAGGTACGATGAAGCGATACTGCTGATATCTGTAGACTTGCATTGAAATTCAAACTTTCCCTTTTTTTTTTTTTTTTTTTTTTTTTTTTTTTTTACCTACCATATTTATCTTCAATACTATGGCTGGCCTTAAAACAACTTATTTATATGTAGTATGTCCCACCCTCCCCAACACATACACACACACACACACCTCCCCTCTCACACTTTCCTCCTCCCTGGAGTACCTTACCTCCTCCTCCCCCCCCCCCCCCCTACTCCTCCTCCTCTCCCACCCATTCCTCTACCTCCTACAGCCCCCCTCCCTCTCTCCCATAACCACACACCCTACTAAATATTATATTACTATCGGCATGTAAACTTCTCCACTGGTCATATTCCGCTAACTATCCCCTCAATAACCATTATTGTAATAAGAATTTGAACCATGTTACTCATGTTTGTAAAATATTTGTATTACTATAATTCCATTATAACTTCGGTAGTTGGTAATATTAGTCACATTATGTATGTGACTCTTGTATTCAGCTAACTATGACCTCAATAACCGTTGATGTAATGAAGAATGTGAAGTGTCACTCATATGATTGTAATATATTTGTGGTACTATTATTGCATAATAATTTATGTAGTTCGAAATATTAGTCACATTATGTATGTAATAATTGTTTCAGCTAACTATGATCTCAATAACCAATGAATTAACCATTGATGTAAGAAAACATGCATGGTCTCCTCATATGATTGCACTAGTTTTGTAGTGCTATTATTTACCTGTCAATTAATAATTCAGTCACATTTTTTTTTTTTCATGAGCACGTATATACAGCACATGTGGCAATCAAATGATGAAACTATAATAACACCAGACGACGATACTGTTGTTACAGTAGAATAATGGCTTTTTGAGCAGTATGTATTGCCTTACCAGTGGTTGTCCCCTTATTATTATTATTATTTTATTATTATTATTGAAATACCACAGGAACGAAAATTTCTGGGAGCGGAACTTCCACCCCCAAACGAGATCCCTCTCTTTCTACCACCTCCCTCCACATGTTACACGTCTCATTAATCAGTCTTCTAATATACAAATCACATTTCCTTACCCCCTGACATTCTTGAAATACCCACTAAGTATATTCAATTAGATACCAACCATGCAGACTATAATACGTTCGTTGTGTATAGGTACGAGGCGATCTCAAGACACCTTAGCTCCCAGTGCACAACGAACCGGATCATGATTATGTCCGCCTGTATTAAATTATGTATTATGTTGATTTATACCATTGCCTATTTTTGTAATAATTGTACTCCGCTAACTATGATCTCAATAACCATTGATGTAATGAAAATATGAATAGTCTCCTAATACGATTGCACTAGTTCTGTAGTGCTATTATTTACAACCTGTCAATTAATAATTCAGCCACTACAAGCTTGCTTGCTTTTTTTTTAATGAGATACGTATATACAGACCATGTGACAATTAAATGAGGAAACTATAATAACACATCTGAATAATGCCAACCTGACTTATAAACACAAATATGAATGTAACCAGACGACGATGCTGTTGTTTCAGTGTAATAATGGCTCTTTGAGCAGTATGTATCGCCTTACTAGTGGTTGTCCCCTCACAGGATGGGGGGCGCTGCTCAATAAACTCGCCCCTCGGGGCAAAATCAAATCAAATCCACACATCATAAATACTAATCATATATAATAAACTAACTTTTCACAACAGTCTATCATAACTTTGTTTCTCTGAATTTTTAAGATATTAGTGTCTAATTATTCATGATGTCCAATTACACTCTAGATTTTGCTTAACTTCTATACGTGTGTGAAATGTTCCACGACCAATCTTTGGTCTCGTACTAGCTAATAAGATATTTGATGTTGCTGGAGTGAACATAATGGGTGTTGTTGATTCAATTCATAATAATGTTCAATACCGGTACCTATCATGCCCTATTTCTCTGGTCGAAGACTATATACATAAATGTAATTCTACAAGCAATCCAGAGCACCATATAATTTTGTTTATCAAGTATGAATCAGCAGCCTTGGTTAGATGAATGAGCCGAGTCACTCAAGGAAAACAATAATAACAAATACAGTTGAACAATAATGCTATTGCTGCAAATATTGTTATTGTTGCTGCTGCTGCTGATGATGAACATAGTTGTGTTGACCCATATCTCTGTCTGCTGTACTTGTTCCTGTCAATAGACTCCTATTCTCACACTTTATTCTATTTATAATACACCCGTTGCATAGCTTAGAATTGTGTAAATGCACATTATAAGTATGTATTTTGTTTTAACCTGTCTTTAGTGATCACCCTTTGCCTAGTGCCACAGGTGTGTCTTACAAATGTAGGCCGGTGGTGGTGGTGGTGGTCAGCCTACCTGTATTTAACTGTTATGATACCTTATGAATAAATTAATTATAGTGGGTGTGGGCGGACCATTACACCGCGGGCAAATTATCACTGAAAGGAAGATAATGATCAGGTTTGTGCTATTTATTCTCATTTATATCACCGCCATAATCGTCATGAAAAGTATGTAGTTGTTCAATATCCAGTGCAATGAAAAATATGGTTGTATTATACGTGCAATAATAGGCGGGCATGACACGAGAGAGAGAGAGAGAGAGAGAGAGAGAGAGAGAGAGAGAGAGGAGCTAGAGAGAGAGAGAGAGAGAGATAGAGAGAGAGACGAGAGAGAGTAGAGAGAAAGAGAGAGAGCGGAGGGAGAGAGAGAGAGAGAGGAGAGAGAGAGAGAGGAGAGAGAGAGGAAAGAGAGGAGAGAGAGAGAGAGAGAGAGCGAGAGAGAAGATGGAGAGAGAGAGAGAGGAGAGAGAGAGAGAGCTAGCGAGAGGAGAGATGGAGAGAGAGAGAGAGAGAGAGAGAGAGAGAGAGAGAGAGAGAGAGAGAGAGAGAGAGAGAGAGATTCAGATTCAGATTCAGATTCGGTGAGAGGGGGAGGAGGAAGATGGGGAATACAGGATCATATTATTGTTCAGTATTCAGGAGCCCCTTGCTGGCCCGTGTTGGCCGTTTATATTATCCTGTCATTGATAATGTCTAGTTGGTTATTGAGTGAGTCAGGCAGCAGTAGGAGAGCCTGGTGGGTCATTATCTTAATGACGGTACTTTCTCTTATCTCTTCAAGATATACTTCTGTTATCCTAATCATTATCTATTTTTTAGTTTGGTCATGATTTTGCGTACATGTGTGTTCATATCTCGCGAATTCACATTTGTATTTTTCACCTTATGTAACAGTAGTGATTTATTCGTATAATTTTTTGTTTTGTTTTAAGTACCGTAACATACGTATATACTTATTTACCGTAATATCTTTAAAATTTAAATATTTTGCCAATGAAAATTACGAGGAACAATAATATAGCCTACCGGTACTGTATATTCAAAGTCAGGTCATAAACATGATATATAATTAGTATATACCAGTATATATATATATATATATATATATTGTAAATTGTAAATTGTGCTGTAAACGAGATATACCACCAACAGTTTTAGCACTTCACATAGTATTTTGTAGTTGTACCTCTACTACTTAATTACTGTTTGCATCGACATAATTGCTGAAGAGATTAAGGAACGTTTAGACAGGTTGTCTGATAAGTAAAGATCTTTTGTGATAACGGTTGACAGACGACTGTAAAAAGTTTGTTTTTGTGGCTTAAGGGGGGATGGTTGATTTTTTTTGGCTCCCCTTCTCCCTCATGTTTAGCCCCATTAGTTTGGATATTTTAAGACATTTGGCCCATTAGTTTTGGCGATTTTAAGACCTTTCACCCCATTTGTTTGTCAATATTAAGACCTTTTCTTCAATTTAGGTGTCGATTAATTTCCTGGCCAGCGATAGCGAGCCGGCCCGGCCTCCGGCCTGGACATAATTATGTCTATCGAAAAATTTACAAATATATCTTGCAGGGGAGTCTTGAGAGTGTCTTTTTAAGCTTGATGGAGGTCTAGAGAGGAAACTATGAACAAAATAAAAAGATAAATAAATGAGCAATAAATACCGTCATCCCCCCTTAATCAAAGGTTAATAAACGCACGGTGTGGCTCTGATAGCTTTTCAGTTTGTGTCGCTACTGTTCCGTACATAGTAGCCTACAAGTAAATAACTTGACTCACCATACAAACATTATTACATGAAATTTGGTAGAAGCAATGATTACGTGTATGGTACGTAACAGATTGCTTGATTTGCTTAATTTGTTTGGTAGGGAAGAAATATATGGTGGTGGGTAATGAGAAAGTGTTGTGAGGAGAATGTAGGGGAGAATATCGGTCTTTGATATTTACGAGGGGAGGGTGTTGATGAATGGCAGATGTGGTGATAACTAAATGTAATGCACGAAAAGGGCATTGTAGTGGGGGGAGAAGGTGGAGACATAAAATTAACGTTTCTTATATTTTCTCTTTCATCTCCCTAATTATATGGTTATCTTTTTTCTCTGACCTTTCACCTCTCGCTTGCATTTACCTTTTTCTTATCCTTTCGTGTCGTCTGATTCTCCAACCATCCATTGTTCCGCACTTTATGTATCACAGCGCTTGGCATATTTATAGCTGTGATATAAATTCCGATGGGAGACGCTCGTGTATGTTGTATGTGTATGTGTATATGCGTGTTTGTTGAAAGAGACAGTTTGTCTTGCTACACTTAAACGTTAAGTTAGTTATGTTATGTGTGTTGTACATGTTTGTGTGTCTGTTTTTGTTTAGGGTTTTGTCGTGGAAACATCCATTGGACAGGCTTTATGTTCAGGCCAGAATAAAGTAAAGAAAACCTTTGCCATACCTGTAATTTGTTTTATATTTATTGATATAATATGGGTGTTTTATGATTATAATATATTATGTTATCATATACAGGTATACATTCAGCAATATAACATTATATCATTATATAACACACTTTGCGGATCGTTGCTGCTGAATGTGTGTGATTTGTGTATTTTGTTTATACCCAAATCTCACTTTCGATACAGGCTTTATATAGCCTTTAGATTCAAGTTGAACACAATGAAAACAAGCAGTCTTATTATTTAGGCCGAGTCATCTAGTAATCACGCCCTCTCACCAACTATTGAACTTCTCAGCTATATTGCATTCATTATAGGTAGGTCAGAATTCGTGACCTCTAACTTATGTAACTAAAAATAGGCTAGAAAAAAGTGGGCTGTAAATTTTCACATCTGTTGCCTGGCTGGCTCTTCCTGAATGGTAGAAATGTTAGCTAGATTACTCTAGTCGCTTATGAGTTATAGAAGTTAGTGGTCAAGACTTTTGGCCTATCTATGATGAACAGGGTATAGGTACTGGCTTCATTGCATATTTTGAGCATGGAGATGCTCATACAATACTAATGTATGAGAAACAGATAAAGTGAGTTATGGATTGTCGTTCGGTGGGCTTTGTGGTCAAATAATTAAACTAAATGCAACACAAATTATCTTCCAATAATGTCTCTCAGCACATTTGGGAGACCACGTAACCACACCTACCATAGTCTGGAATGTAACACACTGCATTTTCATAGACAACTTCTTAAGCGGGTATCACACGGGCGCTTTTTCACTCAACATTTATCCTCAACACTGGTCTGGCAGCTTATGAGGTCAACATTTACAATATTTTGGTCACCTAAGTTCATCTAGCAACAGTCTAGTGTCCAAAACCAGTGCAAAATATTCCAGAAATGTTGCCAGAAAAATGTTGATCATCGAATGTTGACCATAAATGCTCTCGTGTGATACCGGCTTTAGAATTGCAGATATATGTTCTATTTCGAAATCTGCATGTCCATCTCAACATTCTTATGTTTTGTGTCTCTCTCTCATATACAGTAAATACCTCGACTCTTGTTTGTTGTTTATCGTGTGATGTGTTGTAGTCTGGCACGCTGCATTTAAGTCACTCTCATCGTTGGTTGAGAGTGGAAGGGGAACATGTTTCGTTTACGCTTGGTTGTTTAACGTTTGGTGTACCGTGTTTAAGTGTCTGTGTCTGTTTATCTTGGATAGTATGCTGCTGTTGTGTTTATCTTGGATAGTATGCTGCTGTTGTGTTTATCTTGGATAGTATGCTGCTGTTGTGTTTATCTTGGATAGTATGCTGCTGTTGTGTTTATCTTGGATAGTAATCTGCTTTTGTGTTTATCTTGGATAGTATGCTGCTGTTGTGTTTATCTTGGATAGTATGCTGCTGTTGTGTTTATCTTGGATAGTATGCTGCTGTTGTGTTTATCTTGGATAGTATGCTGCTGTTGTGTTTATCTTGGATAGTATGCTGCTGTTGTGTTTACTTGGATAGTATGCTGCTGTTGTGTTATCTTGGATAGTATGCTGCTGTTGTGTTTATCTTGGATAGTATGCTGCTGGTGTTTATTTTGGATAGTATGCTGCTGTTGTGTTTATCTTGGATAGTATGCTGCTGTTGTGTTTATCTTGGATAGTATGCTGCTGTTGTGTTTCTTGGATAGTATGCTGCTGTTGTGTTTATCGTGGATAGTATGCTGCTGTTGTGTTTATCTGGATAGTATGCTGCTGTTGTGTTTATCTTGGATAGTATGCTGCTGTTGTGTTTATCTTGGATAGTATGCTGCTGTTGTGTTTATCTTGGATAGTATGCTGCTGTTGTGTTTATCTTGGATAGTATGCTGCTGTTGTGTTTATCTTGGATAGTATGCTGCTGTTGTGTTTATCTTGGATAGTATGCTGCTGTTGTGTTTATCTTGGATAGTATGCTGCTGTTGTGTTTATCTTGGATAGTATGCTGCTGTTGTGTTTATCTTGGATAGTATGCTGCTGTTGTGTTTATCTTGGATAGTATGCTGCTGTTGTGTTTATCTTGGATAGTAGGCTGCTGTTGTGTTTATCTTGGATAGTATGCTGCTGTTGTGTTTATCTTGGATAGTATGCTGCTTTTGTGTTTATCTTGGATAGTATGCTGCTGTTGTGTTTATCTTGGATAGTATGCTGCTGTTGTGTTTATCTTGGATAGTATGCTGCTGTGTGTTTCTTGGATAGTATGCTGCTGTTGTGTTTATCTTGGATAGTAGGCTGCTGTTGTGTTTATCTTGGATAGTATGCTGCTGTTGTGTTTATCTTGGATAGTATGCTGCTGTTGTGTTTATCTTGGATAGTATGCTGCTGTTGTGTTTATCTATGATAGTATGCTGCTGTTGTGTTTATCTTGGATAGTATGCTGCTGTTGTGTTTATCTTGGATAGTATGCTGTTGTTGTGTTTATCTTGGATAGTATGCTGCTGTTGTGTTTATCTTGGATAGTATGCTGCTGTTGTGTTTATCTTGGATAGTATGCTGCTGTTGTGTTTTTCTTGGATAGTATGCTGCTGTTGTGTTTCTTGGATAGTATGCTGCTGTTGTGTTTATCTTGGATAGTATGCTGCTGTTGTGTTTATCTTGGATAGTATGCTGCTGTTGTGTTTATCTTGGATAGTATGCTGCTGTTGTGTTTATCTTGGATAGTATGCTGCTGTTGTGTTTATCTTGGATAGTATGCTGCTGTTGTGTTTCTTGGATAGTATGCTGCTGTTGTGTTTATCTTGGATAGTATGCTGCTGTTGTGTTTATCTTGGATAGTATGCTGCTGTTGTGTTTATCTTGGATAGTATGCTGCTGTTGTGTTTATCTTGGATAGTATGCTGCTGTTGTGTTTATCTTGGATAGTATGCTGCTGTTGTGTTTATCTTGGATAGTATGCTGCTGTTGTGTTTATCTTGGATAGTATGCTGCTGTTGTGTTATCTTGGATAGTATGCTGCTGTGTTTATCTTGGATAGTATGCTGCTGTTGTGTTTATCTTGGATAGTATGCTGCTGTTGTGTTTATCTTGGATAGTATGCTGCTGTTGTGTTTATCTTGGATAGTATGCTGCTGTTGTGTTTATCTTGGATAGTATGCTGCTGTTGTGTTTATCTTGGATAGTATGCTGCTGTTGTGTTTTATCTTGGATAGTATGCTGTTGTGTTTATCTTGGATAGTATGCTGCTGTTGTGTTTATCTTGGATAGTATGCTGCTGTTGTGTTTATCTTGGATAGTATGCTGCTGTTGTGTTTATCTTGGATAGTATGCTGCTGTTGTGTTTATCTTGGATATAGCTGCTGTTGTGTTTATCTTGGATAGTATGCTGCTGTTGTGTTTATCTTGGATAGTATGCTGTTGTGTTTATCTTGGATAGTATGCTGCTGTTGTGTTTATCTTGGATAGTATGCTGCTGTTGTGTTTTATATATGTTTATAACTTTTTGTTTATCCGGCATTTAATACGCGTTCTGCTACATTAATTGTTGTGATGTGTAGCTGTTGTCATATATATATATATTTTTTTAGTTGCTGGAGTGCGTCTGGTTTGCTAGTCTCGCTCTCTCTCTCTCTCTCTCTCTCTCTCTCTCTCTCTCTCTCTCTCTCTCTCTCTCTCTCTCTCTCTCTCTCTCTCTCTCTCTCTCTCCCCTGTGTTTAATATGCCTTGTATAAAATTAATATTCTTCTTCATGAGAGTAATGGTCGTGGACGCTTTGCAACACAACGACTGGAAAAAAAACACACACACACGTAGGCATGTACACACACACACACACACGTAGGCATGTACACACACACACACACACACACACACACACACACACACACACACACACACACACACACACACACACACACACACACACACACACACACACCCATTCCAGACATCACCTGAAATACGATGCATTGATTTGTGCTATCAGATTAACAGGAATGAAATATGGAGCATAAAATTGTTAGGACAGACTAAAATAAATTTTTAAAACACTAATGAATAGCAAGGTTAGTATAATTGGAGATATGAATAGGAAGCAGAACATAAATACGAAATAAATTGGTAAATCATTTCAGACAGGGAGAAATGAAGGATATTATGTCATAAGAACATTTAATATTAAACCTTTCAATATATGAGGACGCATTTCGTTTATGTTATCTGGTTAGTCGATTTTATTCATATTAGGAAGTATATATGGAAGTTAGAGAGTTAATTAAGATAGTCTTTACCTTTTTAATTTCCAGAGATCCTTCCTAAGCTGTATAAAATGATAATGATAAAAGATTCAAGAGGTAAGCACAATTCCCTCGACAAGTGCACTGACAAAAAGTCTAACCAAATAATGTCTACACAAAATAAATGCGAATCTATATCTTAAAATCAAAATATTCATTGTAGTAACGAAATGGTATCGTATCTATAAGCTGAGAGATCATGATGAATACTGCAAATAGTGACTTTGTTAAGGAGAGTTTTTTTTTTACCCCCTTCTCTTTCATGTTTAGACCCATTAGTTTTGAGATTCTAAGATGTTTGCTCCATTAGTTTGGCGTTTGTAAGATCTTTCGTCCTATTTATTTGTCATTATTCAGACCTTTCGTGCCATTTAAGTGTCGACTTATTCTTGGTGAGCGAAATCGAGCCTTTATTTTAGAAGGAATATTTTTGTACCAAAAAATGTACAAATTTATCTCGAAGGGGGATCTTGAGGGTGTTTTTTTTAAGCTTGATAGAGGTCTAGGCAGAACAAATATAATATTATGAATAAAATAAAAAGCCTTAATAGTGTGAAATGAGCGTGAAGTGACTTGAGTCCACTACAATAAATTAACTGTGGCAGGTAAAGGAGTCCCAATGAATACCTGCGAATTTCACGGTTTTCACCCCCTATGGTCACCTCCCCCCCCCCCCCCTCCCCACCCAACCTTATCTAACCCCCACAAGCCAGCGTCACACGAGCTCCCTTTCCGTCAATTTTTACGGGCAATTGTAGTTCTGGCATCTTCAAAATTTAAGTTTTATCATAAATCAGTCACCTAGCATGCTCTACCTTCAGTCTAGTTTCCGATTCCAATATGAAAGAGCCTCAAAAGATTACAAGAACAAACTTGCTCATCAAAAATTGCCGGAAAAAGCGCTCGTGAGACACTGATTTGGTTCTCGATTATCTGCGTTGAGATTCGGGATCTTTCTTCCTCTTCCCTACGTTTGTATTGTTCGGTCATTGGGCTGATCTACGGAAAATGTTACTAAATTTTGAAAAGGAAAAGAAAAACAAGTCTCTCTGTCTATCTGTGTGTGTGTGTGTGTGTGTGTGTGTGTGTGTGTGAGAGAGAGAGAGAGAGAGAGAGAGAGAGAGAGAGAGTATGTGTCTGTGTCTGTGTGTCCAAGTTTGTCACCGTATATGTCTATGTCTGTACACATCCTCCTACAGTCTGTCTTCGTGTGAGGCTCGTGTCATGGAGCTCCAAACAACTCCAGCAAACCATGGAATATATCCATGTTTGTATCCTGACAGTTTGATGCATACAAGGTGCTCTGTAGCATTCTTTTGTTTTGGTGCACATTTGCATTGCATAGCCTTATAGATGCAAATGAAGAGCACAATATGTCACCTTGTTCAGTATTATTTTAGCACCATTGAAGCGATATGAACACTAACGTACTATTTTGTTAAAGTACCGTGAGTAAACATGCCATGGTTCCAAAAAAGATATGGACTGTAATCATCCAGCTTTACTTGACTTACTTTGAATTACAGAAAACGCACATACACACACACACACACACGCACATAGGCACACAGACACACACACGCACACAGAGCAACAACAACAACAACAACATATATTTAGCTTATTTCCTCAGTAAAATGTGTATCTTTAATTCCCATACCTCTGCCGTAAGTGTGAAATCATCGAACAGTGCCCGAGTCCACTGAGGGCATTAGCTGTGGCAGGTTAAAGGAGTCCCAAATGTCCATGAATGGCAGAAATTTCACGCCGCTCCCCCCTTCCCCCCCTACGGATATTTCACCAGACTTCCTTTTATTCAAGTACATTTGGGTTTGTAATTGATGATTAATGTTAAGAACGGGGTGTTACTTTTATCATCCTGTTATCAGAGTATCTAATTTTCTCATACAATTCATTCGGATTTGTTTTCCTACTTATCAGTTCTAGTCAGCTATGTTAAATATGGGGGCGGGGGAGGGGGTGGGGATAGTTAGGTTGGGGAGGTGAGAGGTCTCGTAAGAATAAGAGAGAAGTAAAGGAGGAAAGAAAGAACAAACTAGAAGGAGTAAAAGTTGGATGGCTGTCCTCCTTGCTATTGTTTTTTATTGTTCCTATTAGTATTATGTTTCCCTGTGGTCTTTCATTTGTTTACTACATATAAAAGTTTTCTAGAGTCATATTGTATTCCTCCCTTCTTTATTTTCTTATCCTTGCAAATTATATTGCCTTATTATATCACATTAATTAACCATCTACTTTAGGGTTTCTTGCGCCTCTCTTTTTTACCACTTCACTATTAATATTTATCTACTTATCACCATCTTACAAGTTGAAATTATCGATATTCTTTGTCGGCCTCTCCTTTAGGAAATGTTGTACATGATGACGAATAAGAAAAATACATTGAGATCTGTGGAATATTTGAATAACAATTTATCAAGTGAAGTGCTGTAGTATGGACATCGGAATCCTTGCGTTAACCTACTAGTAAAAGGGTGCATAATGTTGCTGTTTGCACATGTACTAAGTATATCTCACAAATACACGTGAACTACTATATATATATATATATATATATAATATGTTTGTACTCAGTGGGGCTCGAACCATCGACATAAAGAGAGTAAATAGCCTCTATAGTGGTAAAGGAGGATATGGGAAAGAAGGAAGAGAAACTACATTTTGCTCATAGAATGTGTAACATGTGTGTATCACCAACGATCGGTTTATATATATATATATATATATATATATATATATATATATATATATATACACAAAAAATAAAAAAATATTCTAGTTATGTTAAGTAATGCTATTTGTTTTATTTTAATGCATTTCTTATAATGCGGTGTATGGATTTCTCCTTAGAGAACATATTACCAACACATGAACGCAGATGTAATAATGTTCGTAACTCTTGGGTGGCGGTTGGTTTGAGTACTTTATATATCTGATATTTTAAACTAATATCTATCTCTTCTATCTATTGCCGGACGCCTTACTCCCCTTACGAGGGTGGCCATACACAGAATGCCCCCAAGCGGACCCATTCCCTGTGGGAGGGACAACCCGAGCCAGTTTAGTGAAGGACTCACAGGATTGACCACTCAATTTAGGATCCATCCGACTCCGAGGCCCTCTGTGTATCTTGTTAGCACTATTTTTGTACAGTGGTGTTCGGCTAATCCATCCACTAACCTGCCATACCATTAGGTAAGCAGTACGGATTTGTATCAGGTTTACTCCCCTAGACAGGTTGCCAACCAAGGCTGACGAGTCCCATCCACCCGGATTTGTATAAGGTTGTCTCCCCTAGATGAGTTGCCTACCAAGGCTAACGAGTCCCATCCACCCGTTAAACTAATATACTTGTGTTAATTGACTGGGTATTATGATATTATCAGAACAGTACACAACCTCACCCCCCACAAAGTTGTAGGTAGACTAGTGCTGGACCACCTGGTAATGGTTTAAATATATATTACATATATATAATAAGCCTACCGGTATATGTGGTAGATATTAGGACGTATGCCAGTCAAAGAAAAACAAAATATTGGAATTGATAACCGTAATCTAAACTAATTACTAAATGCAAAACCAAATATGTATTGGATAATACGATTTAAACTATTTCCAATTATTACTGCAAATTCTACACAGAAGATAATGTCAGAGGAGTCACTAATGAACCTTATTAATGAACACAGATAATTGCACTGTGGAGGAATATTCGTGTACATGGTTAACTGAGTCACCAATTATAACAGATACGGGTAAGCAAGGGTTCGTGTTTATAGTAGTTTCTATGTTCAGTTGCCCACATAAGTTCTGTTCCTCTCCCTGATATAATACACAGATATACAGTATAATGCCCACTATTGATATACGAGTGTAGTTTCTTATGCGGTGATTAATTCATATTTGTTCACCAACCAACATTACTTCTAAACTCAATTAATTAAATCAACAAATACATGTGGCACTCCAAGGACTCGAACCTAGGATTCTCACATCGAATTTAACGGCAATTTAACTTGTACAGTTTAGCTCTTCCTCTCCCTCTGTCTCTTTCTTAATTAACTCATCTTATTAATCAAGTAATAATTAAAAGAAACCACACTTGCAATTCAGTCACTCTAATTCTAATGATCACGACGAGGAACAGAACGTATGTGGGCAACTGTACCAATGTAAGTTGTAATTAGGTATTTGGATTATTTTATTTCATGGGAATGTTTGCGTGAGTTTTCGTAAGTAGGATTGTCAAAACTTTACCTTGAACGATTGAAGGCACTCCGGACCTTTTATTCTTCGTAGCTTGATCGTTTAATAAATATTTATTACACTTGGATTGCATAAAAATGGAACCAATTGTTTCTCCTACTGTAAGTAACCGTATACTGTAGCTGCTTGTCTACTTGGCCCTTAAGGGGAGATATATTGCTTTTTAGACCCCCTTCTCCCGCATGTTTAGAACCATTTGTTTTGAGATTAGAAGTTCGCCCTATTATTTTGGCGATTCTATGACTTTTCACCCCATTTCTTTGTTAATATTAGGATCTTTCGTGCCACTTAGGTGTCGATTTGTTTCCTGGCGAGCGATAGCGAGCCTGTAATTTTAAGATAAATTTTTCTACCGAAATATTTAAAAATTTATTTTGAAGTGGAGTCTAAGGGTTTTTTCTAATCTTGAAGGAGGTCTAGCGAGGAAACTAACAAAATATATGAATACATATATTAATAGACACACAAACAGCCACTAGCCCCTTAATGTGTATATGATGTATGCCTAGTTATATAATGCTGCACATGTGTTTGTTGTGATCTATTGTTAAATTATATAACATAATTCAAATATTCTAAATAATCTATAGCCAATGGTGATGGACCCTTTACCAATATTGCCAATATAGACAATGGTGATGGACCCTTTACCAATATTGCCAATATAGCCAATGGTGATGGACCCTTTACCAATATTGCTACATACTGTATATCGCCTTCAAACTTTGCTAGCTGGCTTTCTAATCGACCACTTGCGAGTTTCAGGCTATAAGGAAGTTGGAACCATAAACATCGATATAAAAATACAATAACAAAAGAACAATCTTATGGTTAGAAATGAAAGTGAATTTGGTTGTATGTATTTATAGACGCACTACAACCCGTAATTAAGATAGTAATTCTGTTAAATATCGATGCCTATACTTCCAACTTCCTTATAGCCTGAAACTCGCAAGTCGTCAATTGTATTTCCTCGTTCGACATAATATGATCATTCCGACTGAAATTTAGCCTTGTAACAGTAGTCATATTATCAGATTATCCTCTTGTGCACCCGCCTTTGTTATTCCTGTTTATGTGTACTTAAGGGGAGATGTCCACTTGAGGGATTTTTTCTTGACTCCTTTCTCCCTCATGTTTAGCCCCATTGTTTTTCTAATTTTAAGACGTTTGCCCCATTATTTTGACTATTTTAAGAACTTTCAACCCATTTCTGTCAATTTTAAAACCTTTCGTGCCTTTTTGGTGTCGATTTTATCCTGGCGAGCGATAGCGAGCCTGTAATTTAAGAGGAACCGGCTTTCAGCCGGGAAATTTTTCTACCGAAAAATTTATAAATTTATCTTGAAAGGGGCTCAAGAGGGTGTAATCTTAAGCTTGAAGGATATCTAGGGATCAAACTAAAAACCTCCCCTTAAGAGGAGATGGGCCTTTTTTTGTTGTATATTATTAATTAGTAATACTGTATATTCCTATATTATTAATTAGTAATACTGTATATTCCTATATTATTAATTAGTAATACTGTATATTCCTATATTATTAATTAGTAATACTGTATATTCCTATATTATTAATTAGTAATACTGTATATTCCTATATTATTAATTAGTAATACTGTATATTCCTATATTTCTTAGTTTCCTAGGTAGACCTCCACCAAGCTTAGAAAAAACACCGCCTAGGACACCTTTCAAGGTAAATGTGTACATGATCCGTTAGAAAAATGTCCCGGCCGAAGGCTGGTTCTTCTTAAAATCTCAGGCTCGCTATCGCTCGCCAGGAAAAGGTCTACACCTAAATTACACGAAAGGTATTAAAATTGACAACGAAATGGGGCGAAATGTGTTAAAATCGACAAACTAATGGGCCGAACGTCATATAATCTCAAAGCAAATAGGACTTAACACGAGGGAGAAAGGGGACCAGAAAAACGACCCATCTCTCCTTAATATACAGTATAATAATATTGGTTATTTATAACTAAGTGCATATACAAACGGCTCTCTTAAATTATCACATATTTATCCACCAAAATGTCTGATACCCAATTAAGGTATTTCAGGTGTTATACTGTTAATGCAATTTAGCCTCGTGTTTTGCCAGACATAATTGTATGTTTAATGGAACTCCCGACGCGATTGTACAACATGAATCATATCATTAACCCCTACTTTATCGGTGACGTCTTCTTAATTATATTCTAGCTATATTTAGACGATTATGTGCAGTTTATGAAGGAGCCGTGGTAGTAAAGGCGGTTAGGTGATATAGGTCGAAGCCTGTTTATTGCTGGAGGCCCATTTTAAACTGATTAAAATAGTCTGATAGCAGCCAGAATATGTTGAAAAGGACGTTTCCGGTACAATAGGCGTTAATGAATAGGACGTTTCCGGTACAATAGGCGTTAATGAAAAGGACGTTTCCGGTACAATAGGCGTTAATGAAAAGGACGTTTCCGGTACAATAGGCGTTAATGAAAAGGACGTTTCCGATACAATAGGCGTTAATGAAAAGGACGTTTCCGGTACAATAGGCGTTAATGAAAAGGACGTTTCCGGTACAATAGGCGTTAATGAAAAGGACGTTTCCGGTACAATAGGCGTTAATGAATAGGACGTTTCCGGTACAATAGGCGTTAATGAATAGGACGTTTCCGGTACAATAGGCGTTAATGAAAAGGTGGGCCATTTATCAATAATGTCGTCAGTAAGGAAGAGCCATGAAGAAGTATCGATGAGTAGAGTGATAAAAAGAAGGTGTGTTGGGGGGATGTCGGGAGGTGAGGCTGGCGTGTGTCCAACTTGGGCGGAGTAGGGGAGGCTTGGGGAATGTGTACAGAGGAGATGAAATTGAACTGCTGGTGAAAAGAAAGAAAATAAACTATTGAGGAAGAGTGAAAGATAGCTATATTAAGTAGAGCAATTGCAATCAATAGCCTTAGCCTATCTATTGGTTTAGTGAATTTCTGTATATAAATATGTGCATTTTATTTATGTCTATTGTAAATACTTCTAATAACATATTAAACTGATCTGTGACAGCTGGAAATCTTGACGATTGTATTTCACTAAACACTATTTGACAGTTCAGCATATATACTTAATTCCTCAACCTAATTCCATAACAAATCCTGCCATTCCATGCCTAACAGTACCACTCATTAAGGGGGAGGTAGTTGCTTTGTCTCCCTCATGTTCAGTACCATTAGCTTTGAGATCTAAAGACGTTCTGTCCATTAGTTTGGCGATTGCAAGACATTTCGCCCCATTTCTTTGTCAATAAATAGACCTGTAATTCTGGAAGAAATTGGCCTTCGGCCGGGACATTTTTCTACCGAAAAACGTACAACTGTATCTTGAAGGGGGGTTTAGGGGGTGTTTTTTAAGCTTGATGGTGGTCTAGGGAGGAAACTAAAAAGATAATACAAAGATATATACGTGACAAAATTAATACGCCCATCCCCCCTTAATTAAGTCACTATTTACCATTCAATAGTCATCACAAACTCAACTCTTCTTCTACCTAACTCTCACTCAATCTGTCTTTCCCTCATCCTATGATTTTAACTTTAAAACTCCGTGTGTCCAGACATTTTGACTCTTAGCGTACATACCTTGAATTTGGCTCTCAGTCACTCTTTCAACCTAGGGGTAGACACTTGTTACATGCAGATATGCCTTTTGTCTCACACACATAGGACAAAAATGCATCACCTTACCACGTAAACAAAATTCATCTCATCATTACTTTCATTTTGTCATCACCAGCTACATTCTGCCTGCCCACAACATATAACCATTTTACTTCCACCAGTTCAATGATGTACAGTCACTCATAACAATTCGTGGACCTCACCTATTTCTAATTATGGACGTATATATTATATCTCTGGAAACGAATTTATGAATATAACTTTCTATACATAAACTATACATAAACAATTATATATACCATTTATTGAAAAGCAAGTTCCATCCCAAAATCAGCACAAAATAGATATAATTGCATAAAGAAAGACTAGGGGGTCCACGAATTGTTACAAGTAATTGTACCACTCACCTCACCACTTTCTTCCTACAGTTTACCTCCTGCCACCCACAATTATTATTGGTTTGCTCAAGGCCGAGAACAATAGCCAATTACTCAATTTGGTGCCTCCTTAACGCCTTGTGTGAGGGGTGTGTTGGGTCAGTGATGGTGACTGATATGGGTGACAACTGACAACATGATGGACACATTAACCAGGTGCTGCGGTCAAAGGTCGCCGGGGGGTGGGGGGGTAAAAGAAAGAGAGAGAGAGAGAGAGAGAGAGAGAGAGAGAGAGAGAGAGAGAGAGAGAGAGAGAGAGAGTTGCTCCGCGGACACCTTCACCATCGTGTTGCCAAACTTGTTAAAGACTAAACGTGTGATTATTCATTTATCTGATGGTTTATGATATTAGAAAAGACACTCCTGCAGTTCTTGTTGACAAATAGTCAGTCTAACATACAGTTGACTTAACCCCTTCTGTACCGACGACGTGTTTTTAATTGACTAGTACGGTATATATGTACAGTTTATGAAGGATCAGTGGTAGTAAAATTATCAAATAAGTTAGTTCGAAAACTGTTAATTGCTGGAGGCCCTTTTTAAGCTGAAGAAAATCATCTAATAGTTTTCAGAATATAATGAAAAGGATATCACCGGTACTGAATGGATTGATAAGTAGTTGATAGTCAGAGGAGTGGTTAACAAACTTATATTAAAATTGCATAATATATAATACTTCAAACATGTCTTTTGCTTCAACTGAAAATAGCCGTTGAGAGCCAGGGTGAAAATGAGAAGCTTAAGTCTTTGATGAACTTAAGATAAGATTATAGTGACAGGTTGAGTGATAGGTGGAGGAGGTGAGGGAGACAGACAGTGTAGGGGAAGGAATATAAACACCATGTGAGGAGGAGCACTTTATTGACAACGTTTCGCATATCGTTTCAGCAGGTCTATATAATTTATACACATACACACGCTCGCAGGAACGCGCACACACACACACACACACACACACACACACACACAGAAAATGCGCCTCCCCTTTATTCATTCCACCAATTATAGATATATTCCTGATTGTATACTCCCACATATCACGATTTTTTTTTAATTTATTTTGATTTTTTGGCATTGACAGAGTAATGGCGTGAAAGGTCTTAAGATCGCCAAACTAATGGGGGAAACGCCTTAATATTTTAAAACTAATGAGGCTAAACATGAGTAAGAAAGATGGCCAGACATATCAACCATACCCCCTTATGATTGAGGATAGGCCATAATGGTAGTGGTGTACATTTTCAAACGTCACTCTACAGTATATACCAGCTAAAAAATATTATTGTCGTTTCACTTTCTATAATTAGTAATGCATGATTGGGACACGACTGTTATTAAGAACACTTAACAAATTGTTATTAATTATTCAATAATATGATCCAAATATTTGGGATTGTCATATTTATTGATCAATTGATTAATATATATTTCAAATAGTATATGATGCGACGAGGAATCCTGACAAACTGTTTTATCGAATACAGTTCAAGAGTACCTACGAATTTATAAATAAGTTAGAGATAAGTCTTTAGATTGAATCCAGATGCATTTAACAGACAAATACCTCTGTAACAAGTTGTGTTCAGAAAACAACAGTTTCTAGCATAAGAAAAATGTACTTGGAAATTCCCTGTTCGGGGCCACTCCGGTGTGTCGGAATGATAATGAGAGATTAAACCATGGAATTGTACAGCTGGAGAAACATTTATGGAAGCACCTGGGGAATAATTTGCATCGTCGAATATTGGTGGCAAACCTGGCCTTACTAATTACAGACTTCATTTGTATTTATGTTCGGTTTAAGTAGTGATGATGGTGGGTCATTATCAGTGTGGGGTCCAGTAGTCCTTCACCTGCTGCGGTAAGGGGAGTGTTTGGCAGGGGAAAGGTCCGATAATTGTCTACCAGTTGGACCGTTTACTTCCTCACTTGATCCTTCTCTTATATCTTCCCTTACCTAACCCCTTTAGGGCATAAACACACATGCACTCAAATATTAATGTCAATCATACAGTATAAGACTAGAATCATATATTCACCATATTTATCTTAAGAATGGATCTTCAAAACTTGTATGCAAACATGTTCAAAACAGTGTTTCGTGCACGCTTCAAACATATTCGGAACACATGTGCCTGCGCCTTCAACCCTCCCTCCTTTATCTCTCTCTCTCTCTCTCTCTCTCTCTCTGTCAGTCAGTAGCGGGTCGAACAAGAAGGAAGTGTCTTTCCGAGCTCCGAGCGCCGCCCCCTGCCCCACCTCACCGTGCATGCTGCCTTTCCCCTCTGCCCTCACCAGTATCTTGTAACTTAGTATTACCAATATCCCTTATAAATTCTCATTATACCCATTCCTCCATCCTCTCTCTCTACTCACACCTTCGGTCTCTTTCAAATCATCTAAATAACTCTCTTACTATAAACTACCTAACCTATTTTTACATATAAATCTCTCTTATACACAAATTTGTCTCTCTCACTAACTCTCACTATATAGAACATCCCGAATTACAATCCCCACATCCCATTATCTAAATCCTTCTTGCAAAAATCTTGGTCTGCCACACTCAAGCTATAGAAAAATCCCTCTCTATAAGCTTAAATATCTCCTCGTCTAAATACCTCCTTTGATTTGTCCCACACCAACTCCCAGCTGCCTATCCATTGTAATTCCTAGTTTTCAATAACTCCCTCTCACTCTATCACTCTCTCTCTCTCTCTCTCTCTCCCCTCCCAACTCCCCCCCCCCCCCCCCCCCACCCCAACCCCCCCCAACCCCAACTAAAGGCACACCTCTCTCCCTTCCAACGACTTCCGTTTTACGAGGAGTGCCCCACCCGGGTGAATACAGCCCCCCAATAAACTAATTCTCTCTCTCTCTCTCCTCCCAACTCCCCCTCCCTCCCCCCCAACCCCAACTAAAGGCACCGCCTCTCTCCCCTCCAACAACTTGGTTTTACGAGGAGTGCCCCACCAGGGTGAATACAGCCCCTCAATAAACTAATCCTCTCTCTCTCCCTTTCGTTCTCTCTCTCTCATTCTCTCACTTCCATTTTCTCACTCTCACCCCCACCATTCTCTCTCTCTCTCTCTCCATCTCTCTCTCTGTGAGGCCTGTGTGGTCTGTGTATCTATGTAGCTCTATGTAGCTCTCCCTTTCGTTCCCTCTCTCTCGCTCATATCTCTCTCTCTCGCTCATATCTCTCTCTCTCTCGCTCATATCTCTCTCTCTCTCTCTCTCCCTCCATCTCTCTCCCTTTCGTTCTCTCTCATTCTCACTCACTCTCACCCCCCCCCCTCTCTCTTTCTCTTTTCCTCTCATCCCAATTAATTTCCCCCCCCCTACTCTCTCTTTCTTTCTTCTCCTCTCATCCCTAGTTCGCCCCCCCCCCCCCCCCCCCCCCCGGGCTGCACCGCTCCGGAGCTGCCGCCAAGTGTCAACAAGTACCACCGGGCCCCCCCCCCCCCCCTTCAAACCCCGGTTTATGAGGGGAAATAGGGGTATAAAATAAGGGCCCTAGGACCATCCCCCCCACCCCCAAAACCCGTCCCAAATTTCTTTTTAAAGTGCCGACGTAACAGAAACTACCCTCACCCCCCACCAACACCTTGCAACCTGCATCATCAACATCGGAACAACTTTTAAGGGAAGTGACCACTCCAACATTTTGTACCTTTCGTTTTTGCAAATTCTCCCTCGCTAACCCCAAATCATGGCACCGATCAGAATTAAATGCCCCTCCTGTAACAAGAACTACTACAAGGAATGGTATCCGCGTCATGGGTATCCAAATGCCAAGTGTTTTATGTGTTTAACTGGTGAAAACTTTTTGCTCTTGGAGTGCACATTAGAAGCACACAAGGCACAGGCTGACGAACTGAAGCGAGATAATCTCACGCTAAAGGAGACTGTAGGTGTACTTTCGCATCAAAATTTCTTACTAAAAGAGCGAGTAAAGGACATAGAGAGTAAGCAAGTCGACGTTGTTAAAATTCTTCAAAAAGAAAACCCATCTAATGATCTATTTCAGACAGTAGTCAACAGGCGTAACAAGAACAAATCCCAAGGGAATGGGAAAGCGACCCAGGTATCCCTACCAAAAACAGATTTGCTGTTCTCGCCGAAAACAATGAACACGAGGTAACTGACCACGTGAATGGGAATGGGAATGGAAAAGCGACACCAGGTAACCCTATCAAAAACAGATTTGCACACGAGGTAACTGACCACGTGAAAGCAAGCTCGAAAGGCAAGAACATTCCTGACAGGAAAACAACGAAACCATCAAATCACGGAGTTAGCGGGAAGGAGAAACTCACCCTAGTCTATGGTGACAGTCTCATGCGAGGTCAAGGAGCTGCCTTTGCCACCAAGAACAGAGGAAAAAGGTCAGTAAAGGTCATTCCAGGTGGTAAAGTCGAACATATCTTGAAAGACATAACTAACTCCGCCATACCAGAGGGCACCTGTGTAGTCGTCAATGTTGGCTCAAATGACTGCTTTGACGGAGGTAAGGCCCCAATTAAGACCATAGAAAAAGATTTCGAGAACCTAATTAAAGTCATGAAAAGGAAGACCACGAAATGTGTGGTAAGCGGCGTCATACCCCGGATTAAAACAAGCTCATACGGACAAAATAGAGCCATAGAAATTAACAACGCAGTCAAGGTCATGTGCGAACAAGAGAAGGTACTGTATGTGGACAATTGGACCACCTTTGTAGGGAACTCGTCCCTGTACAGCGGAGATGGCATTCATTTATCAGAAAAAGGCGTTCAGCACATGAGTGACACCCTAAATCAAGCAACCTACATTGCCCATGAAAACAACGCCAGTCAGGACCGAGAGATAACTATGCTAATAGACTCCTCTGAGTATCGACATCGCTACCCACGGAAAAGCCCTCCCACAACCCCACCCAATCAAACTCCACCCGCACAGTTAAGAGAAATAAATAACCCCGCCCAACCCTTCCAAGTCCATCACAACCATTTAAACGAAACCGTCAACCCCAATGGCCCACAAGTTGCGAAAATGTACCTACCTGAACCACAAAACAAACTAAACAACCCCACCCAACCCCATCCAAGCCAACCCAACCAACTGAATGAATTTGACAACCCGCCGCGGCTTCAAGTCACAACCCCAAACCCATCCCCACCAATAAGAAAAACAAATCCAGCGCATGCTGAGAGAAATGATATAAAAATAATATCCATAAATGCCTGCTCAATAAGAAACAAAATAGACGAACTCAAATGTCTGTTATTAAATGAGAAAGTTGACGTTATTTGTATAACGAAAACACATCTGAACCTTAAAAATAAAGATCTACTTCATGAATATCACATAGTGCCATATACATTTTTTCATAAAGACCGTAACAATGGAAAACAAAGAGGGGGGGTTGCAATGTACGTTGCAACCTACTTAAACCCAGTTGAGGTGACTCTCCCCGAAAGTAATGGAGAAATAGTGTGCGTCAAAATAAATACAAAAAACATGAACTTAAATATCACTACAGCGTACCGACCACCGAGACTAACTGTTGCCGATGTACAATTTTTTATGAAATACTAGAGAAAACCCTTAATTCCGACGAAACAGTTTTACTAGGTGACTATAACCTCCCCCTAATTGACTGGAATACCCTGACCGGAAAAAATGCTGAGTCACGCCTAATGACAAGCTTCATCCAGGACAATTTTTTGACTCAACACGTAAAACAGCCGACGCGAGACAGGAATATATTAGACCTCGTAATCACTACCCAAGAAAATCTATTATCAAACCTGGATGTAGGTGAACATCTGGCAACGTCCGATCATAAAATCTTAAGAATCAACGTTATAAGCAAATATTCCTCAGTAAAAACAACAGGAATGGTTTCGGACTTCAAAAACGCAAATTATGACGGACTTAAGGAATCGCTATCAAACATACACTCAAACCTCATAAATATAAACGAAGTAAATGAACTATGGGGACATTTTAAATCTACAATTACAGAAGCGCATAAACAATTTGTACCCATGAAACCAAAACGTAATACGAAATCAAGTATGCCCCCTTGGTACAGTAGAGACATTGGCAAGGCAATAAGGAAAAGGAATCAACTCCACAAACACTGAAGTAATTAAAAACTTGTACAAAAATAGTAGAAGGGAAGTGAAAACAATAATTAGGGCGAACAAACAAAATTACGAAATGACTATTGCCAGAGAAAGTGCCACAAACCCCAAACAATTCTACAGTTACGTAAATAAAAATAAACAGATCAAAAGCGGAATCGGACCGCTAATAGAAGATGGCCAGACAATAACAGGTGACACAAACACGGCAAATCTGCTCAACAAATATTTTGGCTCAGTTTTCACAGAAGAAATTATCGATCATACCCTTGAAAATAACACCTCAACTCATGTGATAGGAGATTTCTCCATCAGTGTTAGCGAAGTACAAAGCAAATTGAGTAATTTAAATGTAAATAAGACCCCGGGACCCGACATGTTCCACCCGAAAATAATTAAGAATGTTAAGGACGAAATAGCAAAACCCCTGACACAACTATTTAACTTATCATTACTACAGGGGATTGTACCGAGTGATTGGAAAGATGCGAACATTACGCCGATATACAAGAAGGGTAGCAAGGCCAAAGCGAGTAATTACAGACCAATTAGTCTAACTTCAATTGTAGGAAAAATCATGGAAAAAATCCTTAGAGATAAGATAGTAGATTACCTCGAATCAAACAACCTAATCAAAAATAGTCAACACGGCTTTAGATCAAATAAGTCATGCCTAACAAATTTGATTGAATTTTAGAACAAACTATTCACATATAACGACATGACGAAATCACTAGATATAATCTTCTTGGACCTTCAAAAAGCTTTCGACAAGGTGCCTCACCGAAAACTATTGGCTAAACTGGAGAGGATAGGTATCAAAGGTGAAATTCATTCTTGGATAACAAATTGGCTTACAGACAGAAGACAGAGAGTGGTGATAAATGGAGTGGAATCGGAGTGGGAGCCTGTCACTAGTGGAGTTCCACAAGGGTTCAGTCCTTGGATCGGTCCTGTTTCTCATTTACATTAACGATATTGATGTAGGGGTAAACAACACTATTTCCAAATTCGCCGACGATACAAAAATAGGAAATACAGTCCTGAACGAAGATGATAGAAATGCGTTGCAATCTGATTTAAACAAGATATCAGAGTGGTCGAAAAAATGGCAGATGCCCTTCAATGTCGATAAATGTCAGGTGCTGCAGGTTGGTAGCAGAAATATGAAATACAAATACGAAATGAATGGCAAACAAATAAAAACCGCAACGGTAGTAAAAGACCTAGGGGTACTAATATCTGAAAACCTAAAAACTTAAACGATTGAACCTGTTCTCATTAAAAAAGAGGAGGTTGAGGAGTCAGCTTATTGAGTGCTTTAAGATACTAAAAGGTTTCGACAAAAGTCGATGTAAATGCACTATTCACATTAAACAGTACTAATCAAACTCGCGGAAATGGAATGAAATTAAAAACCAAAAAGGCAAACCTAGATGTCACAGAGTTTCTTCACCTACAGTGTGGCGACAGAGTGGAATAAACTACCAGCGAGAGTGGTGGAGAGCGACACAATAAACGCTTTCAAGGGAAGGCTTGACCTCTATCTGCAGAGGGCTGGGGTGATATGAAAAAAAAAATAAAATAAAAAAAAATTATGTATGTGTATGTGTGTGCACTGTACAGTATGTACCGGTATATATATATATACAGTATATATATGTATGTATGTGTGTATGTGTGTGTGTGTGTGTATGTGTGTGTATGTATGTACCGGTGTATATATATATATATATATATATATATATATATATATATATATATATATATATATATATATATATATGCATATATACATATATACATATATAGTTTGTAAGGCCAGACTGCCTAGTAAGGACCTTGAGGTCTGTGTGATCTGTGTATCTATGTAGCTCTATGTAGCTCTCTCTCATTAAACATATACACATAATTACACGTATAGACATGCAGTATGATCCGCTAGTGATGATGATGCATTTAAATATGTTACACAAACTTGTATTGTTCTCACCGTGTTTCTATCACTGGTAACAGACCGGTGGAACTGAACAAACTCTAGTGTGGGTGCAGAACTCGTAGGGTAGTTCGCTATAACTCTTGACAATGACCAGGAATTGAACGTGTTATACAGGCTGGAAATTGTAGCACTAAAGAGTTCAATTGTTGTTGCGGTGAGAGTCCTTATCATCCACGATAATCAAGATAAAAATCGCCGAATCAGAAGGCTAGACACCAGTCGAAAAAGGTTAGTATGGTAATGTGAGGGAGCTGCTAATAATAGCGGTGTAATTCTGAGGTAAGACCTTCAAATACCGAGGTCGTATGATTTGGTGGCAACTGTGGTTGGCTGTTAAAAGGAGATAAGTAAAAGGCTGGTTTGAGAACAATTTAATGGCAATTTCGTTTAGATTACACACAAATGTTTAGAAGTTATTGCCTCAAATATAGTGCCTTTCATCGTCTGGGCATTACAAATACTTCAGATGCAGTTATAGATAATAAGATTTGTTGTATTTTGTATTTGTTTATATACCGGTTTATACAATTTGTTTTAGTAACCATTAGTGTTAAATATGCAATATATTTTATAGGTCACCAGGTTGTCAGTAAAACTACAACAGGTAAGAGTTATCACAGCGGGTGGTTAACTTTAATCTATTGGGGTTAAGGACCCTTCGCCGTTTACTTAACGGGGAGGTAGTTGTTTTTTCTGGACCCCTTTCTCCCTCATTTTTAGCATATTAGTTTTGAGATTTTAAGTAGTTCGTTCCATTAGTTTGGCGATTTTAAAAAACTTTCACCCAATTTCTTTGTCAATATTTGGTCGTTTCGTGCCATTTAGGTGTCGATTTTTTCCTGGCGAGCGATAGGCACCACGTAAATTTAGGAGGAATCGGCCTTCGGCCGGCATCTGTCGTCAGAGGACTAAATATGCCAAACATATGTTATGTCATATAATATGATACACTTTTCTTTAATATTGATTAAATATTAGTTTATTTAACCTTTAATTTGGTCTCACCATCTTCTATCACCTCACCCTTCCCTCTCTCTTACAATATTAACTTTCCCTTCACGGTCACAAAGTCATGCAGGATTCTTAAGCTACTCACGTCCTCAGATTGTTATAGATATCAGAACATTTTGAATCTTCTATCAAACTCCAAAACACGCGTCGAGAGCATATTATAGCACAGCCAGATTATGATAACCTGGCACGGGTCTCTGGCTATCACTACAGCTTGGTTCCTTATCCACTACTGCATTTAACTCGTTTAGTACCGGTGCCGTCCTTTAACTATAATATGGATACTATTAGACGGTTTAATTAAGCTTAAGAAGGTCCTCCAGTAATTAATAGGCTTCGTACTATCTCGCATAACTCTTTTTGTTTGTATATATATACTCAGGCACATATCCCATTGCTGGGGGTGGCCGACACGAAACAGAGCCCGAACTGAAACAACATTTAAAGTTCCTATTCCTTGCCCGTTTCTCTGTCTCGTCGAGTAGGAGGACTATACTAGGGTAGGAGGATTCCTAGTCCCTTTTACTAGCACACATCCTTCTTAAACTGCACAAAGTCGTCTAAATAATAACTATAGAGTAAAAAAAAAAAAAAACGTCGTCGGTACAGAAGGGGTTAAATAGTGCACACATCTTTCATTACCGGTATATATATATATATATTTTTTTTTTCTATATTCCAACTTACTTCCTCTATATAATAGTCTATATAATATATATTAGTATATATATAATAGTCTTCGTGTTAGTCAACCCTTTTATCGTTTTTTGTTATAACAAAATTCCATAATTTTCTCTGTTTCACCTCTGTACATTATTTGTTTTCAATGTTTTATCTTCACCATAAACCGATAATGAAACGTATTTTATCTACTTTAAAAGGTATTAAATGCTTCTTCCTGCTCCCCTGCCTCTCTCACTCCATTCCACAATCATCTCCCTTTGTGTCCCCATTCCTACTGGCGTCTTACTTACTCTCCCTGCTTAATGGGGATGTCCGTATGCTTATATATTTATCTTAGTATTTTTTTTTCCAGTTTCCTCCCTAGACCTTCATCAAGCTTAAAAAATCCCCCCTAGACCCCCCTTCAATATATATTTGTAAATTTTTCGGTAGAAAAAGGTCTCGGTCGAAGGCCGGTTCCTCCAAAAATAATAGGCTCGCTATCGCCCGCCATAACAAAAATCGACACCTATGTGACGCAAAAAGTCTTAATATTGACACACAAATAAGGCGCAACGTCTTAAAATCGCCAAATTAACGAGCCAAACGTCAACAAATCTAAAATAAAAACTAATGGGGCTAAACATGAGGGAAAAGGGGGACCAGAAAAAAACAACCATCTCCCCTTAACCCTCTTTGTGTCTCTGGTGTCTTGCCCCTACCAAGGTCCATAGATATCAATAAACCTCGGCCCTTACCTACCTTCCCCCCTCCCTGCCTCCCGACCCACCCACCACCCTTGGCTCGGCTCTTTGAAGGTCACAACCCTAGGAAGATATATTGCTGTGATATAGATTCTGATGGGGAAGGTGAGAGAGAGAGCGAGAGCGAGAGAGAAGGGGGGGGGGGGGGGGCTGGGTCTTACTTGTAGAATTAACGTGGATATAGAATCAATACTTATTTGGTTGTCAGCGTTTACAAAACGTTGTTTCTAAAGTATGTGCCTTTTTGTGTGTGAGTATGTGTAATGGTCCATTTTCATAAACAAATTATATGTTACCGGTAATTTTTTTTTTTTTTTTTTAAATGTCACCTTTCCATCACAAACATTCTTCGCCGTATGTATTCTTTCTTAAACATACATACTGAAATGTCTCTATGCTGTATATCCTGTGGTGGGAAACAGTCCAACATATCTGGCTTTAAGTTATCAAGTGTCCGGCTGTCTGACCACTCTCACCTGTGGTTGGAGGGGGGGGGGGGGGTCGGTTCCGCATGGTTGTATAATGTTAGGTGTAGCGTGTATAAGTGTCTGTTTATCATGGCTGTTGTCTGTTGTTGTGTTTTCGATATTACGTTTGCCATTACATTTTGGATTGGTTGTAGTTGAATGATGTTGTAGAATCTGCCATTATCTATTCAAATATAATAAGCAATATGGTATATTGTAAATTGCAATATTATCTAGCATACTCTAATATTCAGTTCTTATTAAGTCTACACTACAAGGCATTTTCAACGAATATGCATTGTGGCAACAGATGACAACTATAAGTAAAGATATATACATAAATGAATATTGAGGTGTAAATAAAACAAAAGTTTGAATATATATCATTATAGTATACAGTATAAGGCTGGTTGGTATAGTGAGGTTGAAGGTCAGTGGTAGAGGGAGAGGTGGGAGGGGGTGGCCAGAGAGGGAGAGGTGGGAGGGGGTGGCCAGAGAGGGAGAGATGGGAGGGGGTGGCCAGAGAGGGAGAGTACAAAGGAGTACAAAGGAAATCAAGCAACAACAGATCTAGTGACCCTTCTAGGTTGCTTGTCCTCCAAAACACTGAGGATCAAGTGTCCAAACAGTGGTTTAGAGTGGGTAAGGGAACATTGGAAAGCGAATTACTGCCCTGGAACTAATGTCCGTGGCAGGATTAGGAAGTTAGTAGGGGACAGATGGGTTAGTAACTGAGGGGGGGATAAAATAAAGTTATTCATTTACAAACGCAGTCAGTCGTGGGTTTGATGCGAGATATTTGTCTAGGCGGAGTTTAAATGAATCAACGGTGATGCAGTCTACAACGTTTCGGGGAAGCCCATTCCACAAGTTGACAACTCGATTGAAGAAGAAATTCTTAGATTCGTGTGAGTTAAAAGATTTACCAATAATTTTGCAACCGTTTCCCCGCGTGTAATTAGCTTGGTCGATAGTGAAGTACTTACTACAGTTCATATTGTCGATGCCTTTGATGATTTTGAACACTTGAATTAAGTCACCTCTTAATCTGCGCTGGGTTAAAGGAAATAGATTTAATTCTCTAAGAAGCTCTTCGTATGGTTTGTTCTTTAGGCTAGGTATCATTTTGGTAACTCTACGTTGAACTCGTTCTAGCTTGTTTATATCTTTTTGGTAATAAGGGCACCAGGATTGAACGCAGTATTCCAGAAGAGGGCGGACTAAGGAATTGTAAAAGGTTAGGATAACTTCTTTGGATTTATGCTCAAATGACCTGCCTATAAAGCCAATTATTTTGTTTGCCTTCTTAACAACTTCTGAACATTGTTGACTCGGTTTTAGGTTACTCGATATTGTTACTCCCAGATCGGTTTCTCTGTTTACATTCTTAAGCTGAGTGCCATTCATCGAATAGTTTGCTTTCTCATTTAGGTATCCGATATGTAGTACTTTACATTTATCCGCATTGAAACTCATTTGTCAAATTTGGGCCCAACATGACAATTTATCTAGATTGTGTTGCATATCGTCAACTTGTTCTTTTGAGAGTACGCTATTTTCAATTTTTGTATCGTCAGCAAATTTTGAGATTGTACAGGTGAGACCCTCATCTATGTCGTTGATGTAAATTATAAAGAGAATTGGTCCTAGTACCGATCCCTGGGGTACCCCGCTACTTACATTGGTCCATTTAGATGCCTTACCGTTTATGACTACTCTTTGCTTTCTGTCGCTGAGCCAATTTTCTATCCATTTCAACACACCGTCTTGTATTCCATGCGCTTTTAGTTTTAGCAGTAAACGTTTGTGGGGAACTTTGTCAAAGGCCTTTTGAAAATCAAGGTATATAATATCTACAGCTTTACTCTCATCGTAGAGGTTGAGAAGAAGTCTAAGAGGTTTGTTAAACAGGAACGTTTTTTACGAAAGCCGTGTTGAGTATCTTTAAGTATGTTATTTTCCTCTAAGTGATTTACGAGTCTGTCTCGTATGACCGTTTCTATCATTTTACATACAACTGAGGTTAAGCTAATTGGACGATAGTTACTGGGTAGGGATTTGCTGCCTTTTTTGAATATCGGTGTTACGTTGGCTAGCTTCCACTGATCGGGCATAGTTCCAGACTGCAAGGATTTATTGAATAGTAATGTCAGTGGTTTGGAGAGCTCATCCTTAGCTTCCTTTAGAACTCTAGGCGAGATTGATCAGGTCCAGGCGTTTTATTTACCTTGAGTTTATCTAAACAATTCAATACTTCTCTCTCTGTAACGGTGATATTGCTTAGAACATCTGAATTATCAATCTGAATCGGCGATGGTGTAGGGATATCACTGAGGTCTTCTGTTGTAAAAACTGATGCAAAGAAGGTATTGAGGGCATTACTCATTTGTACTTCGTCTTTGGTGTATTCTCCATTTTCATCGACTAACGGTCCAACAGTTGAAGTAACTACTTTTTTCTTTCTGATATAACTATAGAATTCTTTCGGGTTTGTTTTACTTTGATTCGCAATATGTAACTCTAAGGTCTTTTTACTTTGCTTAATTAACTTTTTGGCTTTGCGTCGTAGCTCTACAAATTTCAGCCGTTCTTCGTCATTTTGTGAGGATTTTAATCTATCATTAGCAAATTTTTTAGCAAGCAGGCAGTTTGAAATATCTTTATTCCACCATTTGGGCTTATTATTATGGCCTGGACGCCGTATTTTCGATGGTATGCAGTCTTGCACTGCTTTTAGGTAAGTGGCTTCGAATAACTTCCAAGATGTATTTATGTCGTTATTGTGAATTAAAAAGCTCCAGTCAGTTTCTTTATACATAGCTCTAAGTTTATGGAAGTTTGCTTTCTTGAAATTAGGGACTTTTTCGATGCTACTATTTGGTTCGTTACTAGTAAACTTTAAAGTGAAAGTTATCGTACGATGGTCGCTGTTACTGAATTCATCACCAACATTCAAATTCTCTATTAATTCTTCTTTTGTTGCAAGTACAATGTCAAGAACGTTATTACCACGGGTTGGCGTTCGAACAAATTGATAAAGCGAACTCTCTTGCAAGTTCGTATACAAGTCATGTCCGGAGTGTGAAGTAAGAGTATCGCCCCACTTGGTCACAGGTAAATTAAAGTCGCCAAAAATTACGGTATCTTGTGAGTTACTTACATATGCAATTTGTTCGTAAATTTCTCGGTCAGTTTGCACTGATTGAGCTGGAGGTCTGTATATTAATGCAAGTATTATTTTTGTACCTTTATTATTCTTTATTAGCACAAAAGATGCGTCGACGTTCACAATTTGAGGTTTTGAGGTGGGAGGGGGTGGCAAGAGAGGGAGAGGTGCATAAGTGTACTGTCACTCTTAATATTTCCTGGACCTCACTTATTTTATAATTATGTAAGTGTATCTCTGGAAACAAATTTAAGAATATAATTTTATGTATATCAACTACAAAACTATGTAGGCTACGCTATTTATTGAAAAGCGAGTTCCACCCACAAATCAATCCACATGCTTGTAATTGCATTAAGAAAACATAGGGGTCCATGATGTATGTAAGTGACTGTACATACTAAGCAATAAATAAGTGTAATTAATGGTAATGTGCCGCATTTATTGTCTAAGTATATTTTCAATAACATAAATACGGTGTCACACGAGTTAATGTGCTTCTAATTATAGTTACTGTATCACAAAATGGTGTTAAATATATTGTTACATCATTTTGGCTTACATCATGATTACTAAATTATTATATCTTGTGAAGCAATTGTTTGTAGTCTAATATGACTGTTTATTTTAAAGGACAACCGTCAAATGTTTGAATATGTTTCCACGAATTTATGAAAAATAAAATAAAATATAACATACATAATTATACTGTATATGCAGTATTTGTGCAGCTTCTGTGATGTTGCTTTAAAAGTGTGAAATGAGCGAGAAGTGACCCGAGCCCACTGAGGTAATTAGCTGTGGCAGGTAAAGGAGTTCCGATGAATACCTGAGAATTACACGGTCTTCACCCCCCTACGGTCACTCCCTCAGCCCCTCATCCTCACTGAACCCCCACGGCGATTAACCTTATTTGGTCAGGGTGGGATCGTTTTGGAACTCTCCTGTTTCGCGCTATTAGTTTGGAAATTTCAAGACGTTTAACCCAAATAGTTTAGCGATATTAAGACGCCTCACCCCATTCAGGTATCGATTTTTTGTTTTACTGAGCGAGCAATAGCGAGTCTGTAACTTGAAGAAAGTGGCGTTTGTTTGGAACATTATTATATGTTTTAAATTTACAAATTTGGCAAGAATTTGGGTTGACATTCTTTAGGTTGAAGGAAGCCTGGGAAGGCGTCTTTCTTAGCATAAGGGACTAACTAAAATACATTGCTCGAAAATGGCAAAAGCACGTACAATCCTATGTAATAATTGAACACAATATAGTAACCCACAAGACGTCGGACCAGCTAGTGTTCCTATTTTGTTTTCCGTTTCTCTTCCTCGTTACTCTTCTTCTTCCGTCTCCTCCTGTTCTCTGTTCATCGGGTGGGTATCTATCCGGGGTAGTAGAAGCCAGTAGCAAGACCAATAATACTAGTATTATTGGTCTTGGCCTGTAGCACAGTAAATCGTTGGACTACCTTATTCTCACACCTTTTAAAGTTACTGTCAACATACTGTAGACCTGATTCAGTTTAGGTGCTGCATGGACGTGGAAAGTTGATATTCTTCTGGTGTTGTTGTTCATTTATTTCTTCATGGTAGTTTTAGCCAAATATCTAGTGTTTTATTGATTGGTTTGGCCGAGATTCTGTGCAGTAAAGGATCGAAATGTTTATGGAGAAAATCATATGGGGTCACTGGCGAAGTTTTAACTTTTTGTGCTTTAGTTCTTAACAGTTAAGATCAGTCCTGCAATATTTCAAAGTTGTAGCATATATCCTATTATTTGTAAATATATAATATATACCATTAGTCGTGTGCGGTGCAAGCAAGGCGCAATTAATCACAATCTGTAGTGTTGTATCCACCAGCTATTTATCACCCTCTACGTCTATCTGGCATCAATATCACATACATCATGTTTCCCCGATTCTCCCTTAGTCCACGATGGCTAACCCTTGGCAAATGCTTGTCACATTTGCAATAGCCCACGCATTATAGAATTTTGTTCTGATCAACTGTTGACGACATTATTTGACTTATTGCTGATCTGGCTACTTTGTCGTGTGAACCCCTGGTGTGAATATCTATTCATTTATGTATGTCCTCTACTTTTCTCTCCCAATAGAGATACGATCATCAATAACACAAACCAGATTCTACTCCATGTTTGGGAGCATATACTGGATAATGAATAGCATATACTGGATAATGAATAGCATATACTGGATAATGAATTTTTCAGGTTCGACCTCCAGTGACATAACACTATACAATATTAAACAAATCAAACAGGTCAATGATCTCTTAATTACTATTTGATACAGCTTAACTATGAACATTTGTTTTGAAAATTCCTCGTAGTGAGTCATGCATCTTGTGTTTTGCATTTTCTTTCTGTGAAGTTCAAGAAAGACCGGTAAAAGGTTAAGGATAGGTAAGGTGTAGAGGTAGACTGGCCAGGTGTTAACTATAGGTACTCTAGTGATGGTCCAGATATGCACACCACAAACTGGGGTTTATTGTCACTCAACCTTGGAGGAGTGTCTGATTTATGAAGGCTTACTAACTTGGCACTTGGCTTTGCTTTACAGATAGGAAGCGTAAGAGAGACTGTGATTTATAACCAAAGATAAATTAGTCAGGATATATTGATTTATGTTGGGAAAAGAGCTTCACGGTTTTTATATTTCCACCTCGTAACTCACTGTGTTTGAAATATATGCTGTGATGTACGACTTGAGGTGAACACTGATCCTCCCTAAAATATTTGGGACCTTAGAATTGAGTATCACAAAATAAAACCAAATCTTAAGCAGGGAGAACAAAAATAAATCGGCCTCTTTGTAGTGTTAACAAAATATTACACTTAATTTGCAAATTGAATTTCAGTGTAGTCGTACTACATATCGCCTAAGCAAAATAACATTTCATGCTGATAATTTAATATTAGTTGTTGTTGTTGTTCCCCAAGCTGCCTGGCCGAACAGCCCCAAGGCCCCGAGCAATTCCAAGGCCATAACCGAGCGCCCCCACAGAACCCTCCCCGCCGACCACAATAAAGCCTGGGTGACCGAAGCCACTCCATGGCGGGGAGCTGAGGAGGGTGCGGAAACGCCCGGGAAACCAAAGCCCCACCCAGGGCCCTGTGCCCCTCAGCAATTATGAAGAGAAAGTTGAGGGGCAAGGGAAAAATGTGACGCTTTGGCTTCCAATCTTGGTAGATTGGGAGATCAATCCACGGAAAAGACGCCGTCACTTGAGATCTAGAAAATATATAAGTTAAAGGAACAGTCAGAGTAAGCTATGGGTATGGCAGAGATCGCTAAGTTCTCACTCTGATAGACCAGCCCATCACCACATGACTAGAACCCAATCCTCTCAGCATCAGCTAGGAAAGGCCCTAGAAAGCCGCCTTTGGCGGGGGGATAGCTCCCCTATTTCAACACCTTACGGGGTCGGGCACCCGCCCATTTATTAATATTAGTATTAAGGTATGGTTCTTTCGTCTCCTTGACATAGAACATACTGTACATAATGATTTCTCCGAAATATAATAAAAGTATGAATATACTATGAGCATCTCTATTGATGGTGATCTCAGATGTTTCCTTCAAAACCAATAATGTTAACCCGATACTACAGATAAGGTCAATGGCTAACACGAGCTCCATCAGGTCAATGTTAAACCAGTCCTAGATATTTGTGTATGAATTCTTAAATAAGAATGATCCTATTATTGGTAACATGTGGAAGTTGGTGTGTGTGTGTGTGTGTGTGTGTGTGTGTGTGTGTGTGTGTGTGTGTGTGTGTGTGTGTGTGTGTGTGTGTGTGTGTGTGTGTGTGTGAAAGAGAGAGAGTGAGTGAGTGAGAGAGAGCTGGGTGATATTCTCCTAACCAATTACTCTGAATTATATGAAGTAAATGCCGTTGTCATTAAACTCCTGAGAAGAGTAAAATGACTCCACGACTGTATATTAATCCCAGTCCCACCACAACAAACAAGAGGCGGTGGTTGGGAGGGTGAGAAACCATTAACATAAATAACACATGTTTCGAAAAACCGGACTTTACTACAACTATTTTCTTTTTCTTAAATGATGAGGGGGAGAAACTTTGACGACGCCGCATCAATGGCTTGGACAAAAACAAACATTATTCTTGCTTATGATTAGTAAGTTATATTTTTCTATTGATACTTGGAAAACAAAATAGTATATTATAAGGAGTTTATATTATATATGCAAACATATATACACAAATAATTAATATATGTTATTACTCTGTGTCCATTAGTGTCATATAAGAATGTTTTGAGAATAATTTAATTCCATGCAAATATATCATAGTTTCCTTTACCCATAAATTGTAAAATTATAGTCTGTTAAAAATTACCTTTTCGCAACAAAATTTGTCAATGCAAACATATCTTTTGTGATTCTCATATTGCTTCTACTCATTTGAATATATTATTAAAACTAACATATTTACAGTATATGTAAATACCATATTCAAATGAGCAGAATCTCAAAATAACCCCTTGAGAATTATTTAGCATTTTGACAGTTTATTCTGGCTATCATTGATTTGTTTTATACTGCTTAGACAAGATCTGTAGGAATGAAAAGAGTGAATAATATCTTAAGTAACCCTCTGACTTCCTAATCTGAATAATAGCGTCCAATAAGAGCCGGAATAATAGGAAGGAATGCGTCATAATACTGAGAGGGTTAACAGAATCCTTAAGGGAAGATGGGTCGTTTTTGTGGTCCTCCTTCTTCCCCATGTTTAGCCACATTACAGTTTAGATTAGAGATTGGCGATTTTATGACCTTTCACCTAATTTTTTTTTAGAGTAATTTAGGTGTCGATTTTTTTCCTGGCGAGCGATAGCGAACCTGTAATTTGAGAGGAACCGGCCTTCGGCTGGGATATTTTTCTATCGAAAAATGTACCAATTTATCTTGAAGAAGGGTGTTTTTTAAAGCTTGGAAAGGAAACTAAAAAGAAATAATACAAATTTACATACATGAGAAAATAAATACGCTCATCCCCCCTTAGCTTCGAATTGAGTTCTCAGATCTGCTTTTATCCCTTCGAAGATGATGACGTATTTTGACAGTTTGTCCTGGATATCATTAGACGATTCCATGTAGTTTAGGAAGGATCTGTAGGAATAATAATGGTAAAGACTATCTCAATTAACTCTCATATTCTGAATAAAATCGAATAATGAAGGCAGACAACAGAACAGAGTTTCAGGCCATAAGGCAGTTGGAGCCTGGAACATCAATGTATTGCTAAAATACAATAATCATGTGAGTTTGTGGTGTTTTAGAAAACCTGCCGTGTCCGATGTTATGTATGTATACAGTATATGTATTACAACCGTATGTTAGCTGGATATTTTGCTTAGTAGATATGTCTACAGCTCCAACTTCTTTATAGCCCAACACTCGCAAGTGGTCAATTAGGACATATAGCCGTACATGTGGGGTATGTGTCCTCGATCCCACAATGAACGAAGATAATGGAACTGAGTGTTAACTAATGAAAGATAACTTGAAATCTTCCAAGTTTTATAAGCTAACAATTTATCTCGTCCTATTTCGTCCATTAAGGAGTTGTGTTTCACGGTTAGAAGGTTTAAGAATACGGAAAATATACCCAAACTGAATAAAGATTAGATGACTTATTAGGAGCAATAGAAAATGGTAGTGACAAAGAACGGTTCCTCTTCTTCAGATAAACGATTATTTTTTTCTATGTGAAAGAGGGAGACAAAAGACATAGCTGCCTGCAGCGAGTGCCTCCCCCAGATTTCAAAGAGTGACAGGGCCGAAATCAAGGGACGTTCGAGCTAAAATGCCTGGACACACGGAGTTTGAAGAAATTTAAGTCATAGGAAGAGGGAAAGACTGATTCTGGGAGAGAGTTCCGGAGCTCAGCAGTTGAATAGAAGAAAGTCTGAGAATAATGTTTCACTCTTGGGTTGGAGAGTTGCACAGAGTAGGGGTGGGATTGAGTTGCAAGGCGGGTACTACGTACCCTACGTAGAGGATGTGGTATACACTGGGAAAGCTCCGAGGAACACTGGTTATTGTAGTAGCCATAGAATAGAGAGGGAGATGCAACATTGCGGCGAAGAGAGAGAGAGATTGCAGAGAGTTGGTGAGTGGACGGGAGTTAATGATACGAAAGGCTTTCCTTTCTACTTTATCTAGGAGTGCGGTGTGAGAGGATCCTTCCCACACATGTGAACAATACTCAATACAAGGACGTGCTGTGCCCCTGTACAGAGCAAGAAGTTGCGCAGGGGTAAAGAACCCCTTGAGGCGGTTGAGCACACCCAGCTTCTGGGAGGCTGCCTTAGCGAGACTGGTAATATGGTCTTTCCAAGTGAGAGCAGAAGAAAAAGAGACACCGAGAACATTGAGGGAAGATGAAGGGTTGATTTTTGTATTGTTGAAGAATAAGGGATAGTCTTCTGGAAGTTCCTGATGGGTAGTAAGATGGATAAATAGAGTTTTGGAAGCATTAAATGCAACAAGGTTTTCTCTAACCCAATTGGAAATAGTAGCTAGATCAGAAGATAAGCATTTTATGGCTTCATTACATTTACTTTTGAGGGATTGCTGGCTGGGGCGTTCTGGAAAACTAATTGAGGCGTGTAAAGTAGAGTCGTCTGCATATGAATGGATGGGACTGGATGTACAGTTGAGAAGATCATTTATGAAAATTAGAAAGAGAATAGGAGATAGGACAGAACCCTAAGGAACACCGAAGTTGATAGGATGAGGAAATGAGCGTTGGCTGTCCACAACCGCAGCTATGGAACAGCCGGAAAGGAAATTAGAGACAAAGGCACAGATGGAGGGACAGAAACCGAAGGAGGACAGTTTTGAAATTAAAGATTTGTGCCAGACTCTATCGAAGGCTTTCGATATGTCTAGTGCAACAGAAAAAGTCTCACCGAAGTCCCGAAAGTTGGATGAGCAAAAGTTAGTAAGATATGAAAGAAGATCACCAGTAGAGCGACCCTTAAGGAAGCCATACTTGCGATCTGAGAGCAGATTATGAGAAGAGAACTGCTTAAGAACTTTGGAAGCAAGAATATTTTCAAAAACTTTAGAGATACAAGAGATGAGAGCAATTTTTTGTTTTTGTTTTTTTTGTTTTTTTCTATGTGATTGAGGGAGGCAAAAGGCATAACTGCCTATAGCGAGTGCCTCCCCCATAGTTGAAAGAGTGACAGGGCCAAAATCAAGGGACGTTCGAGCCAAAATGCCTGGACACACGGAGTTTGAAGCAATTTAAGTCATAGGAAGAGGGAAAGACTGATTCTGGGAGAGAGTTCCAGAGCTCAGCTGTTGAGTAGAAATAAGTTTGAGAGTAACGTTTCACTCTTGGGTTGGAGAGTTGCACAGAGTAGGGGTGGGATTGAGTTGCAAGACGGGTACCACGTGCCCTACGTAAAGGAGGTGGTATGCACTGGGATAGCTCTGAGGAACACTGATTATTATAGTAGCGATAGAATAGCGAGAGAGATGCAACATTGCGGCGGAGAGAGAGAGATTGCAGAGAGTTGGTGAGTGGACGATAGTTGGAGGGTTGAGAGCGGTCACCCTTGTTTGGGACAGGTTGAATGAGAGCAAACTTCCAGCAAGAAGGTAAGACACTAGAGGAGAGACAGAGACGAAAGAGTTTGCCTAGGCAGGGGGTCAGCACGGAAGCACAGTTTTTAAGGACAACAGGAGGAACACCGTCTGGACCGTACGCCTTCTTAGTATTAAGCCCAGAGAGGGTAGAAAGTACATCTTTAGAAGAGATTAGGATATTAGGCATAAGTAGGAGAGGTGGAGAGGAAGGAATAGCACCGGAATCATCCAAGGTAGAGTTTCTGGCAAAAGTTTGAGCAAAGAGTTCAGCTTTGTCAGAGGAAGAAGTGATGGTTGTGCCATCAGAATGGAAAAGGGGAGGAAAAGACGAGGGAGAAAAATTGTTGGAGAGGTTTTTGGCTAGATGCCAGAAAGCTTGGGAAGAACTAAAGTTAGATAGTTCAGTGCATTTATTATTGATGAAAGAGTACTTGGCAAGTCGAAGAACAGATTTGGCTTGATTTCGGGCAGAAACATAAGAAGAATGAGATTCTTGAGTTTTAAGGCGTCGGTGCCGTTTGAATGCTTCCTCCTTGTTGCGGACAGCAGTAGAACAAGCGTGAGTAAACTAAGATTTGTTTGCATTAGACTGAAAGAAAGAAAATTAAATGTACGCTTCCATGCCCAATAGGATTACATCGGTAATACGTTCAGCACTCTCCGAGGGTCCTCGGCCACGGAAAAAGAAGTTGTTCCATGGTAAATCAAAGAAGTAATGCCGGAGAGCCTCCCAGTCGGCAGCGCCAAAGTGCCTAAAGCGCCGCCGGCTGGGAGGGTCGGATGGCCGTACTGAAGAGATAGGACAGGTGACAGAGATAAGTTTATGGTCGGAGGTGCCGCACCAAAGGAGAGAAAAAATTGACTATAAATGGTTCACTCAGTGACCATTACAAGAGTCTCGGCAACTATTATATTCAATTAATGACTTTATGTAGCCTCAGTATAAGGTCTGATTATAATCGGTAATTTCCGATCCCATGCATTGCTATTAACAAAGTGAGGGAAATAGCGTATGGCAAGTTACAAAAGCGGTCTGCAACCTCGATGTAGTAGTTTAAATAATTGAAACTGTAAACTATCAATGACATAAATTAAACAAAAGCAACAACAACAGTCCGGAAAGACGTTTTCGCAACCAATGTTGACAATCGAGAGAGTTTATAGCGTACTCTTCTCATTGATTAACCCTTTCAAGATACGATGAATAAACTCAATATGCTTCATAATCTTCAAGGCGTTAAGTAAGTTTGTCGTCTGGCTGCCCAGGGTTTAACTCTGTGGGAATATTTATATTTTTATCATGTTTCTTTCTTTTCATTTTACATTCTGTCTCACAGAAGTGTTGTTTCTGTTAATTGATGAATGTTTAATGTTAGATCACTAATATACCTCTTAAAATAGCAGCTTTTCAACCATGCCTAAAAGGACTTTCTACGTATCAACAAATCTTTTAAGACGAATATTATATATTACTTTATATTAAGGGGAAGTCATTGATATTTTTCTGGATCCCCTTCTCCCTTATGCTTAATGCCATTAGAATGTGAGACTTTGATTAGTTCACCCCCTTAGTTCGGCCATATTATGGCCTTTCGTCCCATTTCCTTGCCAGTATTAAGACTTTTCATGCCAATAAGTGTCGATATTTCCGTGGCGAGCGATAGCGAGCTGGTAATTTAGGAGGAACCGACCTTCGCCTGGGACATTGTTTTACCGAAAAATGTACACATTTATCTTGAAGGTAGGTCTTTGGTGTGCGAGTGTGTGTGTGCGTGTGTATGTTTTTTTTTTTTTTTTTTTTTTTTTTTTTTTTTTTTTTAAGCTGATAGTGTCTCAGGAGCGAGCAAAACCCTCCGCCACCCCCTTCCCCTTAAGGCTGGGACCAATACACTGCTAGTACCCTTCGATATTAAATTCCTGCTTATAACTTTGATCGGCCCAGACATGAATAACGCAAATACTATACCTTGTTCACTATAGGTCGGCCACAAATCCCGAACACTAACTTCCATAAATTAATAACGACTGGAGTAATCGAGCTAATATTTCTACCATTTGGGAAGGGTTGGCCAGGGAATAGGTGTGGACATTTCTAGCCCATTTAATCTAGCCTTTTTTTAGTTAAAGATGTTGGAGGTCATGATTTCTGACTTACCAATAATGAATGGACTATACAGCGCTTCAACCATGAATGCCTTGAGCTTCACTATAGGTGTTCACAAAATGATTTAAGGGGCCAGTGTTTTTTTTTTTTTATATTAATTCATATATTCATATATTGTTTAGTTTCCTCGCTAGACTCTCTCAAACTTAGAAAACCAACCCCTAGACCCCCCTCAGGATAAATTTGTTATTTTTTCGGTAGACAACTGTCCCGGCCGAAGGCCGGTTCCTCTTTTAATTACAGGCTCGCTATCGCTCGCCAGGAAAATATCGACACCTAAATGGTACGATAGGTCTTTAAATTGACAAAGAAATGGAGCTAAAGATGTTAAAATCGCCAAACTAATGGGTCGAACGTCTTAAAATGTCAAAACTAATGGGGCTAAACACGAGGGAGAAACCGCGCCATCTCCCCTTAAGACCAATAGTATACATTACTTAATATTCAGACTAGGACCAATAAACTGCTAGTTACCTTCGATATATAGGGGACAGTGGTTATCTTGTGGGTTTATATATTTATATATTAATTTATTTATTGTTTTATTTCCTAGGCCGCTTTCCTTACAATTACAGGCTCGCTATAGCTCACCAGGACAAAACTCGACACCTAAAGGGCACGAAAGATCTTAATATTGACAACAAAATGGGGTGAAAGGTCTTAAAATCGACAAACTAATGGGGCAAACTTCTAAAAATCTCAAAACTAATGGGGATAAGTATGAGAAAGAAAGGGGCCCAGAAAAACGGCCTATCTCCACTTACATTCTGTCCTATAACTTTATGACATCAATCCCGCTATGATCCCCCTCAAGACATGAATAATGTAAATAGTGGTCCTATCATTAGACGATTTTGTTTAGATTAGGAAGGGTATAGGTCAAAAGGTTAATTGCAATTGTCTTTACTCATTTAATTTCCACAGATCCTTCCTAAGCTGTATACAGTCGTCATATATCAGCCAGGATAAACTATCAAACCGCGTTATAATTCCCAAGGGGTTCAGATGCTTAGCTTCCATATTTATACAACGCAAAACTTTGTCTGAAAGCTATAGGATAAAAACTAATTTATATGGAAAATTTGACGCATATAAGAATTATTCTACCTAGAACAAGCTTCCATCAGACAAATGGACCTTCAGAAGAACAGTTAAGCAACAATTATATAGTTCGTTACTCACTTTGTAATGAAGATATTGCTCAAGACAATCACTCTTTCTTTTATCTCGAATATTTGCGGAGTGGTCTCCAAGGTGTTTTAAAATATAACTAATCTTCGTATATATTACCCCCCCCCCAAAAAAAAAAAAAAAAAAATAAAAAAAATATATAAAATAATAATAACACACACCATACACCCACACACACCCACCCACACCCACACACCATACACACACACACACCCACCCACACCCAAACCATACGCGCACACACACACACCATACGCACACACACACACACACACCATACGCACACACACACCATACGCGCGCACACACACACACACACACACACACACACACACACACACACACACACACACACACACACACACACACACTGGTCCATCCATTCTAAACACAGGTGACAGTTCCCTCATCCCTAGCGTCCACCATCTACTCTACCATTATACTGTATATCGTCAAGGGAGGCAAATTATACCAGGCGATACCTACAACCATTGATTACCATAATATATACTGCATTGTGTCATCGGAGGTTTTAAACATTTCTCTACACCATATTATACGAGGATCACTGCTGGAAAAATAGATATCTTGAATAAAGATAGTGGATGAAGAATAGTTATTGTCATCAATATATGTGCCATAAACACTACCATCACAATATGGACTCTCTCTCTCTCTCTCTCTCTCTCTCTCTCTCTCTCTCTCTCTCTCTCTCTCTCTCTCTCTCTCTCTCTCTCTCTCTCTCTCTCTCTCTCTCTCTCTCTCTCTCACGTGCAAATCAAAGTCAACCCATGTGTTCTCCTTTCTTCTAGAAGAATTAACCCTCTCCGATATATGACGCGATTTTGAGCCTATTAGGGATACTTTTGTTACCATCAGGGGTATTTAGAAACCTTTAGTTTAGTTACTTCAACCTCTGCAGTTGTCTTTGAGTTAGCTGTGGGCAGAAAACTAATTTTGGAGAGGTATTTATAAGAGTGAGAGAACTCTATTTCTTATTGCTAATCTGGCAACGTCTGCGTCATATGAGTCTGAAGGGGTTAAGAGAAACTGGATTCTGAGGTGAACCATATATTTTCCTTGAGCTGTCCCGGATGTGAGACAGGTTTTGGGTGAAAGAAAACAGGCAGATGAAGCAGATGAATGGCAATATTTTTTTAACCCTTTCAAGGTACGATGGCCCATTTATTTTCTGTTTTCTGACTTTATTAGAGGACTTTATTCGATTAGGAAGGGCATATGGACATCGGATGGTTAATTGCCGACTTGCGAGTTTCGTTCTATAAGGAAGTAGGAGCCGTAAATATTGGTATGAAATAGATATACAATAACAATGTGGGTTTCTGATGAATAAAAGGTATGTTGAATTGGGCTTTATGTATTTATGAATGTACTATGACCAATGTTTTAGCTGGTAATTTTGCTAAATATCGATGTGTACAGCTACAACTTCCTTATAGAACGAAACTCGCAAGTGGTTAATTGAGATGGTTTTTACCTTTTTAATTACCACAAATGTTTCTTGCTGTATAAAACTGCCTAATAATCTCCAAAATAAACTGTCATAATCCTCAAGGGGTTAATACACGGGAAGATAATTCGACGATGAATAGGAATGGTAGTTAATGGTTGGGATAATAATAAATGGTGATATGCTGGCATTTTCGTCTCCTTGCATGCAAATAGTTCCATACCTATAATGAACCTTTCGGAATACCAGTGCTGGATAAATAGTTTGGTGTTCGGATATATATTTGACATGATCATATATGAATGAAGGGGAAATTGGTAGATTTTAAGGTCCCCCTTCTTCTTCATGTTTAGCCCCATTAATTTTGGGATTATAAGACACTTGGCCCATTAGTTGGCGATTTTAACAACTTTCGCCCTATTTCGTTGTCAATTTGAAAACCTATCGTGACATTTAGGTGTTGATTTTTCCTGGCGAGCGATAGAGAGTCTGTATTTTTAAGAGGAATCGGTCTTCGGCCGGGAAATTTTTCTACCGAAAAATGTACAAATTTATCTTGAAGGTGGGGTAGCGAGGAAAATATAAAATATATGTATACATGAATTAATAGGCCAAAAAAACAGCCACTGTCCCCTTAAACTCTTAAAGCATAGTTCTCTTATAATTGAGGCACCAAAATGGCGTCCAGAGAACAAAATGGCCGTTTTCTCTAAGGCCAGTGTCACACGAGCGCTTTTTCCGGCAATTTTCGATGAGCAAGGTTGTCTCGTACTATTTCTAAACTCTTTCTCAATGGAATCGGAAACTAGACTATCAGTAGATAATGTTGGGTAGTTTAAGTTTCATGCAGCTTAAATTTTGAAGCTGCCAGAGTAATAATTGCCCGTAAAAATGGACTGTATTAGAGATCGTGTGACTCCGCCTTTACTATAGGATCTACCGAAAACGAACATTCAAGACTCTCTCGGAGACTCGCATTCTTAAGGGGAGGTTTTTAGTTTGTTTTCTACTCCTCCAGCAATCTTAAAATTTCACCCCCTTGACCCTCTTTCAAGATAAATTTGTAAATTTTTCGGTAGAAAAATGTCCCGGCTGAAAGCCGGTTCCTCTTATATTACAGGCTCGCTATCGCTCGCCAGGATAAAATCGACACCTAAATGACACGAAAGGTCTTAAAATTGACAGAAATGGGTCGAAAGTTCTTAAAATCGTCAGAATAATGGGGCAAACGTCTTAAAATTAGAAAAGCAATGGGGCTAAACATGAGGGAGAAAGGAGTCAAGAAAAAAATCCCTCAAGTGGAAATCTCCCCTTAAACAATTATTTCCCTTCGCAGAGCCGTTAATGGACGAAATGACTTGACAAATGACGCTACCTTGAGATATGGAAGTGCTAATTCGGTGTAATATCTGTAAACAACACTCGTTCCTATAATATTCGTTCGATATTAGGCACTGGGAAGGGAAAGAAATGTTTAAGGGGAGATTTCCACTTGAGGGATTTTTTCTTTACCCCTTTCTCCCTCATGTTTAGCCCTATTGCTTTTGAGATTTTTAAGACGTTCGCCCCATTAGTTTTGCGATTTTAAGACCTTTCACCCCATGTTCCTCTTAAATTACAGGCTCGCTATCGCTCGCCAGGATAAAATCGACACCTGAATTGCACGAAAGGTCTTAATATGGGGTGAAAGTTCTTAAAATCGCTAAACTAATGGGGCAAACGTTTTATAATATCAAAAGCAATGGGGCTAAACATGAGGGAGAAAGAGGTCCAGAACAAAATCCTCCAGGTGGAAATCTCCCCTTAAGCGTGTTTTGTATAATAAGTATTTTTCTACTGATAACCAGAACAAAAAATGTTGAGCGTCATGTTACTGAATATGTTACTTTGTTAATGTGTTAATATGTTAATATGTTACTTTGTTAATATGTTAATATGTTAATTTGTTACTTTGTTAATTTGTTGTCTGTCTTACATTGCTGCTCTGCCTTGCACTTAATATATGTTACTTTGTTAATATGTTAATGTGTTAATTTGTTGTCTGTCTTACATTGCTGCTCTGCCTTGCACTTAATATATGTTACTTTGTTAATATGTTAATATGTTAATGTGTTGTCTGTCTTACATTGCTGCTCTGCCTTGCACTTAATATATGTTACTTTGTTAATATGTTAATATGTTAATGTGTTGTCTGTCTTACATTGCTGCTCTGCCTTGCACTTAATATATGTTACTTTGTTAATATGTTAATGTGTTAATTTGTTGTCTGTCTTACATTGCTGCTCTGCCTTGCACTTAATATTTATAAAGTGGAATCTTTATTGTTACATGGGGGCTTGAATTTGGCTGTGTGTCTGGCTGTGTGTTTGCCTGGGTGTGCCTGGGTGTGTCTGTGTGTGTGTGTGTCTGGGTGTGTGTGTGTGTGTGTGTGTGTGTGTGTCTGGGTGTGTGTCTGGGTGTGTGTCTGGGTGTGTGTGTGTGTGTGTGTGTGTCTGGGTGTGTGTGTGTGTGTGTGTGTGTGTGTCTGTGTGTGTGTCTGGGTGTGTGTCTGGGTGTGTCTGTGTGTGTGTGTGTGTGTCTGGGTGTGTGTGTGTCTGGGTGTGTGTGTGTGTGTGTGTGTGTGTGTGTGTGTGTCTGGGTGTGTGTCTGGGTGTGTGTGTCTGGGTGTGTGTGTGTGTGTGTGTGTGTGTGTGTGTGTGTGTGTGTGTGTGTGTGTGTGTGTGTGTGTGTGTCAGCTATAATAAAATTACCGTATATATCCACACTGTAACATAATGACTTCAACATTCTTCACTTATAAAATATCACATTCGCATGATATTTACCGAGGTAGAGATATAAGTCAGATAGCATGATGGCAGACACAATCACGGGTTACTAGCATTCTTATATTCACTATGTTAGGTTATCAGTCTGTGTCATCTTAACCTGAGCCTCAAGATAAACAACGATATAAAACCAATATTTAATTTTATATATTTTGCCTGTGCAATGTTTCACACAGACCTTTCATCGCGTGCGTTTATGTTGTCATGTTAAGGGGACAGTGGTTATTTTTGGGGGTCAAATTATACCGGTATATATATAATTATATATTCATTTATTTTTCGATAGAAAAATGTCCAGGCCGATGGCCGGTTTCTCGGGGAGGTATTTAGTTTGTTCCCTACGTTTTCATCAAGCTTAAAATTACACCCCTAGACCCTTTCAAGATAAATTTGTACATTTTTCGGTAGAAAAATTTCCCGGCCAGAGGCCGGTTGCTCTTAAATTACAGGCTCGCTATCGCTCGCCAGGAAAAAATCGACACCTTAATGGCACGAAAGGTCTTAAAATTGACAGAAATGGGGCAAAATGTCTTAAAATGTCAAACCTACTAGGGCGAACGTTTTAAAATCTCAAAAGCAATGGGGCTAAACATGAGGGAGAAAGGGGTCCAGAGAAAAATCCCTCAAGTGGATATCTCCCCTTAAGATACACTCGCGCTTTCGCTCGCCAGGAAAAAAATCGACACCTAAATGACACAAAAAGTCTTAATATTCATTACGAACTGGGGTGAAAGGTCTTAAAATTGCCAAACTAATGGGCCGAGCGTCTTACAATCTCAAAATAAACGGAGCTAAACATGAGGGAGAAAGGGGACCAGAAAAACCAGCCCATCTCCCCTTAAACATTTTATACTCAAAATGATGTGGTATCGCCGAGCAGCCGCCACCTTCCTCACCCAACCCGGCAATTTCCCTCACTATCTTGGTCATCATGTAAACAAACCTTGATATTCGTAAACAGCGTCTTGGGTGTCAACTGCTCTGAGTTATTGAGGCGCTGTCACACCGTTTTACGACGGATTTTTCTCAGAAAGTTCATGGATATTTTAGTATTTTATTGACACAAACACACATACACACGTGATCATTAACTCGGAAGTCTAGCTCAGATTAGATACCCTTCGCTACTGAGCAACATACCATCATCAATATGAGAAACTTCGATGTGGTGTTCATGGGTCTTTCTGCCAATTAGTGGCAACAATAGGAAGCTACGATCATCGTAAACGTTGAAACTCGCGAAATCCGGACCTGCCAATATTATTTGTATTTAAAATTAAAAGCACACCAATAGCTAAGGTTAATAATATATATCACATATACACGTGAGCCACTAAATGTTTGTAATCTCTCAGTGGGGTTCGAACCGTCGACCGTCAGGACGATAGCCGACGCTTTAACCAACTGCCGTGGTGGAGTTTGTTAAAGCGTCGGCTATCGTCCTCACGGTCGACGGTTCGAACCCCACTGAGAGATTACAAACATATATATATATATATAGATAGATAGATAGATATAAGGAAGGCGAACAGCAACAGGCAATCTAATCCCAACGAGGTTGTTCGTATAGTTAATAAGTGGAAACGTATGGTAGCACATATATACGCATGATTCTTTTCACTAATGTATTCAGCTATTATATAAATTTTGAAATTCAGTGCAGTCTCAAAACTTAACATCTCGAAGACCGAGTTATATTATTGTCATGTATTTTGTATGTCGTTAGGTACATAGATATCGCTTCCATTATCTTAATTTTGCTTCTTCCTCTACCGATATGTAAACCCAAACGCACATCCGTTGTTTACAATCAACGCATTGTTCGTATAATAATCACATGTAAAGTTACTGTCAGGCATAGGTGAACACCGCATGATGATGAAAACAAGATCGTGAGCATTTGAGCATTGATTAGTAAAAATCTGTAGCATGATGCCTTTGGCTCATCATTCTGTCAAAATACATAATTTGTTCAACCAAATATTGTTCAGAAAATCCTGTTAATGACATCATGGATGTAAGTACGGAAAAACCTGCACGTTCTTTTTGCAATATCTGTTTAATAATTTCATATAGTACAAGCCTCTACTCACGTTTCGGCAATTAGTTTAGCTCCATTACGGTTAACAAAGCAATAATTACATCTATCACACGACGTTTGGTTATGTAATTATGTTGTAACATCTCAGAACACCGACAGAAAATACATTTATTATGCAAATATCATCCTCGTTTCAACTTTTTGTCTGCCTCATATAACAGTGAACCTGAACTGGCCACATACATAGGAACACACAAGGTAGATCCCTTTCATATCCAACCCATGTAATTCATAGGAGTATGAAAATTGCTGTTGAAGCCTTACACAGTTTTTGAGCTGATCAAAGCACTAGATAATAGTACTGGTATTCCACATATCTACAACCCAATTTCCAAACCAATATCCACCAATATCTTTTAACAGCAGATTTGTATCTAGTTTGAAGCCCTTTGTACGGAAGATTTCGCAATCTTTCCGCTATATTTTGTTATGTTCATTATTATTATTGGCTTTCTAATGAATGGAAACCGAAGGTATATAGTCTCTCGTCATTATGATATATTTATGTTAATACTATGGATTATTTTTGTTAGTCTATGTTGGATTGCGTCAAGAGAGTCTATATTCATTCTATAATAGGGACACCAAAACTGAACAGCATATTAAATATGAGGGTTCACCTATTGGGAATATAGAAAAAAAAAAAAAAAGAAGTTCAGGAAAACGTCAGCAGTTATGTTACTCGTACTCCTATAGATGAATCCAAGGACCTTGTTTGCCTCATTACGAACACTTATACATTTTGTCTAGGCTGCAGAGTGCAGATCATTGTTACCAAACATACTATAGATCAATCTTACAGTCCGAGTTTCCTAATTCAAATTGATATACATAACAGTATGGTCACAACAAAAGATAGTCCGTCTTCACCTTATTGAAAATATACGATGAGGCAACGGCAGACCTGGTGATTTCATGTCAAGTATATTATACCATAAATAATATAATATACTGAAAGGCATATACTACACGGTATATATAATACTATTTTACTCCGACTTTACATACACACACCCTCTCACACCCTCTCTATAGAATAATATTTTACTTCACTTTAAAAACTTGTACACAAAATCACACCTTCGCTGGCACGATGAACTTGCACCCTGACAAAGAATTATCCGTCCTCCCACTGCTGAATTATGTTGGTTTGTGAAGCTCAACTTAAGAATATATGAAGGGTCGGTTGGTATTTTTGAGGAGGAGCGAAAGGAGGGGTTGGTCATGTTGAAATAATGACTATTCCCTGTTTATTGTATATAGGCCAGAAATCCCGATCCATCTCTTCTCATAACTAAAAAACGACAAAGTAATCAAGCTAATATTTCTACAATTTGGTCAGTGTTGCTTTCTTATTTTTTTCTTCGCCATAAAACATTTCTATATTATCGCTGTATACTACACAATATACTGTATATTTTTACAGTATATGTGTATATGTTACTCTTGGTAGAAAATATGCAAAGAGGAACATGGCTTATACTTCAGAAGCTCCTGGCCCCTCTCACCTTAAAACTGATGTTAACCCGTGAAGTATGAGTTGTTGGTGAGGGTTGCTTAGTAGGCCGACCCACGGTGAGGTCCACCCTATATGGTGGGGAGGAAACATGTGGTGGTGGGTGATGGGGAGGAGAGCTTAGTAGGCCGACCCACAGGAGAGCTTAGTAGGCCGACCCACGGTGAGGTCCACCCTATATGGTGGGGAGGAAACATATGGTGGTGGGTGATGGGGAGGAGAGCTTAGTAGGCCGACCCACGGTGAGGTCCACCCTATATGGTGGGGAGGAAACATATGGTGGTGGGTGATGGGGAGGAGAGCTTAGTAGGCCGACCCACGGTGAGGTCCTCCCTATATGGTGGGGAGGAAACATACTGTCGTGGGTGATGGGGAGGAAGTGGCAGTGAGGTGTGGCAGTCATAATGGTAGGGGGAAGGAGGTGACGATTGTTACGAAGGATAGAAGTGGATGGATCACACACGAGAGAGAGAGAGAGTGAGCGTGTGTGTGTGTCGTTTGCGTTGCTTTAAGTTGTGTGTCGTTGTGTTGTGGGGTGTGTATGAGAAAGGGAGTATTTGTCATGAGAAGTGTGTACGAGAAACTAGATATGCTAATGGGTGTGTACTCGCTTGTCTGAGTTTGTTTACGGTTTTGTCTCTGTCTCGACATATCCACTTGGCAGTCTGTTTTTGTGTACGGCTTTGTGTTACCGTAGGAACACAGGATAAACACAGAACACTATCTGTAGTAAGAGTTATTTAACCAATGCCTTTTTACAACCATGGTATAATACTTCAGAAAAGAAAATGCCATATACAGTTTATATATATATATACCCCCTCCTCTCTCATGCTTAGCCCTATTAAGTCTGAAACTTTAAGACATTTACCCCATTATTCTGCGGTTTTAGGACCTTTCGTGTCCACTGGCGAACGATAGCGAGCCTGCAGTTGAACCCGAACTTCGGCTGAAGGCTGGGATTTTTTTTTTTACCGAAACAAATGCACAAATATATATTCGAATGGGAGTCTTAGGTGTACTTTCTTAAGCTTGATCGAGGCTTAGGGAGTAAACAAATAACAGTTAAATAAGTGAATAGATAAATACACAAATAAGTAAATAGATAAATACACAAATAAGTAAATAGATAAATACACAAATAAGTGAATAGATAAATACACAAATAAGTGAATAGATAAATACACAAATAAGTGAATAGATAAATACACAAATAAGTGAATAGATAAATACACAAATAAGTGAATAGATAAATACACAAATAAGTGAATAGATAAATACACAAATAAGTGAATAGATAAATACACAAATAAGTGAATAGATAAATACACAAATAAGTGAATAGATAAATACACAAATAAACAGGTATGTCAAAAATCTCCCCCTATACTTCTACCCTCTTTACCTATCCTCACCGATTTGCAAGGCTTTCTGATTTGTATGATCCTTCTTTCTTCATTATTAAGTTTGTATGTTTATATTGCTATCATCGCATTATACCAGTTGTCTGTATTTATTTTGTATCCTTTCAATGAATGGGATATTTTATATTTGTCAATCCCCCCCATTTTAATATGTATTTGCTTCTATCATCCTTTTCATTACTATGTCGTTTAGCCACACTTAATTACCTTTACATAATATAGGCAAAAACAGTTGAGTGATAATATGATGATGGTGAATTTATCAGAATATTTTTTGGTAACATGGTGAATAATGCAATCGTCTATGAATATACTATTACTTAAAACTAACTGATTACTAATTCACATGAGTCTTGAACCAGAGCATTTGAAAGTCGTAGAAAAAATATTGTATTTTCATCTTGTTCACTTGGCCCTTTCTAACTTACGTAATTAGCATGCAGGTCATACCTCACAATTGGAAAACCTCTCACTCAATCTATTATCAATTTTATTTTTTTACAGTAGGATATTATTATTCTTACAGGAGAGAGAGAGAGAGAGAGAGAGAGAGAGAGAGAGAGAGAGAGAGAGAGAGAGAGAGAGAGAGAGAGGGAGAGAGAGAGAGAGAGAGAGAGGGAGAGAGAGAGAGAGAGAGAGAGAGAGAGAGAGAGAGAGAGAGAGAGAGAGAGAGAGAGAGAGAGAGAGAGAGAGAGAGAGAGAGAGAGAGTAAATATATTTACTGTAAATGAATGAATAAGTAAATACAAAAGTATATAAATTGATAGACAGACAGATAAATACATACATACATACATACATAGGTAGAGATAGTGTGTGTGTGTGTGGGTGGAGGGGGGGGGAGGGGTGTATGTGTGTAGAGGATAGATGAAGGTGTAGATAAGATGTGTAAGGTAAGGGTATGGCCAGGTGAGCCCTGTTGGTCACACACAACACAGGATAATACTAACACTACTCACCGCTATGTAAGGGGAGCCAGGTGATTTACGAAGTTGGGTAGAGGTGCTTTTCTGTTGGGAGCATATTCTTGAATCTGTTTTTTTATATATCTGTTCTCTTCTAGCTTACGAACTAAACAATTTGACACAACGATGTAGACAAGCCGTTGATATCTCCACTAAAGCTTATTGCCCAATCTATTACCACTACAAACTATTGCCCAATATGTGTGGGTAATAGAATTTTTGCCATTAATTTCCCCAATAATTGTATTTGTGTATATGGTACGGTACTTAAGAGGACAGTAGTGATCGAGGGGGTAAATGTGAATGGTTAACATAATGACATGTCAATGGTTTGGTTACGTTGAAAGATTCTGGCCCAGAATGCCAGCTCAGAAGTCTATATCCAAGACATTTTGTACCGCAGGAGATCTTTGATTCCGTCCTTTCCATTATAATCCATACTAGGCCATATATGATCTTTATTTAGCAAGCTTCATAACTGACAATTACTGTATATACTGTCGTTCTCAGATTATGCTCAAAACAAATATTACACATATTGTCTTAATATAGCTTAATATTGTATTAATATAGCTTAATATTGTCTTAATATAGCTTAATAGTAGTATATAATTATCACCTGATCAACCACAAAGAATCTCTGTCTGGACTTTACCGGTCTAAAGATCTGGCGTGATAGTGACGGTGGTAATTACATGGTATTGAACAGGAGGTTTCTTGATAATGATGTGATGGTTAATACTGATGGTGATAGTAAACTGATAAAGTCAACGATACAAGACCAGGATGTTGGTACCGATTAAACTAACTATACGCTTGGTAGATAATTACCAATTATTTATTTCATGATTTATTATTAGTAAAAACAATTACAGTGTATATTGATGTTTTAAGTAGCAACCAAACAGGCATACAACTATGTAAGTATTTTATAAGTATACCGTTAACAATTATTGATAACATGATAATTGACAGTGGTGGTAGTTAGGCTCATCCAATAATAGAAGACAATGAAGTCGAGGCTACTGATAATAATACGGTGGTTGCTATTAGTAGTGATAGTAATCTGATAGTGTCAACAGCCAAGGATATAATATCGGTAGAACTAAAGCTAACCTGAGAGTTAGCAGATATTATCAGTGATTGAAGTAGTGGCAAAACTAAAATACAAATGGTTGTAGTTATTATTTATATTTTTGTGCATCTGTTAATTAATATATTTACTCCCGTTTTACCTACTGTATGTGCTGACATTACACACACACACACACACATATATATATATATATATATATATATATATATATATATATATATATATATATATATATATATATATACATACATATTGAGAATATATCACAAATACATGTGAGCTACTAAATGTTTCTAGTCTCTCAGTGGGGATCGAACCATCGACCATCAGGACGATAGCCGACGCTTTAATCAATTACACCACGGCAGTCTAAAAGACACTCAGCCTTCTATCCTATTTATGTTAGGGAGAAGGGAAATCCACTAGGCGAATATATTTCAATTCAAACCTAGTTCTAGGATCCATATTTCCAGAATACCATACACGGATTTTTGAGTGTCCCGACGCAACTCGGGTCGAAATTGATTTAATTTAATTCTAACCCACAAAGCATGAGAGTTAAAAATATTGAGAATATTATTTTTATTAATCTCACCACCACACCCCCAATGAAATTAATTAAAGTATATATGATCCACCGGGATTCGAACCCGGGTTATCACACACATATTTTTGCTATCACAAATACACGTGAGCCACTAAATGTTTCTAGTCTCTCAGTGGGGATCGAACCATCGACCATCAGGACGATAGCCGACGCTTTAAGGGGAGGTATTTAGTTTGTTCCCTAGTCATCCATAAAACTTAAAATTACACCCCCTTGAGTCCCTTTCAAGATATATTTGTAAATTTTTCGGTAGAAAAATGTCCCGGCCGAAGGCCGGTTCCTCTTAAATTACAGGCTCGCTATCGCTCGCCAGGATAAAATTGACACCTGAATGGCACGAAAGGTCTTAATATGGGGTGAAATTTCTTAAAATCGCTAAACTAATGGGGCAAACGTTTCATAATATCAAAAGCAATGGGGCTAAACATGAGGGAGAAAGGGGTCAAGAAAATAATCCCTCAAGTGGAGATCTCCCCTTAATCAATTACACCACGGTAGTCTAAAAGACACTCAGCCTTCTATTGTCCTGATGGTCGATGGTTCGATCCCCACTGAGAGACTAGAAACATTTAGTGGCCCACGTGTATTTGTGATATATTCTCAATATTTGTAACTCTCATGCTTTGTGGGTTAGAATTAAAAGAAATCAATTTCGACCCGAGTTGCATCGGGACACTCAAAAATCCGTGTATGGTATTCTGGAAATATGGATCCTACAACTAGGTTTGAATTGAAATATATTCGCCTAGTGGGTTTCCCTTCTCCCTAACATAAATAGGATAGAAGGCTGAGTGTCTTTTCGACTGCCGTGGTGTAATTGATTAAAGCGTCGGCTATCGTCCTGATGGTCGATGGTTCGATCCCCACTGAGAGACTTGAAACATTTAGTGGCTCACGTGTATTTGTGATATATTCTCAATATTTGTAACTCTCATGCTTTGTGGGTTAGAATTAAATGAAATCAATTTCGACCCGAGTTGCGTCGGGACACTAAAAAATCCGTGTATGGTATTCTGGAAATATGGATCCTAGAACTAGGTTTGAATTGAAATATATTCGCCTAGTGGGTTTCCCTTCTCCCTAACATAAATAGGATAGAAGGCGGAGTGTCTTTTAGACTGCCGTGGTGTAATTGATTAAAGCGTCGGCTATCGTCCTGATGGTCGATGGTTCGATCCCCACTGAGAGACTAGAAACATATATACATATATATATATACTGTATATACGAAGGAAACAAAAGGATAAACTGCCTGATACAAGTGTCCCGCCTCCCCACCCCGATTTGAAAGAGTGTCAATGCCAAAATCAAGGTACGTTAAAGTCAAAGTATCTGGACACACGAGGCTTGAAGAAGTTTAACTCGTAGGATGAATGAAAGATAGATTGAGGGAGAGAGTTCCAGAATGAAAGGAATCCTGGGAATCGTGGTCAGCCATCAATAAATTGGATACAGATATGCAAAGATTGTATTATGTGAGGAAAAGGACACTTACTTCCTTTATTGATAAAACCAGCTCTTATAATTACTGTATTATTTCCACTCGACAATATACATATAATTCTGGCCAAGGCCAATTTTGTTCAGCTATGTAAAGACTGATCCAGCAGAGAGTTCAGCATTACCTGCCTTAAGAAATACCAAGATGCCAGGCAGGTGAGGTGTAGAGGTAGACTGGCCAGGTGTTAACTATCGGTCCTCTACTGATGGTCCAGATAGTCGACCACAAACTGTGATTTATTGTCGCTGAACCTTGGAAGCTTTGCTGGTTTATAAAGGCTTACCAACTTTACGCTTGGCTGTGATTTACTGTTATATAATCACTAGGTGTGATGTGATCAGAAGTGAACTATAGTGGATACGCAGTTTAATATGATCTACGACCAGAGATGTACTGTAGAATACTGGATATATTGATCTGACCTTTCTATCTGCTAAGTTAGGATCTATACATCCTTTATCGTCGCCTGTCTTCGTTAATGAGTGTGTGTTGGGAGAGGAGGGTCACAGTTTTATGACTTTTCACCTCATAAAACACTGTCTGAAAGTTATGTTTTGACGGACGACTTAAATTAAGGAGAACCAACCCTACTCAAAGGTCTGCAGGTTCAACTACAAACCTGTTCACCCTTATGCACAAACTATTGAACACTTCAGGCAAGGGGGAAACACTCGGACTCTTTGTTGTGGCAGCAAAATATTTTGTTTGAATTGCGAGTTGAATTTGACTCAGTATTCATATCATTCAGCATGCATTAAAATAAGGGAACTGTATTTGTTAATAATAATTATTGGCATAATTTACAACTGCTAACATGTATGTGAATCATAGTTTCACCAGGGATATCCCAAAGAATGCTACATATGATGACTAGTCTACTAGAATGTGTAAAGAACGTTCCCCAGTTCTACATATATTTGCATTTGTCAGCTGGACTAATTATTTTGGTCGAAAATAGGCAAGTGTTAATTTAAGATGTGAAAAACGCACACAACCAAAATCATTATGAATGACGTTGCATAGTAATAATTATATTATGTCCAGGAATGCCCCTGCAACAAGGGCACGCTCCAGCCTTGTTAATCATGGGAGTGTATGGCGTTAACAACTATCAGTAATAAATGCACACTTATCCATAATACCTTGCTTTCTAAGTGTACTATTTATGATAATGCAGATCTCAAATTTACAATATTAATGTTTTTTCTTCAACATTTGCATAAAGCCATATCATGAGTAAGACTGCATAAATGTTCTCCAACTCAGAGGTACATCAGTGTCAGGTCGTCCAGATATTAAGGCAAAACTGGAAATACCTCAGAGTCACTCAACCAAATCTTTAATATTAAGTACCGACACATTTTTAGGGGGGGGGGGGGAGATAAGATAGTAATACACACGGGAAGGATTTGGTATTACAGATTGATAACTAGTTAGACATTACTAATATTATATTTAGTTAGTCACTCGATACAAATCTTAATAGATGTCTTGTATGTTACATTCTTCAAATATACATGTATTATCTCATATATTTTTATGTATGTGAATGGAGTTTTATTAGGTCACATTACATTAACGTTTATTAGGTCACATTACATTAACGTTTAGCTACCCGTTGCTGTAGTTACATAATGGAGAGCCTGAAAAGGTTCTAAGATCAGGCATTAAGGAATTTACGTTTGTAAATCAGAAGCTTTGTAAGTAATATGATTTTACAATTGAATTATATTTTAATTAACTCACGAAGAAAGAGAAAACATGAACAAGACGTTATTATGCCAACAATAATTACCAATTGCATAATAGTTCTACAAGTATTATAAAGCTCAGTGCAATTACCTGGTCAGATTTATTGAGTCCAGGAGATAAGGTGGCAGATAAGAAGCGTGATAAAGAGATAGTGTGATAGATAGAGATATAGTGATAGACCTATAGGGCGCCGGGGTCTCCTAAACACCTCAGACCCTGGCTTATATGGTCTAGGGTCTCACTAATATGGTCGTCGGCAGCCTTACACCAATCCGTTTACACGCACACACTAACGCACACACCACTCACGTACACATAAGAGAACCACCGGATTACATGGATATATACACGGGTTGTACAGTTGGCCACAAAAATGTGTATATATTCCGTGGTTTCATGTATTAAAATGTAAAACTTGCAAACTAAACAAACCAAAATTGGGACAAGGACAATACAGTCAAATTAAATTATCAAAATCGCTATGTGGAAACAACGCTTACTAAAATTAAATTTATGAAATAAAAGAACACAATCCACCACATAGGGTGTACATTACTATATGAACAAGTTAATCTGTTTCCCAAGCAAACTAATCGCACACATAGCAACGCACTATCGTCACGTTCAAGGAATTAGTCAAATTTGGGAAGTCCGGGACGTTCTGGTAAATTTGACTAAACTCTGCATGAATAAAGAAACTACATGTTAAATGTCAAAATATTCATTTAAAATCAAATTTGCAACATGACAAGACATTAACAATAGTACAAAATACAAATATTGATAAGATATCTATACTATTACAAAATAATATAAAAAGTACAGTACAGCACTCACTAACGATAGTGCTATCGTGTAGATACCTGTAAGCATAGCATGCCTCAAGTGACCCCTATCAACAACTACCCTACAAATAACCTACATTTATCGCACAAACAAACTAAGGAAATCGCAAAAGCAAGCAATTGTATACTATCGACAATGAATACATATAATATAAAGACAAATAATTGCAAACTATGAAGAAGTAACAACATATTTAAACAAAGAGTACTCTTTTAACAAGAACAATTAATTTAAACAAAATCATCAATATTTATATTAATAATAGAAAAGAAAAATAATACATATAGACAAAAAGTAAGCAGAGGTTATACAAGAAACTTCAAGTTAAAAATGCTTGATTAAAATTATTGATGTCAAATTTTAGAATACAGTCACAATAATTGACCCTAAAAAGATTGTATTTATGTAACAATTTACTTGCCTCAAAACCTCTGTCTACTAAGAGTCTGTATAATAACCTAGCTCTAGCCCAAAAGTCATCTACTTTAGTGCAAATTTTACAAAATCTTATTAACTGGGAATAAAAACAATTATAAATTATTTTACTATCGATATTACTACTAGCGAAAGGAAAGTTTATTACGTTAAAATTAACATCATCAACTTTGTGATATACTTTAAGTATGCACTGTTCATTAACAATCTCTATATTTATATCAAGAACATTTTTAACTTTATAATTTACGTTACATTGTGAGGGGAATAGAATTAGGATAAATCAGTTTAGCAACTTGATTAAAATTTTAACAAATTGCAAACGAGAATATCATCAATATATCTACTATTATTACTTAACAATTTAGCAAGTGCTAATTTTTCTGGGATATTTTCTTGCTACTGTCAACTAAGTCTTTTATATATTTAAATTCTAAAGCAAGCAAGAATAAATCTGCAATTAAAGGGCTAGCATTTCCACCCATAGGAATTCCTAATATTTGTTTGAAAATGTAAGGCCCGAATCTAACATAAGTATTGAAAAGGAGGAATTTAAGGGCATCTTTAAGTTTAGTTCTATCAAAATATACTGAACTAGTGGGAGTAGAGCTAAGTGATGCATTATGGAAGGAAAATGAGTATGATTGAATTAGAAACGCATTCTCTTAATCAATAGTTACATAATATGACCAATTAACGACTTTATAAATCAATCATACTACACTTCCTTCCATCCCTAAAATTTCTGAGGAGATAACCCCCCCCCCCCCCCCAGCCCTTACCAATATACCGTTCATCATGATCATACATCATAATTTATCATCCTTATATCCTTCCTAGCATTACCTAATAATTATTTTAAAACCGCCAAGGTGGGAAGTAACTTCGAGCGTAAAGTAAACAAAGCGACGCTACTTCCACGAACGCAACAGAGTTCTCTTTACATTTCGTCTCATATTATTAATATTAAAGTGTCTCCATTGTTTTTTTTAGTGTTTCGTACACCAGGAAAGGGTGTAGGTTGGTGTTGGATGCGTGGAAACCGAAAACGAATATGTATTAAATCGTTGGTGGTACCTGTCAAATAGGTGTCCAGTAAGTAAAATCGTACCATTATTTTATATTACGCTGACGTGCTGGTATATGACGCCTGTTGTATGTGGAGAAGAGGGGAAGAGAGAAGGTTGGGAGGACAACAGGTTTAAAGGCAGAATTATTTATTTGCTTATTTAATTATTTATTATTAGTAATATATATATATATATATTAGTTTTCTTCCTAGACCTCTAACAAGCTTTAAGAAAATACCCCCAAGACCCCTCTTCGAGATAGGTTTGTCAAATTATATGAAGAACATAATATAGATAATAGGATGATGGCTGATTCTATCCAGAGTGAGATTTACCACCCTATGCCTAACCTTAGCCGTTTCTGTCTGTCTCTTTACTGTCTTACTTTTCGTTGTGGGGGCAGGAGGCTAGGAATCCTCCTCCCCTTGTATAATTCACCTACTCGACGAGACAGAGAAAGGGGCGAGGGACCACCAAAGTGGTCCTGGAACCTTATAATAGTAACTTTAAATATTCGTTTCTGTTCGGGCTCTGTCTCGAGTCGGCCACCCCCAGCTATGGGGTATGTGCCTGAGTACATACTGTACATGAAGAACAGGAAGGATGAACAAGTGTGGATTTTCATACAACGAACAAACTTGTTTCTCATTTTTTTACTGTCTCTAACTTGGGCCATTTTATATCTTACTGTGTTCAATAATAATGATTGAGCACATAATGCCATAACATTGCCTACTGAACACTGCAATTATTGCAGTGTGCAGTAGCCAGCCACTCCCTCACATCACCTGTTGAATTATAGAACTTAGTTGCCCGGGCCTCAATATCCTGGCTATAATATGGCTGCTAAGATCTCACACGTTCTCAGCTCTCATCAAGGTAATTGGACTGGAGTCTCAATTAATTATTTTGTAACTCAACCCAACTTGACTTACACCGGGCAAGTGCTAATAGTTACCTGAGTCTCACCTTTACTATTAATGATATTGACTTGGCCAGGTACTAGAGCTTGTAGTTTGCAGGAACCTCAAGCCTTCATGTGTTGTAAATATGAGTGATACAAGGCTAAGCTATGTATTACTTTAGTTCGTATGTTTTTTTAACTGCCATTTCCTCATCTTGTTTACTTAGCTATACTGAATAGTTAATGTTGAAAGAAGTTGTTAATTATGCAAACTTGGCTATAATAGGACGCAGATACATAGTAGTTTCATGCTTTTCCATAGTAGTTTCATGCTTTTTCCATAGTAGTTTCATGCTTTTCCATAGTAGTTTTATGCTTTTCCATAGTAGTTTCATGCTTTTCCATAGTAGTTTTATGCTTTTCCATAGTAGTTTCATGCTTTTCCATAGTAGTTTCATGCTTTTCCATAGTAGTTTCATGCTTTTCCATAGTAGTTTCATGCTTTTCCATAGTAGTTTCATGCTTTTCCATAGTAGTTTCATGCTTTTTCATAGTAGTTTCATGCTTTTCCATAGTAGTTTTATGCTTTTCCATAGTAGTTTCATGCTTTTCCATAGTAGTTTCATGCTTTTTCATAGTAGTTTCATGCTTTTCCATAGTTTCATGGTTTTCCATAGTAGTTTCATGCTTTTCCATAGTAGTTTCATGCTTTTTCATAGTAGTTTCATGCTTTTCCATAGTAGTTTTATGCTTTTCCATAGTAGTTTCATGCTTTTCCATAGTAGTTTCATGCTTTTTCATAGTAGTTTCATGCTTTTCCATAGTAGTTTCATGGTTTTCCATAGTAGTTTCATGCTTTTCCATAGTAGTTTCATGCTTTTTCATAGTAGTTTCATGCTTTTCCATAGTAGTTTCATGGTTTTCCATAGTAGTTTCATGCCACCAGACTTTAACCGGCAAAGTTGATTGATAATATGATTTAGCATTACAGATATACAGTATGTTCTACGCAGTACGTTGTGTATTATTGAGGAGTTACTTGGATTGATTGCTCTTATGGTATAATGAATATTGCTCAAGATATTTCTATCTATTTGTATATATTTGTTCCTTATTTTTTTTATTATTTATGTATTAATTATTTTTAGTTTGCTCATAAAACCTCCATCATGCTTTAAAAATACCCTCAAGACCCCCCTTCGAGATAAATATGTACATTTTTCGGTAGAAAAATACAGGCTTGCTATCGCTCGCCAGGAAAAAAATCAAACACCTAAATGGCACAAAGGGTCATAACATCGCCAAACTACTGGGTCCCAGCGGACTATCCCTTATTCTTCAACAATACAAAAATCAACCCTTCATCTTCTCTCAATATTCTTGGTGTCTCTTTTTCTTCTGCTCTCATTTGGAAGGACCATATTACCAGTCTTGCTAAGGCAGCCTCCCAGAAGCTGGGTGTGCTCAACCGCCTTAGGGGGTTCTTTTCCCCTGCACAGCTTCTTGCTCTGTACAGGGGCATAGTGCGCCCTTGTATTGAGTATTGGTCACATGTGTGGGAGGTTCCTCTCACACCGCTCTCCTAGACAAAGTTGAAAGGAAGGCCTTTCGTATCATTAACTCCCGTCCACTCACCAACTCTCTGCAATCTCTCTCTCTCCGCCGCAATGTTGCATCTCTCTCGCTATTCTATCGCTACTATAATAATCAGTGTTCCTCAGAGCTATCCCAGGGCATACCACCTCCTTTACGTAGGGCACGTGGTACCCGTCTTGCAACTCAATCCCACCCCTACTCTGTGCAACTCTCCAACCCAAGAGTGAAACGTTACTCTCAAACTTTCTTCTACTCAACATCTGAGCTCTGGAACTCTCTCCCAGAATCAGTCTTTCCCTCTTCCTATGACTTAAATTGCTTCAAACTCCGTGTGTCCAGGCATTTTGGCTCGAACGTCCCTTGATTTTGGGCCTGTCACTCTTTCAACTATGGGGGAGGCACTCGCTATAGGCAGTTATGCCTTTGGCCTCCCTCAATCACATAGAAAAAAAAAAAAAAAAAAAAAACATGTGGGAGAAGAGGGTCCAGAAAAGCCAACCCTCCCCTTATATACCTCTATGGTTACCGTATGTGATATACTTTATTTAAAGGTTTACAAACACGGATTTTGTTTTCCGTGCAATTATGTTAAAATGCCACCGATATCTCGTTAAGAACGGACAATCTTATATAATTATACTAAATATACCTGTATAACGCCTTATATATACTAAATATACCTGTATAACTCCTTATATATACCTGTATAACGCCTTATATATACTAAATATACCTGTATAACGCCTTTTTTTATCCG
>CM064488.1:10747135-10869236 GCA_032716605.1 Paralithodes platypus | reverse complement strand
TTTACTGTAAATGAATGAATAAGTAAATACAAAAGTATATAAATTGATAGACAGACAGATAAATACATACATACATACATACATAGGTAGAGATAGTGTGTGTGTGTGGGTGGAGGGGGGGGAGGGGTGTATGTGTGTAGAGGATAGATGAAGGTGTAGATAAGATGTGTAAGGTAAGGGTATGGCCAGGTGAGCCCTGTTGGTCACACACAACACAGGATAATACTAACACTACTCACCGCTATGTAAGGGGAGCCAGGTGATTTACGAAGTTGGGTAGAGGTGCTTTTCTGTTGGGAGCATATTCTTGAATCTGTTTTTTTATATATCTGTTCTCTTCTAGCTTACGAACTAAACAATTTGACACAACGATGTAGACAAGCCGTTGATATCTCCACTAAAGCTTATTGCCCAATCTATTACCACTACAAACTATTGCCCAATATGTGTGGGTAATAGAATTTTTGCCATTAATTTCCCCAATAATTGTATTTGTGTATATGGTACGGTACTTAAGAGGACAGTAGTGATCGAGGGGGTAAATGTGAATGGTTAACATAATGACATGTCAATGGTTTGGTTACGTTGAAAGATTCTGGCCCAGAATGCCAGCTCAGAAGTCTATATCCAAGACATTTTGTACCGCAGGAGATCTTTGATTCCGTCCTTTCCATTATAATCCATACTAGGCCATATATGATCTTTATTTAGCAAGCTTCATAACTGACAATTACTGTATATATACTGTCGTTCTCAGATTATGCTCAAAACAAATATTACACATATTGTCTTAATATAGCTTAATATTGTATTAATATAGCTTAATATTGTCTTAATATAGCTTAATAGTAGTATATAATTATCACCTGATCAACCACAAAGAATCTCTGTCTGGACTTTACCGGTCTAAAGATCTGGCGTGATAGTGACGGTGGTAATTACATGGTATTGAACAGGAGGTTTCTTGATAATGATGTGATGGTTAATACTGATGGTGATAGTAAACTGATAAAGTCAACGATACAAGACCAGGATGTTGGTACCGATTAAACTAACTATACGCTTGGTAGATAATTACCAATTATTTATTTCATGATTTATTATTAGTAAAAACAATTACAGTGTATATTGATGTTTTAAGTAGCAACCAAACAGGCATACAACTATGTAAGTATTTTATAAGTATACCGTTAACAATTATTGATAACATGATAATTGACAGTGGTGGTAGTTAGGCTCATCCAATAATAGAAGACAATGAAGTCGAGGCTACTGATAATAATACGGTGGTTGCTATTAGTAGTGATAGTAATCTGATTAGTGTCAACAGCCAAGGATATAATATCGGTAGAACTAAAGCTAACCTGAGAGTTAGCAGATATTATCAGTGATTGAAGTAGTGGCAAAACTAAAATACAAATGGTTGTAGTTATTATTTATATTTGTGCATCTGTTAATTAATTTATTTACTCCCGTTTTACCTACTGTATGTGCTGACATTACACACACACACACACACATATATATATATATATATATATATATATATATATATATATATATATATATATATATATATATATATACATACATATTGAGAATATATCACAAATACATGTGAGCTACTAAATGTTTCTAGTCTCTCAGTGGGGATCGAACCATCGACCATCAGGACGATAGCCGACGCTTTAATCAATTACACCACGGCAGTCTAAAAGACACTCAGCCTTCTATCCTATTTATGTTAGGGAGAAGGGAAATCCACTAGGCGAATATATTTCAATTCAAACCTAGTTCTAGGATCCATATTTCCAGAATACCATACACGGATTTTTGAGTGTCCCGACGCAACTCGGGTCGAAATTGATTTAATTTAATTCTAACCCACAAAGCATGAGAGTTAAAAATATTGAGAATATTATTTTTATTAATCTCACCACCACACCCCCAATGAAATTAATTAAAGTATATATGATCCACCGGGATTCGAACCCGGGTTATCACACACATATTTTTGCTATCACAAATACACGTGAGCCACTAAATGTTTCTAGTCTCTCAGTGGGGATCGAACCATCGACCATCAGGACGATAGCCGACGCTTTAAGGGGAGGTATTTAGTTTGTTCCCTAGTCATCCATAAAACTTAAAATTACACCCCCTTGAGTCCCTTTCAAGATATATTTGTAAATTTTTCGGTAGAAAAATGTCCCGGCCGAAGGCCGGTTCCTCTTAAATTACAGGCTCGCTATCGCTCGCCAGGATAAAATTGACACCTGAATGGCACGAAAGGTCTTAATATGGGGTGAAATTTCTTAAAATCGCTAAACTAATGGGGCAAACGTTTTATAATACCAAAAGCAATGGGGCTAAACATGAGGGAGAAAGGGGTCAAGAAAATAATCCCTCAAGTGGAGATCTCCCCTTAATCAATTACACCACGGTAGTCTAAAAGACACTCAGCCTTCTATTGTCCTGATGGTCGATGGTTCGATCCCCACTGAGAGACTAGAAACATTTAGTGGCCCACGTGTATTTGTGATATATTCTCAATATTTGTAACTCTCATGCTTTGTGGGTTAGAATTAAAAGAAATCAATTTCGACCCGAGTTGCATCGGGACACTCAAAAATCCGTGTATGGTATTCTGGAAATATGGATCCTACAACTAGGTTTGAATTGAAATATATTTCGCCTAGTGGGTTTCCCTTCTCCCTAACATAAATAGGATAGAAGGCTGAGTGTCTTTTCGACTGCCGTGGTGTAATTGATTAAAGCGTCGGCTATCGTCCTGATGGTCGATGGTTCGATCCCCACTGAGAGACTTGAAACATTTAGTGGCTCACGTGTATTTGTGATATATTCTCAATATTTGTAACTCTCATGCTTTGTGGGTTAGAATTAAATGAAATCAATTTCGACCCGAGTTGCGTCGGGACACTAAAAAATCCGTGTATGGTATTCTGGAAATATGGATCCTAGAACTAGGTTTGAATTGAAATATATTCGCCTAGTGGGTTTCCCTTCTCCCTAACATAAATAGGATAGAAGGCGGAGTGTCTTTTAGACTGCCGTGGTGTAATTGATTAAAGCGTCGGCTATCGTCCTGATGGTCGATGGTTCGATCCCCACTGAGAGACTAGAAACATATATACAGATATATATACTGTATATACGAAGGAAACAAAAGGATAAACTGCCTGATACAAGTGTCCCGCCTCCCCACCCCGATTTGAAAGAGTGTCAATGCCAAAATCAAGGTACGTTAAAGTCAAAGTATCTGGACACACGAGGCTTGAAGAAGTTTAACTCGTAGGATGAATGAAAGATAGATTGAGGGAGAGAGTTCCAGAATGAAAGGAATCCTGGGAATCGTGGTCAGCCATCAATAAATTGGATACAGATATGCAAAGATTGTATTATGTGAGGAAAAGGACACTTACTTCCTTTATTGATAAAACCAGCTCTTATAATTACTGTATTATTTCCACTCGACAATATACATATAATTCTGGCCAAGGCCAATTTTGTTCAGCTATGTAAAGACTGATCCAGCAGAGAGTTCAGCATTACCTGCCTTAAGAAATACCAAGATGCCAGGCAGGTGAGGTGTAGAGGTAGACTGGCCAGGTGTTAACTATCGGTCCTCTACTGATGGTCCAGATAGTCGACCACAAACTGTGATTTATTGTCGCTGAACCTTGGAAGCTTTGCTGGTTTATAAAGGCTTACCAACTTTACGCTTGGCTGTGATTTACTGTTATATAATCACTAGGTGTGATGTGATCAGAAGTGAACTATAGTGGATACGCAGTTTAATATGATCTACGACCAGAGATGTACTGTAGAATACTGGATATATTGATCTGACCTTTCTATCTGCTAAGTTAGGATCTATACATCCTTTATCGTCGCCTGTCTTCGTTAATGAGTGTGTGTTGGGAGAGGAGGGTCACAGTTTTATGACTTTTCACCTCATAAAACACTGTCTGAAAGTTATGTTTTGACGGACGACTTAAATTAAGGAGAACCAACCCTACTCAAAGGTCTGCAGGTTCAACTACAAACCTGTTCACCCTTATGCACAAACTATTGAACACTTCAGGCAAGGGGGAAACACTCGGACTCTTTGTTGTGGCAGCAAAATATTTTGTTTGAATTGCGAGTTGAATTTGACTCAGTATTCATATCATTCAGCATGCATTAAAATAAGGGAACTGTATTTGTTAATAATAATTATTGGCATAATTTACAACTGCTAACATGTATGTGAATCATAGTTTCACCAGGGATATCCCAAAGAATGCTACATATGATGACTAGTCTACTAGAATGTGTAAAGAACGTTCCCCAGTTCTACATATATTTGCATTTGTCAGCTGGACTAATTATTTTGGTCGAAAATAGGCAAGTGTTAATTTAAGATGTGAAAAACGCACACAACCAAAATCATTATGAATGACGTTGCATAGTAATAATTATATTATGTCCAGGAATGCCCCTGCAACAAGGGCACGCTCCAGCCTTGTTAATCATGGGAGTGTATGGCGTTAACAACTATCAGTAATAAATGCACACTTATCCATAATACCTTGCTTTCTAAGTGTACTATTTATGATAATGCAGATCTCAAATTTACAATATTAATGTTTTTTCTTCAACATTTGCATAAAGCCATATCATGAGTAAGACTGCATAAATGTTCTCCAACTCAGAGGTACATCAGTGTCAGGTCGTCCAGATATTAAGGCAAAACTGGAAATACCTCAGAGTCACTCAACCAAATCTTTAATATTAAGTACCGACACATTTTTAGGGGGGGGGGGGGAGATAAGATAGTAATACACACGGGAAGGATTTGGTATTACAGATTGATAAATAGTTAGACATTACTAATATTATATTTAGTTAGTCACTCGATACAAATCTTAATAGATGTCTTGTATGTTACATTCTTCAAATATACATGTATTATCTCATATATTTTTATGTATGTGAATGGAGTTTTATTAGGTCACATTACATTAACGTTTATTAGGTCACATTACATTAACGTTTAGCTACCCGTTGCTGTAGTTACATAATGGAGAGCCTGAAAAGGTTCTAAGATCAGGCATTAAGGAATTTACGTTTGTAAATCAGAAGCTTTGTAAGTAATATGATTTTACAATTGAATTATATTTTAATTAACTCACGAAGAAAGAGAAAACATGAACAAGACGTTATTATGCCAACAATAATTACCAATTGCATAATAGTTCTACAAGTATTATAAAGCTCAGTGCAATTACCTGGTCAGATTTATTGAGTCCAGGAGATAAGGTGGCAGATAAGAAGCGTGATAAAGAGATAGTGTGATAGATAGAGATATAGTGATAGACCTATAGGGCGCCGGGGTCTCCTAAACACCTCAGACCCTGGCTTATATGGTCTAGGGTCTCACTAATATGGTCGTCGGCAGCCTTACACCAATCCGTTTACACGCACACACTAACGCACACACCACTCACGTACACATAAGAGAACCACCGGATTACATGGATATATACACGGGTTGTACAGTTGGCCACAAAAATGTGTATATATTCCGTGGTTTCATGTATTAAAATGTAAAACTTGCAAACTAAACAAACCAAAATTGGGACAAGGACAATACAGTCAAATTAAATTATCAAAATCGCTATGTGGAAACAACGCTTACTAAAATTAAATTTATGAAATAAAAGAACACAATCCACCACATAGGGTGTACATTACTATATGAACAAGTTAATCTGTTTCCCAAGCAAACTAATCGCACACATAGCAACGCACTATCGTCACGTTCAAGGAATTAGTCAAATTTGGGAAGTCCGGGACGTTCTGGTAAATTTGACTAAAACTCTGCATGAATAAAGAAACTACATGTTAAATGTCAAAATATTCATTTAAAATCAAATTTGCAACATGACAAGACATTAACAATAGTACAAAATACAAATATTGATAAGATATCTATACTATTACAAAATAATATAAAAAGTACAGTACAGCACTCACTAACGATAGTGCTATCGTGTAGATACCTGTAAGCATAGCATGCCTCAAGTGACCCCTATCAACAACTACCCTACAAATAACCTACATTTATCGCACAAACAAACTAAGGAAATCGCAAAAGCAAGCAATTGTATACTATCGACAATGAATACATATAATATAAAGACAAATAATTGCAAACTATGAAGAAGTAACAACATATTTAAACAAAGAGTACTCTTTTAACAAGAACAATTAATTTAAACAAAATCATCAATATTTATATTAATAATAGAAAAGAAAAATAATACATATAGACAAAAAGTAAGCAGAGGTTATACAAGAAACTTCAAGTTAAAAATGCTTGATTAAAATTATTGATGTCAAATTTTAGAATACAGTCACAATAATTGACCCTAAAAAGATTGTATTTATGTAACAATTTACTTGCCTCAAAACCTCTGTCTACTAAGAGTCTGTATAATAACCTAGCTCTAGCCCAAAAGTCATCTACTTTAGTGCAAATTTTACAAAATCTTATTAACTGGGAATAAAAACAATTATAAATTATTTTACTATCGATATTACTACTAGCGAAAGGAAAGTTTATTACGTTAAAATTAACATCATCAACTTTGTGATATACTTTAAGTATGCACTGTTCATTAACAATCTCTATATTTATATCAAGAACATTTTTAACTTTATAATTTACGTTACATTGTGAGGGGAATAGAATTAGGATAAATCAGTTTAGCAACTTGATTAAAATTTTAACAAATTGCAAACGAGAATATCATCAATATATCTACTATTATTACTTAACAATTTAGCAAGTGCTAATTTTTCTGGGATATTTTTCTTGCTACTGTCAACTAAGTCTTTTATATATTTAAATTCTAAAGCAAGCAAGAATAAATCTGCAATTAAAGGGCTAGCATTTCCACCCATAGGAATTCCTAATATTTGTTTGAAAATGTAAGGCCCGAATCTAACATAAGTATTGAAAAGGAGGAATTTAAGGGCATCTTTAAGTTTAGTTCTATCAAAATATACTGAACTAGTGGGAGTAGAGCTAAGTGATGCATTATGGAAGGAAAATGAGTATGATTGAATTAGAAACGCATTCTCTTAATCAATAGTTACATAATATGACCAATTAACGACTTTATAAATCAATCATACTACACTTCCTTCCATCCCTAAAATTTCTGAGGAGATAACCCCCCCCCCCCAGCCCTTACCAATATACCGTTCATCATGATCATACATCATAATTTATCATCCTTATATCCTTCCTAGCATTACCTAATAATTATTTTAAAACCGCCAAGGTGGGAAGTAACTTCGAGCGTAAAGTAAACAAAGCGACGCTACTTCCACGAACGCAACAGAGTTCTCTTTACATTTCGTCTCATATTATTAATATTAAAGTGTCTCCATTGTTTTTTTTAGTGTTTCGTACACCAGGAAAGGGTGTAGGTTGGTGTTGGATGCGTGGAAACCGAAAACGAATATGTATTAAATCGTTGGTGGTACCTGTCAAATAGGTGTCCAGTAAGTAAAATCGTACCATTATTTTATATTACGCTGACGTGCTGGTATATGACGCCTGTTGTATGTGGAGAAGAGGGGAAGAGAGAAGGTTGGGAGGACAACAGGTTTAAAGGCAGAATTATATTTATTTGCTTATTTAATTATTTATTATTAGTAATATATATATATATATATTAGTTTTCTTCCTAGACCTGTAACAAGCTTTAAGAAAATACCCCCAAGACCCCTCTTCGAGATAGGTTTGTCAAATTATATGAAGAACATAATATAGATAATAGGATGATGGCTGATTCTATCCAGAGTGAGATTTACCACCCTATGCCTAACCTTAGCCGTTTCTGTCTGTCTCTTTACTGTCTTACTTTTCGTTGTGGGGGCAGGAGGCTAGGAATCCTCCTCCCCTTGTATAATTCACCTACTCGACGAGACAGAGAAAGGGGCGAGGGACCACCAAAGTGGTCCTGGAACCTTATAATAGTAACTTTAAATATTCGTTTCTGTTCGGGCTCTGACTCGAGTCGGCCACCCCAGCTATGGGGTATGTGCCTGAGTACATACTGTACATGAAGAACAGGAAGGATGAACAAGTGTGGATTTTCATACAACGAACAAACTTGTTTCTCATTTTTTTACTGTCTCTAACTTGGGCCATTTTATATCTTACTGTGTTCAATAATAATGATTGAGCACATAATGCCATAACATTGCCTACTGAACACTGCAATTATTGCAGTGTGCAGTAGCCAGCCACTCCCTCACATCACCTGTTGAATTATAGAACTTAGTTGCCCGGGCCTCAATATCCTGGCTATAATATGGCTGCTAAGATCTCACACGTTCTCAGCTCTCATCAAGGTAATTGGACTGGAGTCTCAATTAATTATTTTGTAACTCAACCCAACTTGACTTACACCGGGCAAGTGCTAATAGTTACCTGAGTCTCACCTTTACTATTAATGATATTGACTTGGCCAGGTACTAGAGCTTGTAGTTTGCAGGAACCTCAAGCCTTCATGTGTTGTAAATATGAGTGATACAAGGCTAAGCTATGTATTACTTTAGTTCGTATGTTTTTTTAACTGCCATTTCCTCATCTTGTTTACTTAGCTATACTGAATAGTTAATGTTGAAAGAAGTTGTTAATTATGCAAACTTGGCTATAATAGGACGCAGATACATAGTAGTTTCATGCTTTTCCATAGTAGTTTCATGCTTTTTCCATAGTAGTTTCATGCTTTTCCATAGTAGTTTATGCTTTTCCATAGTAGTTTCATGCTTTCCATAGTAGTTTTATGCTTTTCCATAGTAGTTTCATGCTTTCCATAGTAGTTTCATGCTTTTCCATAGTAGTTTCATGCTTTTCCATAGTAGTTTCATGCTTTTCCATAGTAGTTTCATGCTTTCCATAGTAGTTTCATGCTTTTTCATAGTAGTTTCATGCTTTTCCATAGTAGTTTTATGCTTTTCCATAGTAGTTTCATGCTTTTCCATAGTAGTTTCATGCTTTTTCATAGTAGTTTCATGCTTTTCCATAGTAGTTTCATGGTTTTCCATAGTAGTTTCATGCTTTTCCATAGTAGTTTCATGCTTTTTCATAGTAGTTTCATGCTTTTCCATAGTAGTTTTATGCTTTTCCATAGTAGTTTCATGCTTTTCCATAGTAGTTTCATGCTTTTTCATAGTAGTTTCATGCTTTTCCATAGTAGTTTCATGGTTTTCCATAGTAGTTTCATGCTTTTCCATAGTAGTTTCATGCTTTTTCATAGTAGTTTCATGCTTTTCCATAGTAGTTTCATGGTTTTCCATAGTAGTTTCATGCCACCAGACTTTAACCGGCAAAGTTGATTTATAATATGATTTAGCATTACAGATATACAGTATGTTCTACGCAGTACGTTGTGTATTATTGAGGAGTTACTTGGATTGATTGCTCTTATGGTATAATGAATATTGCTCAAGATATTTCTATCTATTTGTATATATTTGTTCCTTTATTTTTTTTATTTATTTATGTATTAATTATTTTTAGTTTGCTCATAAAACCTCCATCATGCTTTAAAAATACCCTCAAGACCCCCCTTCGAGATAAATATGTACATTTTTCGGTAGAAAAATACAGGCTTGCTATCGCTCGCCAGGAAAAAAATCAAACACCTAAATGGCACAAAGGGTCATAACATCGCCAAACTACTGGGTCCCAGCGGACTATCCCTTATTCTTCAACAATACAAAAATCAACCCTTCATCTTCTCTCAATATTCTTGGTGTCTCTTTTTCTTCTGCTCTCATTTGGAAGGACCATATTACCAGTCTTGCTAAGGCAGCCTCCCAGAAGCTGGGTGTGCTCAACCGCCTTAGGGGGTTCTTTTCCCCTGCACAGCTTCTTGCTCTGTACAGGGGCATAGTGCGCCCTTGTATTGAGTATTGTTCACATGTGTGGGGAGGTTCCTCTCACACCGCTCTCCTAGACAAAGTTGAAAGGAAGGCCTTTCGTATCATTAACTCCCGTCCACTCACCAACTCTCTGCAATCTCTCTCTCTCCGCCGCAATGTTGCATCTCTCTCGCTATTCTATCGCTACTATAATAATCAGTGTTCCTCAGAGCTATCCCAGTGCATACCACCTCCTTTACGTAGGGCACGTGGTACCCGTCTTGCAACTCAATCCCACCCCTACTCTGTGCAACTCTCCAACCCAAGAGTGAAACGTTACTCTCAAACTTTCTTCTACTCAACATCTGAGCTCTGGAACTCTCTCCCAGAATCAGTCTTTCCCTCTTCCTATGACTTAAATTGCTTCAAACTCCGTGTGTCCAGGCATTTTGGCTCGAACGTCCCTTGATTTTGGCCCTGTCACTCTTTCAACTATGGGGGAGGCACTCGCTATAGGCAGTTATGCCTTTTGCCTCCCTCAATCACATAGAAAAAAAAAAAAAAAAAAAAAAACATGTGGGAGAAGAGGGTCCAGAAAAGCCAACCCTCCCCTTATATACCTCTATGGTTACCGTATGTGATATACTTTATTTAAAGGTTTACAAACACGGATTTTGTTTTCCGTGCAATTATGTTAAAATGCCACCGATATCTCGTTAAGAACGGACAATCTTATATAATTATACTAAATGTACCTGTATAACGCCTTATATATACTAAATATACCTGTATAACTCCTTATATATACCTGTATAACGCCTTATATATACCTGTATAACGCCTTATTTTATCCGGATAGAAATACAATTGTTCAACTACACTTAGCTTAAGGGGTGATGGATCGTGTTTCTAGCCCCTGTTCTCCCTCGTGCTTAGCCCCGTTTCTTTTGAGATTTTAAGATGTTTGGCCCATTAGTTTGGCGATTTTAAGACCTTTTGCACCATTAATTGCCAACTTTTCGTGCCATGTAGGTGTCGATTTTTTACCTGGCGAGCGATAGCGAGTCTGGAGAGGTTGGGACATTTTGCTATCGAAAAATGTACAAATTAGACCCGAAGGGGATTTAATGGATGTTTTTCTAAGTTTGATGGAGGTCTAGGGAGGAAACTAAAAACAGATAATAAATGTATGAACAAATCGATCAAAAAATGAACCCTTACCCTTTAAAAATGAACCCTTACCCTTTAAAAATGAACCCTTACCCTTTAAATAGTTTCAAAATCTAGATCACCAACATAAATTAACTTCATCAGTACTATACCGTCATTTTCTTCTTATTTAGGCTAACACTAAACTATTTTAAGTAGCTTAAAGAGGCCTCCAACAACTAAAGGGTTATATCCATCCCGATTAACCATTTGACTTCCACAGACCATTTATCATACGAATTAAGTCTTCTAATAATACCCGGAATATATTATAGGAATGCGTCTTGTGTGCTAAAAGGCTTAAAGGCACATTAACTGATATAGCAACAATAAAGTATCTTGGGCTTAAGGGGGGGTATTTAGTTTGTTTCCTACTCCTCTAGCAATCTTAAAATGTCACCCCCTTGACCCCCTTTCAAGATAAATTTGTACATTTTTCGGTAGAAAAATGTCCCGGCTGAAAGCCGGTTTCTCTTAAATTACAGGCTCGCTATCGCTCGCCAGGATAAAATCGACACCTAAATTGCACGAAAGGTCTTAAAATTGACGGAAATGGACCGAAAGTTCTTAAAATCGCCAAACTAATGGGGCGACTGTCTTAAAATCTCAAAAGCAATGGGGCTAAACATGAGGGAGAAAGGAGTCCAGGAAAAAATCCCTCAAGTCGATATCTCCCCTTAAAGAAGTAATTATGAGTGGTTTAAACTAATTACATGAATAATCATTATTATAATAATTGTATGAATATTATAGGAATGAGTTGTGTGCTGAAAGGCTCAAAGGCACATTAACTAATATAGCAGCAATAAAGTATCTTGGGCTTAAAGAAGTAATTAGGAGCGGTTTAAACTAATTACATAAATATTCATTATCACAAAAACTGGGTTAGAGAAAAAATCAAAGTAATATTCCTTTAGATGTATAATGTAATATATAAATAAAGCTACAGATGGCATTCAGTTGCTAAGTAATTACGGGTAATGATATAGTAAGTTTGTAATGTAGTTACTAATAATTACAAAGCTCCACACAGTGTAATTACCGTGTTATCCATTAGGTAACCCTGACATTACCGGCGATCAACTTTATCAACCATTATCGGTGACTCCCATAGCTCCCTCACTGTGTGGCCCAGTTATTCTTAACCCCTTCTGTACCAGCGACTTTTCTTTTCATATTATTCTAGCTCTATTTAGACGATCTGGAGCAGATTATTAAGGATCTGTATCAGTAAAAACGGTTAAGCGAGATAGTTCAAAGCCTGGTAACTGATGGAGGCCCTTGTTAAACTGAATAACATCCTCAAATAGTAGCCGGAGTAAATTCAAGAGGACGGCCCCGGTACTGAAAGGGTTAAATAATTTCAAGCTATGGCACATGCACGTTTAGTAGTAGTCTCTTCCTTGCTTATATTTAGCTTATGATCTCTCCCTTTTGATAATTAATAAGCCCTAATATGCATGAATTATTATTTTCTTCACTTGCTCACAAAAAATCCCTCAAAGATATTTAATTAATAGCATATCCTATTATTGCCTTTTCAACCAAAGACTCAGATGATATTCTACTTATAACTAAGCAGTGCAGGTTAATGGGTTCATATATTTGTTTAAGGAACTTACTATTACAAATATGAACGCAATGTAATTCTAATAATACTGGCACTTACTTATTTGTTTACATTAATGACGATCTACTTTATCACACATTATCGGTGGCCCTAACTGTGTGGCGGAGTAATTGCTTAGTAGTATGTTTTGGGGATCTTGGAACGGAAGGATAATTTCCTATATTACCATGTTACATACTTACAGAACCGAATGTTTAATCTGCAGTTCACTCTATTTCAAATGTACCCTCATGATAATCAGAATAATATGTTTCAACTAGTCGTTATAATTAAAGTAAAGGTTTACAGCATATCGTAGGTATTGATAACCATGATAATGATTATAATTATATACTGATTCTTACCGCGTTCTGAATTTTACTGTCAACCAATAAAATTATGTTACACGTAGAACAACTGCTTATATGGTCAGAGTGTGAAGGTTAACTGAAACATATGAGATTATTAGAGTGATGTTAAAACAAATTATCTGATGGCTGGACAAATATAAGCAATCTAATTTGTTGTTCATAATGCGAATCATAAATGACCAACGACACGAACAGACAAACATTTGTTTTTTAGGTTTGCTGGGTGGTAGGTAGGTGTTTGTTGTGGTAGGTGATGTATGTAGCAAAACTGCACTTTTAGTATACATTATTTGTCCAGGTTATACTAGTAATACCAGATACCTTACTAAGGGTGACAACTAGGGGAAATATAATATTTTGTTCTTAAATTTCGTATAACTGAGACAGATTGAGAAATGAAGAGATACGTAGGAGAGTGGGGCAGCAGGAACATTTGTCAGCCAGAGTGGACAGAAGGGTGCTGAGCTGGTATGGTCATGTTGAACGAATGGGAGATGAAAGGCTTACAAAGAGAATATGTGAGTCAGGTACAAGGGGAGATAGAAGGGCAGGAAGACCCCCATTGAGATGGAGAGACTGTGTAAGAAAGGCTTTGGATGATAGAGGAATGACTATAGATCAGGCAGGGGAAGTGGTGGTGGACAGGAGTGAATGGAGAATGCTTGTGAATAGTTGAGTGAACACGTGGTCATTTGGAGTAAGGGGTCGGGCGCAAGTTGGACTAGATAATAGTCCATCAGGCGCCTGGCCCGGGGAGACGATTAATATGAAGGGTGTGCCTGGAAGTGTGGTGGGAGGGCTTGTCGCTTTGGCTCCGCTGCATGTCTGCCTGCCGAGATCGGAACCTCTCCTGGTGGTCAGGGGCCGGGGGAGTGCTGGAGCGACCTTGGTAACCCTGGTCTCTGGGTCTTCTCCTGGGTGACCTGGATGTGTGAGAGTTTGTGTTTTTTATCTGTGTTTATTTTTTGTTTTATGTTGTTTTTGTGTTTTCTCTGTTCTTGCTCTGTCTTGAGTCGGCTACCCCCAAAATGGGGATTGGGCCTGAGCATATAGATAGATAGATAGAATAGAACAAATATTTGCAGAAGTATGATTTGTATTTATTTCGATGTTTTCAGGGAGGTTGGATCGAGAATTTTACGTGGTGATGCCGCTTGGGATAGTATTTTTGTATTATTAACTTTAGCATTGCCAACATATCTTACACATCAATAATTGATGAGGAATTGAGAATCTCTTCAGGTGTATTTATTTGCTATACAACTTGGATTATCTAAATTAGTAATATATTTCAAATATAGGTGATAGACAACTAGGACGAGATGAAACAAAGTTAATTGGGTTTGGTTAAAGTACTGATTGATAGAGCATTATTAAAGTATGTTATAGTATGATATTTTTTATTTATATAATGCAATGAAGATCAATGTAAATACAGTTGCATATAATATAGAATATGTACTTTTACAGCTTAACGCAAAAACAGTAGATACGACCAGGGAATATATATATATATATATATATATATATATATATATATATATATATATTTTCTTTAATACATACGAGGTTGAAAGAAATGGCAATTTCTGCGTTGGAAATTTTATTATTCAAAGTTTCCAGGTCTCTGATGAGTTTTCGCTGGGTGGCAGGAAGTAGATGAAGGAGATGAGCAAAATTCATGGTGCTCATCTCCTTCATCTACTTCCTGCCACCCAGCGAAAACTCATCAGAGACCTGGAAACTTTGAATAATAAAATTTCCAACGCAGAAATTGCCATTTCTTTCAACCTCGTATGTATTAAAGAAAATTTATTACTTTTCGGAGCAATGGGAAGTATGTGGAAGACGAGAAATCTCGGAGTGAAAGTAAAAAGTGCACTGTATCAAGGAATTGTTGTGCCAACAGTGATGTATGGGGCTGAGACATGGGCTCTGAAGAAAAAGGAGAAAAGAGGGCTGGATGTGATGGAGATGAGCTGCTGGAGGAGTATGTGTGGAGTTACTCGTAGAGACAGATTGAGGAATGAAGAGATACGTAGGAGAGTGGGGCAGCAGGAACATTTGTCAGCCAGAGTGGACAGAAGGGTGCTGAGCTGGTATGGTCATGTTGAACGAATGGGAGATGAAAGGCTTACAAAGAGAATATGTGAGTCAGGTACAAGGGGAGATAGAAGGGAAGAAGACCCCCATTGAGATGGAGAGACTGTGTAAGAAAGGCTTTGGATGATAGAGGAATGACTATAGATCAGGCAGGGGAAGTGGTGGTGGACAGGAGTGAATGGAGAATGCTTGTGAATAGTTGAGTGAACACGTGGTCATTTGGAGTAAGGGGTCGGGCGCAAGTTCGACTAGATAATAGTCCATCAGGCGCCTGGCCCGGGGGGACGATTAATATGAAGGGTGTGCCTGGAAGTGTGGTGGGAGGGCTTGTGGCTTTGGCTCCGCTGCATGTCTGCCTGCCGAGATCGGAACCTCTCCGGGTAGTCAGGGGCCGGGGGAGTGCTGGAGCGACCTTGGTAATCCTGGTCTCTGGGTCTTCTCCTGGGTGACCTGGATGTGTGTGAGTTTGTGTTATTTATCTGTGTTTATTTTTTGTTTTATGTTGTTTTTGTGTTTTCCCTGTTCTTGCTCTGTCTTGAGTCGGCTACCCCCAAAATGGGGATTGGGCCTGAGCATATAGATAGATAGATAGATAGATGTAAATATCAGACACTTTTTTATATTTATTTATTTACTTATTTATATATGTATTTGTATATTTTGTTCCGGTTCACATTCAACACCCGCCTGCACATTGACCTTGCTATATTTGGTGATACATCTTCCCTTCCGCCGAGCGGTCAGGATGACTTCATGGATGAAAATAGATTATGAACATCAGCATAAATATGAGTCAACAAAAACTTGTTCTTGATACAAATAGCTAATGTGAGTGAGGCACCTCCCTATATAATGGTAGCCAGTCAGTGTCAATCAGTGGGAGAGATTAACATACAGAACACCAATAGTCTCTCCTAATATACAGTATATATATATCCTTTCTATCTACTTCCTCCTTTCTTATACAACAGTACTATACCCTTTTCATTGTAAGTAGGCCAGACATCCGGACTTCATCTCTTCTATATCTCAAAACCGACTAAGTAATCGAGCTAATGTTTCTACCATTTGTGAAGAGTCAATGAGGGAAGAGGTGTGTACATTTACAGCCCGTGTACTGTAGTCCTTTCTGAGTTACAGAGGCTATTGTTCACGATTATTGGCCTACATATAATGAATGGTCTATAATTATATTACATCGTTGAAGTTAAATTTTAAAAAAATATGTTGATTAATGTGCTAACAACAGTTCAATCATACATTCCCTAGAATTGTTAATTATATAATTAGTTGGACGAGCAACCATCATGTTGAAAGTATAATTTGCCATATCAGTAAGATATAATAATCATTCAGTGTAGCAATACCCAGATACTGTTTTCTCGGTGGTTCATACACTAATATTTGTATACCACGAAAGGGGTCTTGGGGGTGTTTTTTTTAAAGCTTGATAGTGATCTAGGGAGCAACTAACCCCCCCACCCGAAGCCAACAATAGCATCATGCTATATTTGTTTCTGCTATTAACTGCTTAACTGTGTCAATGCTGGAATAAATGCCGAAATCTTATTTATCGGTGTTTAAATAATATTTTTTCTCTCTCTCTCTCTCTCTCTCTCTCTCTCTCTCTCTCTCTCTCTCTCTCTCTCTCTCTCTCTCTCTCTCTCTGCATTATACCCTATGCCAGTGCAAGAACAAGTTCAGAAGTCTCGTTGATCAGTAAAGCAGCAGCTCAACTCCTGTCAGTTTGGTTAGGAATTAATCTCATTCGTGATCTGCAAACTTGTGAGCTAAGCTGCTGCGGTAATTAATCTGGTATTCAAGTTGTCAACCACAACACTCGAGTGATGGAAGTTGCTGGAAGTTGTCTGGAATAATCAATAGCACTGGACTAGCCGTGACATTCTGAAGTTACATTACTTCGGTATTTTAGCCAAGAATATATAACGCAATTTTTACACCCTACGGCCAGTAAAAAAAATATACATATAGTTTTTGGGAAATTTATATATGTATCAAAATACATTACCGGTAGTACTGTAAAGAAATGTGCATCCATAATTATGATCATCAGTTCAGAGCCTCCCCTTTTACCTGGAATGCAATTCATTTTCATTCGCAAATACTTAAAATATTAATCGCAGCCCATCAATCTTCGCATAACGGAAACAATAGTATTGTATTGAATTCGCCTCATCAAACTCGCCTCCTCTTACTAGTTCCCTACAATCTCTTTCTACACGCCGAAATGTTGCATCTCTTTCACTCTTCTATCGCTCTTACTACAACCAGTGTTCTTCAGAGCTCTCTCAGTGTATACCCTCTCCCTTGCAGCGAGTGCTAGGCACCCGCTTTTCAACACAGTCCCAGTCTTATTCTGTCCAGCTCTCCAACCCAAGAATTGGCAAATGTTCTGTCTTTTTTTTTCTACTCAACACTTGAACTCTGGAACTCTCTCCCTCAATCAGTCTTTCCTTCATCCTATGACTTAGACTGCTTTAAGCTTCGTGTGTCCAGGCATTTTAACTCCAATTAACGTCCTTTGAATTTGGCTGTCACTCTTTTATCTTTGGGGGAGACACTTGCTACAGGCAACCTGCCTTTTGTCTCCTTCATACACATAAAACAACAATAGTCAACCAACCAATCAATCAACCTTTATTGTATCTCATAAAGATACATATTGCTTATGCAATTTTTTTATATTAAGTGCAAAAGTAAGATAACGTTAGGGGAAGAGTTCTGGCCCCCTTCTCCCTCATGTTTAGTCCCATTAGTTTCTAGATTATAAATCATTCGCCCCGATTGTTTGGTGATTTTAAGTCATTTCGGGCCATTTAGGTGTCGACATTTTCATGGCGAGCGTAAGCGAGCCTGCAATTTAGACGGAACAGGCCTTTGGCTGGGACATCTTTCTACCGAAAAGGCACAAATCTCCAAGGAGGTATCCGGAGGAATTTGACAAGCTTGATGGTGGTCTAATAACTAAATTAATATAAAAAAAAAAAAATCTAAGTCTCACTGTAGAGTAAGTAAAGGTCAGATAATGTGATTGCTAAAAGAAACCAAAATGAAGGATACATGCATCTTTTGTTACTTGTCTATATGGATTTGCTTGGTATTGCAAATATGTTACTGTAAATAGTGTATGTTATAATATACGTCATCGACGCGATATAATTTGTAAACATTTTATAATATGCAGTAGTATATACAGTAGTTATTGTATATTTTACGGTGCTAGCCTAAATATGTTACACATGTATACTCAATATTGACAGTGTGCTTACTGAAGGGGTTAGAAGATTCATTCAACACATATAATAATCAGCACGACATTGCCAGACTCATAGTGTAACGTATGGAGTGTGTATGTTTAAAAGTGGGTCTCCGGGGGCTTATCTTGGGAGCTAGTTAGTGTATCTGACTGTAGCCCTGTATGTGGCCTCTTGTGTACGTACATATCTAACACACACACATACACACACACACACACGCAGGGTTAGCACATCTCACATACACACATGCTTACCTGTGAGGTTATCAGTGTGTCATCTTACCCTCAGTCTCCAGATAAACTAAGGGTTATCAGAAGGTATGTAAATATATATTTTACCTGTGCAATGTTTCACACACCTTTCAACGCCTGTGTACAGTTTGTCATGTTAAGCATTTTGTTATAGAAATTTAGCGATATCGCTGAGGAGCCGCCATCTCCGTCACCCAGCCTGGCAATTTTCTTCATAATCTCGGGTATCTTGCAAACAAACCTGTTGTTGAAAACAAATTGGAGAGAAAACTGTGTTTGGTCTGGAAATATTGATCGAGATTGATATTTACTTTTCCACACGAAAGGTCCTTCCTTATTCTAATACAACCGTCCGATGTTTTAGATTTAGATTTAAACAAGTTTATTGTCATAAAGTACATCAATAATACAATCATATCATACAAAAACACTATATACTCTATGACAACAGGGAACTGATGCCATCCGGCATATATGTCCCCTTTAATTAAATTTGTTTTAGTAATACAAGTCAGTCATAAAAAAAATGCTAAGAAAGAAAAGAAAAAGAACCTTATTACAATTACAATACGTTCCGTCTATAATACTAATCTGTTCACTCTCAATACCAATTTAAAGATCATTAATTTCATTATTCATCAAATATTCTTTGTTTTTCGTTTAATTATGTAGAAACTGCAATTTAAATGTATCTTATCCATATTATTATTCCATAATAAAACTCCTTTGTGCCTAAGTGTTTTTCAATACATTTGTTCTGGCAATGGGAATATGTAACTTTTGTATCTGCCTGGTTATGCTGATGTATAGTATTATTTAATATGAACATATCTTTAAAAGCTTGGAGTAGGATCTTTCTTAATTTTAACCATACTGTAAGTTTAGCTACTGCAAATACATAAACCTCTTTAATTGGTAATAACTTTTATATTGGGGCAGTACCGTATGTTCTCTGTAGAGGGCTGATTTAATTATTCGTACTCTTCTTTTCTGTGGAATTATGATGGGTTTGATATTACATTCACTTGTATTACCCCAAACTTCTACCCCATAAGTAGCATAGGGGTATACAAAATAATTATACATAGTTATTAATGTTGATATATTCAGTAGGTTTCTAGTTTTACATATTATCCCTAACCCATAGATACTTTATCCTTTAAATATTTAACATGTTCATTCCAAGATAGGTTTTCATGTATAATTACCCTCAAAAACTTTGAATGTTTAACTTTCTTTAAAGGGTTACTGTTAATACAGACACTTAAGTTTTATCTACATTCAAAGAGAATGTATTGGCAATGGTCCACTCCACAAGCTTTTTCATCTCCAAATTCATCATATCTATGACCTTATCAACATTATCCCCTTCTAAGAATATGTTAGTATCATCTGCAAATAATATTGGGAATGTATTTGGAGATACATTTGCTATATCATTTATATATTATATATCATTTATATTTACACACACACACACACACACACACCTGTAGGTCCTGTAGGTAGTAGTTGCAGGCAGTGTTGTCCGCCCGTGGTCACGCTGATGCGCCACCACTAGTACATTCCATCTGCCCGTCTCTGTGCCAGCTGGTCCATGATGCTGTTGCTAGCGGCGCGGAGGTGGTAGTGGGGCAGTTTTGGGTTGATCAGGTAGTGTCCAGAGAAATTTGTCGAGTTGATTTTTAAATTTCTCGAGACTTGGTTCAGTTGAGTCACGCAGATATCTGGGTAGGGCGTTTAAGAGAAGAGGTCCTTGTGTCGCAAAGGCGTTCTCCTTGAGCGTCATAACTCTGGTGGCTGCTCTGGGGTGTACCCGCTGTATGTGGCAGAGACGGCCCAGTCGTTGATGGATGTGAAAACCTATATTAAGGTTGTTGGTTGTGATGCCAATCAATATTTTGTGGACATATAAGATGGCATATCTGTCCCTGCGTCTTTCTAATGAGAAAAGCTTGAGAGTTTCCAACCTCCCCCAGTAGTCTAGGTGTTGGACGGCAGAGATTTTATTGGTGAATGAGCGTTGAACTGCTTCGAGTAATTGCTTCTCTCCCACCTTCCATGGGCTCCATAGCTGACAGCAATATTCCAACAGTGGAATGACCAGTGACTTGTAGAGCGTCAGCATGGGGATCATGTCACGTGTTCGGAAGGTTCGTAGGATCCATCCAGCTTGGTTACGAGCATTCTTTGCCACATTGGTTATATGCATTCCAAATGTACCATCTCGACTGAGTGTAATACCAAGATCTTTTACATAATCATTTGTATCAATGCAAGAGCCGTCATCTGCTGTGTATGTGTGGATATTCATATTTCGGTCTGCACTGTAGTTCATGTGTTCAAATTTGTTGTTATTAAAGGACATGTTGTTTTGCTCTGCCCATGAGTAAATTGTAGTGAGATCTGCCTGAAGTAAATCAGCATCTGTTGTAGAAGACACTTCCCTTAATACACGAGTGTCGTCAGCAAAGGAGGCGACAGACGAATGCATGACATGCTTATTTATGTCTGATATGTGCAGCAAGAAAAGTATAGGTCCAAGAACTGACCCTTGTGGCACCCCACTAGTGACGATAGATGGCTTGGACACTGCACCACCAACCACTACAGCTTGTTCCCTGTCAGTGAGGAAACAGTGCATCCACACCCCAAGTTTTCCTGAGATTCCTGAGTCTCGTATCTTGTGGAGGAGTATGCCGTGGTCTACCTTGTCAAATGCTTTTGCAAAATCAAGGTAGACCACGTCGATAGCATTTTTATTTTCTAGCCCTTCTATAATTTTTTCATGGTGAGCTAACAGTTGCGAGAGGCACGAGTGGCGCTTCCGAAACCCATGCTGGTCCTTGTTTATTATGTTGTTTTTTTCAAGGAATATGGACATATTTTTAACTATTAGCTTTTCGAGGATTTTGATGACATGCGAAGTTAAAGCAATAGGTCTATCATTTTTTGCTTCACCCCTCGAACCCCCTTTGTGGACTGGTGTAATTTTAGCACATTTTAATTGTTGTGGTATAATTCCAGAGTCGAGAGAGTTTCTATACAAAATCTGTAGAGGAGCATTAAGGTCTGCTGCGCAATTCTTGAGAAGTGCGGCCGGGAATTGATCCGGGCCTGCTGCTGCATTGATACCAATTTCCTTTATAGCATTTACTATATCATTTGTGGTAAATTTAATGTCCGTTAGATTTGGCATGGATACTTTGTGGAAGAAGTCGGTCGGGGAGTCAATTATTTTATCACCTCGAGGGTGGCTAAAGACGCCCTCGTACTGTAGCCGTAGTATATCGACAATCGCCTCGGGTTCGTTCTTGGTTTGGCCGTTCGCATCTGTCAGTGGACCAACACCCACCCTTACATTTGATTTGTTTGCAGCATACTTATAAAAGTATTTTGGGTTAGTTTTAATGCAGGACACGACTTGGAATTCTTTTCTGCTATTTTCTATTTCTACTGAAGTCTTGAGTTTTTCTTCAATGGAGGTAACGTTGGCTTCAATTTGTTGTTTATTTAGTATGCTCGTACTACGCTTCAGCTTCTTGCGTAGGTTCGTTCGCTTGCGCATCAGTATCCTACGATCACGTGGTATATTTTTCTGTGGTGACGATTTTCTAAGGGGTACATATTTTTCAGAAATTTTGAGGCATATTTCCAGTAATTTGTTATATTGGGCCTCGGGACCAGATTCCTTAAACTGTATGGCCCAATCCACTTCACTAAGTTCTCTTTTAAGGTCTTCCCAGCATATAGATTCACTGAGAAAGTTGAGTTGATTGAAGTTCACAGCCATGGGCTCTGCAGGGCTGGGAGTTCTATGCTGTGTGTTGGTAACTATGTTTGTCGCCATTGTAATAATATTGTGGTCCGACAGGTTGGTTTTGTCTACTGTGAGGTTGTGGATCAGCTCATCATTGTTGGTCATTACAATATCCAGTATATTATTACCTCTTGTGGCTATATTGACGAGTTGATTGAGATAAAACTCTCTTGAAAGACGTATAAGTGCTTCTGCTTGAGCTCGCATGTCCGCTGCTCCTCCATAGACACTTTCTGAATCCCAGTTAATTAGCGGGAAATTCAAGTCTCCAGTGAGCACAATGGTTGGCATGGGTGGTGGTAGATTGTCTAAAATATCTTTAATTTTTGTTAGTTGATCCATAAACTTATTAGTTGGACATGCTGGGGGTCTATATATAGTGATGTAGATCATATTAATGTCTGTAATGTTTAGTACCTGGACCTCTGTATAGGAATTAGATTCTGATAATAGAACGTTAGTGAGAGCTGCAAGGCGATTTTTAACGTAAGTGATAATACCCCCTTTTTCCTATGACCAGATCTATCAGTTCTGAAGGAGGTGTAATTTTCTATATCTATTTCAGCTTCTCTTATACTTTGAGTAAGATGCGATTCTGTTAGGGAAAGTATGAGAGCATTATCTACTTGTGCTATTTCTGCAAGTAGCTTTACTTTGCCTTTGAATTTGTAAGGTAATAGGCCTGCTATATTGAGTGAAATTAGTGTGTGTAGGGTGCTGCTGTTTACCTCTTTCCTTGTTACTGTAGTTCCTGTGATGGAGGGATGCACCACTGAGTCGGATGGATTTTCAGTGCCTGCATTATTTGTTGTTGCACTTTTTGCATTTGCTGCATCTGTTGCACTAAAAAATGTACCGTGGTATCATTTTGGGGAGATTGATTTACCCACGTATCTTGTGTTCGTTGAGGTCTATTTAACCACGCACTCTGTGTTTGGGGATTTGGTGCAGGAATGGCTGAACGAGAAGGTGGTGGTGGTGGTGGGTAAGTGGTTGTTTGTTGCTGTTCTCTACACTGGTCAGATGGATATCGACGAGTGCCCTTCATATGAAGTCTTTTGCACTCCAAGTTTAAACACTCTCTCCTCCTTTCTGAACCATTACATATAGGTGGGTGTAGGTATTTGCACTTATCACCATGTTTACATCCCTTTACGGGATCACGACCGTTTATCTTGTACCTGTTACATAGGCTTGGGTGAGAAAAAGGGCAGTCACGTCCTTTTCGGCCAAATTTACACTGATTATTTTTGTAGTAGTAGCATAATTTATTTTTCCTTTCATAATTTTAAAGATTTCTATTATTTGTTTTATTTGTTATGGTTGGTGTGCCACTTTGTTCTCCGGAAAAAGGTTCATCACACTTACCACCGTTTTCAGTGGTGTTTTCCTTGTCGTTGTTTGGCTGTTTAGCCTCACTTTCCTTTTCCTTGTCCCTGTCCAGTAGGGTATAGACGAGCGCAAACTGCCGGTCGCCTTGTTCACCCAGCTGTTGTCTAACACATCCCTCGCAGGTGTACTGACTCCTTGTGTTCAGAAAATTCACGATGGCATAGACAGGGAGGTGTGTGCAATTGGCATGTATATATTGTTTACACGTTCGGCATTTCAAACACTCTAACAAGCACTGGCTGTTACACGATAAACAGTTTGTGTCTGCAGGAGGCAAGTTACTTTCGGGTATAGTACTCATGTTGCACTGTATATTTTCTGGTTTCGCTAATTTACCTTCACATGCCTTGACTAATTAAGGAACAAATGCAAGTCACTGGTAATTATAAACTAGCGGTGAGGGTACCGGTAGTGGTAGTTAGGCTGGTAACCGGCAGGTGGTGCTGGCTGTCAGGGCAGACAGCAGGATATGGTATCAGGTTTTCACTAATATTTCAATAATCACTGGCCTAAATTCGTTCCAGACAGCTTCACAACCGCCACGGTGTTTCGATGTTTATCTAGGTAAAGTCAGAGTACCGCAACTTCACTACTTTCAAAGATATTGATGAAAACAGAGGAGCGCGGGAGTCACTGTTCACACCGGGCACCGCCAAAAAAAAAAAAAAAAAAAAACACACACACACACACACCAACGACACTTAAACCAGCTCACCTGGCCACAACTACCACCACCCACCCCAACACACACCACTATTCTCACACCTTCCATTATCATCATTCACACAACTCTCACCAAACTAATCCATCAACTTGAAACAAGCTCTTTAACACCCCTCTCTTAAGGTCGTTGCACACTGACACGAAAGCCCCTCCAGGCGAGTTCCCGACTCAAAATTTGAGCCTGATACGGGGAATCGGCAACATAATCGGGAATTAGCCGTGGGTGACTCTCACGGCATCTCTTCCGTGCAGAAAATTGGCAACGGTCGAGTTGGCAACCGCGCATCTAGCCTCAATCCGGTTGCACGTCTCACGGCGTCGATACGGCATCGATACGATTCTTCTGAGTTGTATCGCAGTCTTTTGGGTCGTATCTTTTCTGTGGACTAGTCGTGTACCCTTTGCACGACTGTTCCTATCTTCTTCGTAGCATTAGTTTCTCCACCATATCGGCATCGCTAGAGTCTTATCAAGTCGTGCGGAAGAGATACGGTAGAGATACGACTCTAACGATGCCAGCCATTTTCGCCGCGATCTCTAGTAAATTCGGCAAGACTCAGGATTTGTATGTGTCGTGGGTGTTCGTGCCAGTCTTGAAGGGGCTGTCGTGTCAGTGTGCAACGACCTTTAAACTGTCCCAAAATGGTAAACCTTTCAAATTGATTGTTTTGAAGGGGATTGTTATGGACTCCGATGATATCCCCTTATTAATGACTACATTATTTAGATTTGCTGATGATACCAATATAGGAAACACATTAATAATCGAAGAAGATACAGGAAACAATATAGCTGGATGTATACAAAACACCGTAGCCGGAAAACAACTGTATGTTGTTGCATTATACCTATTTATTGAATGTTGTTTAAAGGGAGGTTTTTAGCTTGCTCTCTGGACCTCCATCAAGCTTTTAAAAATACCACCAAAACACCACTACGAGATAAATGTGTACATTTTTCGGTAAACAAATGTTTCGGCCAAAGGCCGGTTCCTCTTAAATTACAGGCTCACTATCACTCGCCAGGATAAAATCGACTCCTAAATAGCACTAAAGGTCTTAAAATTGGGAGAAAGGTCTTAAAGTTGCCGAACTAATGGTGCGAACGTCTTCAAATCTTAATTCTAATAGGGCTAAACATGAGGGAGAAGGGGGTTAAGAAATATAACCTGTCTAGTTGAAATCTGCCCTTAAAGTGATGAATAATGTTACATGCACTGTATCCTGTTATTATAATCGGGTATATTTGACTTCATCTCAAAGACAAGACACAGGTGTACAAGTGTATTTATTTAAGAATCTAGATTACAGTTACTAAACAAATGCAAATGGTTAAGACAATATACTTTATATTGACAATATATTATTATCCAATAGTTACATTCGTATGATGAGAATCACCAAAGCCCTAGCATGCTTGTTCTACCTAATACTGCAGTACTAGACCACCAGTTGCCTCTCTGAACCTGAGTAATCTCCTGGCCAGCCTTCATTCCCAAACACTGCCTCCAACCATCACGAACTACGGCCATCATATTAAAATTAATGAGGGTGTATGTTGTGTTAGGGATGTAGGGGAGAGGTTGAGGGTAGGGCCAAGGAACTTGGGAGGTAATGTGATGAAGGGGAGATTTAAAATTATATTTTTATATATTTATTTATATATGTTTTAGTTTTTTTTATTTCCTAGACCTCTATCATGGTTAAACAAAAATAAAAAAACACCCCCTAGACCTCCCTTAGAGATAAATTTGTGCAGTTTTGGGTAAAAACAGGGATTCCTGCTAAATTGCTGGTTCGCTATCACTCGTCAGGAAAAAATCGGCACCCAAATGGCATGAGAGGTCTGAGATCTTACACAAATGGCGTCCAATTTGGATTATCCCTCACTTGACTTCCCAAATTATCCGCACAAGTTGTTTGACAGTTGGTTCGTCGCTTACTGGCCAGCCAATCCAGCGGCACCAATAATTGTCTCGCCACCTTAGTCTTTCCTGTCTTCCACTGAGTATTATAAACTTGGAATATCGGTGCAATGCTAATGTATTTTAAGCTATAAGGGGAAGTTTTCCTGTTTTTCTGGACCCCCGTCTCCCTCATTAGTTTCCAGATTTTAAGACGATCGTCTCATTAGTTTGGTGATTTTAAGACCTTTTGCCCCATTTCTTTGTCAATATAAACGCAATTTTTGCCATTTAGGTGTCGATTTTTTTCTGAAAAAAACAAAAACAAAACTTAACGGGTTTATGATGAACTACTGACACAAACAACGGGACGAATTGACTATAAATATCTCTCCGTATGTACGTTCGACTACCAAGTTCGAGTACCGAGCATAGCGAGACGAATGGTCAGTCTCCCTACACCCTATGCCTCTGTTCACCTAGCATTAAATATGAACCTAGAGTTAGTGGACATTTGTGACGTCTCAATCGGGGATGTAAACTGTGGTAACCTAGATAACATGCAGAAGCCCCTGTGTACCAGGCTGGGTAAAGGGGCCTTCACACATAGCCGAACCGGAGCCCGAACAGCGTTCGTGTAGCGGACGGGTATATTCTGGCAATGTTCTCCTTCATTCTGGTTTGGTCGGATTATGTTCGGGGTCAAAATTTTACCGCTGCACTAAAATTTGCCAGAATGGTGCCCGAATGTTTAGTGATCGGTCCGTGATCGAGCTCGGTTCTGATACATCGGGCAGCATTCTGTCTCATTCGGGCATATTAAAACAATAATTCTAAAGCAGTTATCCATCAAATACTACAATTTCGTAGTTTTCTTCTATAAACATCGTAACTTCGCGATCGTTATCGATCGCTTTCACTTCTCACTTCTCACTTTTTTTAAGATGGGGAAATTTTGTCTTAAATTTTTTTTAATTGACTCCTGTCATTCTGCTCATTATGTGTTAATGGTATAATTATTATATTCAGCCCATCAAATCAGAAATGATTCACAGATTCCATAGAGACCAAATAACAAATATATAAGCTGATACATAAGGGAGATAGCTAGATACAGATGGAAATGAATACAGTAGATAGAAATATAAGTAATAGAGAGAGAGAGAGAGAAAGCAGATGACAAGGAAAATTATAATACGAAATGTACACAAATAACACTAGCGGCCTCTGCTTTCTAAAGAGTCAGCGAGGTTACGATGTTTTCGGTCTGTTTTCTAAAGGGTCTTTGCAATTTTGATGTTTTCATATGGTTAAATATGGCTTAAACATCAAACAATAAATAAATATGTCCACTAATAAAGGAGTTAATTAGATACAGGAAATATTTACTTTTATCACAAACCACATATATTCCGTGTACAGTATTTTTGTTTGTTTAATTTATTTATATACTTATTTTGTTTTGTTTTGTGGGGGTGGCCAACTCGAAATGGTGTAGATGGGGGAGGATGTGCTAATGCTGGTGCGTGACAGGGGTACAAGTGAAGTGTGTGGTGGCATCATCCCTCCTTTTGTAGTACGGCTGGGCTGCATTGGGTTGCACAGCTTCTTGCTCTGTACAGGGGCATAGTGCGCCCTTGTATTGAGTATTGTTCACATGTGTGGGGAGGTTCCTCTCACACCGCTCTCCTAGACAAAGTTGAAAGGAAGGCCTTTCGTATCATTAACTCCCGTCCACTCACCAACTCTCTGCAATCTCTCTCTCTCCGCCGCAATGTTGCATCTCTCTCGCTATTCTATCGCTACTATAATAATCAGTGTTCCTCAGAGCTATCCCAGTGTATACCACCTCCTTTACGTAGGGCACGTGGTACCCGTTTTGCAACTGAATCCCACCCCCTACTCTGTGCAACTCTCCAGTGAAACGTTACTCTCAAACTTTCTTCTACTCAACAGCTGAGCTCTGGAACTCTCTCCCAGAATCAGTCTTTCCCTCTTCCTATGACTTAAATTGCTTCAAACTCCGTGTGTCCAGGCATTTTGGCTCGAACATCCCTTGATTTTGGCCCTGTCACTCTTTCAACTATGGGGGAGGCACTCGCTATAGGCAGTTATGCCTTTTGCCTCCCTCAATCACATAGAAAAAAAAAAAAAAAAAAAATTCGATCAGGGTTCGTCCACCAATCGAGCAGTGTTCTTTGTATTCGTGCAGCATTTGTTCGCGCAGCCAAAAAACCATTACATTTTTTAAATGTGAAAACATCGGGCAGTGTTTGTCCAGGCATCGTGTAGGTCGGTCTGCATTCATCCAGTGTTCGATGTACGCTGTGGCGCGTTTGTTTTGCATTCCTTTTGCATTCTGTCTTGTCACAGTTCGGCCACCTTTTTCGGCCGAATGAGGCCGATTTGGAAACGGGCTGCATTCGGGCTCTGGTTCGGCTATGTGTGAAGGGCCCTTGACTCACTTCAGCTACCTACCACAGGAACTAAGGGGCAATGTCAAGGAGATAAATACCGCGGCCAAGCACAGATTAGTGTAAGCCTTCCCAACTTTTACTTTTACTAGATATTTATTCACATTCAAATTCAGAAGAGTTATAATAACATGATTGTTTTATTATGTATATATACAAGCATATATAAAATATAAGAAATATTTAAAGTCTTGGCAATCAGGACTTGATACTCATGGTAGAGGCCTACTGTATGTCCTCAAAATTATTGCACCGGAAATCTAACCAAAATCAAAAGTATTACTTGTTCAGTATCATTCTTACTTGGTCACACTACCCTAAGGAAAGCATCTTGCATAAACAACTTAAGTGCACCACCAGTATTGGAATTAAGTACTTGAAAACAAACTCTGCATTAATATTCAGTGAAAAATGCTTCCTACCACGTTATCGAAATATTATACATGAAAACTACGAACATTTTCCCTTACTCGATAAGATGTAAGTTGGAAAATGCCTTTCATCCTTTGTTAATTTTAGTTCCTGACTGAGACTTAATGCGATTTTTTTTTCTTGTTCAAAATTGTCTGACAAAGATTTTTTATAAATAATTACCTGCGTTATTCCCATTACTATAGCCCCTAATATTCAAGCAGAAAACCTGGGTAATATTTATACAAATTACATTGACATCCAGCACATGCCGCAATGTATTATAGCGTAATAAATGGTTATAAGGACTTCTCTAAATACCCTGTTGGGCCCGCTAAATACTATACACCAAGATATTCATTGTAGATGTTTTGAATCCCCATCAGTATCTGGTCTCACGTTATGAGGCAGGCTAATAGAATGACGAATAAGTGAGAAGAGCTGTACTTAGACGAATGCAGAAAAACCTTATAGAGTCAGTGTGAAAGCAAAACTAGATATATTACGGAATGATGAAGTGATTGTATGTGGGATATCAAATATTTTATAGTGCGCAGGTACACATACTTTGAGGACGAGAAGGAAGGAAGGCAGGAAAGACCTCCCAGACAGTTTATTACTCGTGCCACACCGACCTATCTACAAGACAACTCTTTTGTGGGAGTCCTGATAACACTCCCAGCTTACAAGACTTTGTGTCACTATCATTCTCTTGGATCTCTGTTCCTCAGTCATATGTTTACCTTCCACCACACCTCTTCTTCTTCTTTCGGCTGTTCCTCTTAGGGGTCGTCACAGCAGATCACTCGCCTCCATCTCACCCTGTCCCCTGCATCTTCCTCCGTCACACCAACCACCCTTTACTTTCCACCACGTCAACCTTCCACTAAATCGTTCTTCCTCAACCCTCCACGTATTTTTTTGTCTTCCACAATCCTCCATTGCCTGGTCGCCAGTTAACCCTTCGGTCATTTGTCCCTTGCATCTTCTCACAATTGACCTACCTCGAACCTCTCTACCATTACTGTTCATATCTCCAGCATCACTATACTACCACCCACTACTACTACCACATTTTCTCATTCATTGGTCTTCTGTGCCTCATTTTCCTCACATTTTTCATCAGCTATTCATCCATAACACACCTTTCTACTTTTTGCATCCGTCTGGAACCGACGATATTTTATTATCGTTCGTCTTATTCTTCATAGTTGTTCTTTTTATGCTTGTTGAACTGGATCAGCCGAAAGAGTTACCAGGGAGGAGAATCAGTAGGAGAGAGAAACGTTTGGAAAGGTTGGGTGATTGGCAACGTTCAATAGAGGCCTTCGGTGCTTTGAAATGCTAATTGTTCCTCCAGATAAACCATATCTTGTACATATCCTTCAAGGCCACAACTTGCTTATCTCTGTGTACATTTCTCACATATCGTTCAACTACACACTTCTCAGCATCCCTTGTACTAAATGAACACGAACTCCACTTCTTTGCACTATTTTGTTTGTAATTTTTTGCCATTGACGTTCTTGTAACTAAGTTAATTTATGCACGTTTTATTATCATCGTCAATAACCTTCCCACGCACCCATTACATTAACTGTTTGTTCTGCATCACACAATCCAATATAATTCGTAATATTTTCCACGCTTTCATGTTTTAGATCAGTGTTGTTTCAAAATCATAATGTTTTTAGATACCTATATATTATCCCTCTCTCTCAAATATTGTAATTAATTTGTATCCCAGTTCATAAAGTATTCACATACCGTCATCTCTTCTACACCTTCATGGCTCGTAAATATGTGTTATCAAGCAGACATACACTCTTGCCAACCACTTTTCCACTTACCAGTCACCTTTCCTTCACCTCTTCTATCAGTATCACCATTCCTTGATCACGTTTTCCTCGCCTTTCCATCACCGGAATCTTCGGATCTCACGCGTCAATCTTAGCCCGGCCATTCATCACTTCCCTCCACGCCTCAATTTATTCTCTTAAATCAGTAATTTCTTCGTCACATCATCTCCAACTTTTTTACCTGGGGCCGGATACGCAAAGATGCCGAAAAATGTACACTAATCTATGTAATCTAACTATTCTAAGGAAGATTTTTAGGATATATGTTTAAAGGTTGATAGAGGCCTAGGAAGGAAACTATAATAATCATAATAATAATAATAATAATAATAATAATAATAATAATAATATAAAAATATTTCATTAAATAAATGACACGCACCCCCTTAACCTGGCATGGACTGCGTATATAGTCCACTCACGTACTGACTTCCTACTTAATTTGCTAAGTATTTCTGGTAATTCAGAGGATCCCACGCAAGTATATTGTCGTTGATCATGGTATCGTTGCATATGACCATTATAAATATAGTAATAGAAAATAAGAAAGAACAAACTAACAAACACATCTAGTTAAGGACTCAGAATGTCACGGTAGCACAACTATCAAGTTAGTATGCTCTTGGTTACTAAGTTTATTTATGATAGGGTGTACACTTAACAAAATGCTTGGAATGCAAAGTTGTTTTTCTGTTTACATATGCATTTTGTGTCTTCCTCAGTAAGTGCCCTTCGGAATGGCAGGCGCCCTCAGAATACTCATGGTTGTATTATATATGAATACATTCTTAACCAGAATGTCTTAATTAGCACGATAATATGATGGTATCATTCCAGTACACGGCCTGAACGCAACTGTGGCCATTACTAAACCAGGTTCACTTCGCAATCAACGTTATCTTGAACAGTTAGAAACAATATTAAATAGTAAATGCTAATGAGAAACTTGTTACAGCCAGCTTTGCCTTTGGTATCCTTCATACACGCAAATACATAACTAAGCACCTCAACGACGAATAAATGTGTGCATTTATCAAAATAATGTTTTTCATTCTTCAAATTTATCCCTAAGGAGCTTAGGAGAAGCCGCTTGTTTTGTATCCTATGTTTTGCCATGTAAATATTGCACGACCAACATTCGCTTTGTCGAATACACGATTCATCCGGCTGACGAGGATAATTAACCTTTCTGCTATCTATCGTCAGACAATGTTGCAAAACATTGCATCTACTTCATTATATTGTGCAATATTTTGGTAATTGGTAGAACACTATATTCACTTTAGAACAGGCCTACTTATGCATTGATTGTTTATAGAATCCCGTGATTATTTGCATTTATCTATGTAATGAACTGACTCAATCAAAATGTGTGCTGAGTATTCCCTGCATAGGCATATCTTAGCTTCATGTCGATATATTTCGAATAATTTTTTCAACTGTTTTTGCATTGATAATTTAATATCTGAGTAACCTAATTTATTTCAAATCTAATAATGAAAATCTTACTTTTTGTTTTGTTGTACACCTACCCCCTTTGTTGTACACCTTCCCCCTTTTGTTTTGTTGTACACCTACCCCTTTTGTTTTGTTGTACACCTACCCCTTTTGTTGTACACCTACCCCTTTTGTTTTGTTGTACACCTACCCCTTTTGTTTTGTTGTACGCCTACCCCTTTTGTTTTGTTGTACACCTACCCCTTTTGTTTTGTTGTACACCTACCCCTTTTGCTTTTATATTTGCTAGTGGTTAGAGGGATTGTGTCTTACAATAATACCACCATTTCTTCACCGTATACAAGGTGAGGATTATCCCACCTGTTGAATACCTTCTACGGCTAGTTTTGGGATTGTTAATTTAAAATTCGTCCAATTATCCTTTAATTGTTCCTATGTTAAGGTTGTGTCACACGAGCGATTTTTCCGTCATTTTTTACGGTCAATTGTAGTCTGGCGGCTTCAGAATATACTGTAAGTTACATACAAATTACACTAGCTAACATCATTTACCTTCAGTCTAGTTTTCGATTCCAATGCGAAGGAGCCTCAAAGTAATAAGATAAAACAAACTTGTTCATGGAAAATTGACGGAAAAAGCGCTCATGTGATGCCGGCTTTACACGAGCGCATTTTCCGGCAATTTTCGATGAGCAAATGTTTATCGTACTATTTCGAGGCTCTTTGGCATTGGAATCGGAACTAAACTGAGGGTAGATTAAGTTAGGCTTAATTCTGATAAAACATGCATTTTGAAGCTGTCAGACCATAATTACCCGAACAAAATGACGGAAAAAGCGCTCGTCTGACACCGACTTTACTAATAATCAATCCATCCATCCTTGCAAGTCAATCAGCCAACCTTGTTAACTGCCTCCATCACTACCATTAACAGGTTCCATGAAGGTTTATTGAACAAATAAGCTTGAGATAGAGATCTGAGGCGCCCGGTGACCACCATCCGTACAAGGCCATACGGTATCACTCAGGGACTTGTTGAGAGAGAGAGAGAGAGAGAGAGAGAGAGAGAGACAGACAGACAGACAGACAGACAGAGGGGAGGGAGGGGGGAGCCGAATAAATTTTATACTTTATTTTTGGAAGCCCATGTTTTTTGTCGTGCAGGGCTAACTGAAAGGTACCTTGTCAAAGACAAGGATATGCCGGTGCAGTACCGGGTATGGCATATTTACTACAAATAATTATTTCATAATTTGAAGTATACATATACCGGTATGTTAGGATTTTCCTTGTGCGAACCTTCATTACAATTAAATATTAAGTTTTATATTATTCATACTTTAAGTATCGTTCAGGAAAGCTTACATACGAAACACAAAATGTATTAGACAGATCACTACCTTACTGCATATTAAAATCTCTAGAGCTCCATATATTGATAACATCTAGCTAAGTATTGCCGGACGCCGTGACCCTCGAAGGGGTGGCCACGAACGAATCGCCCCATGCACCTCTGTTCCCAGTCAGTTGACGCCCCTCCTCTCATCCAGCACCACTTTCACGCATATACTTCTTAACTCCATCCTTCCACCTCTCTCTCGGTTTACGTGGTGTGGTGATTAGGAAGAATCTGGATACTGGTACATCAAACCTCCCTTACTCTCACACTTTATCCCGATGGTTGAGTACCAGATAAGACAGACTATTATCTCGTGGAAAAGATGTTATATTTACTGTTCCAAAGTTGCCTCATAACCGTCATTGCAATATAACACCTAATGTACAAAATGGACATTAAACTGTGACTTATGAGACTTTTCTGTTTGCATAATAATTGATATCCTAACAAAATAGATAAATATAAACCGCAACAAAATTATCAGTCACACCCCTTGTCCAACTGTATGAGTGTATATGTATGTATGTATGTGTGTATGTATGTATGTATGTGTGTTTGTATGTGAGAGATTTCCTCATTCGTAATACACCACTTATAATATAACCCACGAAACATATATTGATCTTACCTATTACGTCAAAATACCTATACGGTACCTACAAACTAGTATTCCTATCTACGTTTTTAAGGGGAGATTTCCACTTGAGGGATTTTTTGCTTGACCCCTTTACCTCTCATGTTTAGCCCCATTGCTTTTGATATTTTAAGATGTTCACCCCATTAGTTGGCGATTTTAAGAACGTTCGCCCGATTTCTGTCAATTTTAAGACCTTTCGTACCATTTAGGTGTCGATTTTTTCCTGGCGAGCGATAGCGAGCCTGTAATTTAAGAGGCATCGGCCTTCGGCCGGGACATTTTTCTACCGAAAAATGTACAAATTTATCTTGAAAGAGGGTCATGGGGGTTTAATTTTAAGCTTGATGAAAGTCTAGGGAATAAACTAAATACCTCTCCTTAACTTATTCAGCCACCTCCCTACCAACCAAACCACCTCCCCTCCGCACATTCCCTCTACCTTACCATGTCCTGTGAACAAATGATGTTTTCCCGTGCAGCGTTTACGGGATCCCGATATGTAAATGTGTCCCGTGTTGGCCTCTGGGGTCTGTAGTGTCGTGAGAGACCCCCATAAACCACAGTGTTAAGTCTGTCTTTGGTGTGAGGCCGCTGTCTAGGGGGAACAAAGCCGCCGGAGATTACTGCAACAACCATATTCACTGCGGTTGAAGGGAGGTTGTAGAGGAATATATTTTGATTTTGAGACAAAAGGGAAAGCTGCCTGTAACAAGTGTCTCCCTCAAAATCAAAAGAATGATAGCCGTTATTTTGAACTTTTTATTTTATTTTAGTGTAGCCTGGGCATATGGATGGATGGATGGTAGCGAAATTGATAGGAGGTGGTGTTTGTACGAGCTAGCCGGATTATTCTCTGCGTAGGTGAGACACAACACTTGTAAATATACCATGGAATATAACACATGTCTCTGTACAGTCGTGGTCAGGAATGCATGAACACCTCCCATTGCTGAAAACAGCACAGTGACCATTAACTATTGAATCCCAGCCGTTTCATCTTTGCAGTTCATATAATATATCAACATATTTTGGTAGTGTATCATAATTGTGTGTCCGATAATTGTCCGTAAATTCCTGTTTAAAACTCTTATGATTAACTCTTGGTAACTAAGAATTTAGCAGGTAGGTGTCATTACCACTAGTATTGTTTTGCTTTATATAAACGAGATAATTATACTGTACACTATTGCCTGCAGACAAAAAGGGGGGGGGGGGTGCAATGAAAAACTTACGATTGTTTTATTTTTAAACATAAATTAAAAAAGTCTAAACAGATGCAATATAAACAAACTATAGTCACTTACTGGTGAACAGTTTTAATTATTGGATTTGTATTGATGTCAATTTAACTTTGGTGAAAAGTTATTTTGAGGAAGGGAATGAAAGTTTAGGAGGGTGACCGTTATTTTAACAGAATGAAAGTAAAAGCGGGAAAGTCATTGATGGAAAGAAATGAAGGCATACAATAAGAAACTGATGGGAATGCGATAATTATGAAATATATAGTTGAGGATAAATTTATATAAAACATTTTGTATGCAATGACTGAATATTATGTATTATATCTTTGTTGCTTAATCTTCATAATGCAGAACTAAGCACTCTACAGGCGTTTATGTGTGACTGTAGAATGCTAACTTGTGTAAGATAGAACATAGTAATTGTAAGGAAACTAATGGACATTTCAATAATATTCATGTTACAGATACTAACTATAGGCTTCACGAATATGATCAAATAAAGAGTCTAAAACATTGGGCAAATCAATTGCTATACACTGAGTTTGGTCACATGGTATGGGTTCTGTATTGCTCACTATAATTTACAATATAGGAACAAAATATATTAAGAGACGGAAACAGATAATTGAATGAAGGACGGTAAATGCATTAACAAACTGTAGGGAAGGGTGAGCTAGTAGACAGTAGGGAAGGGTGAGCTAGTAGACAGTAGGGAAGGGTGAGCTAGTAGACAGTAGGGAAGGGTGAGCTAGTAGACAGTAATGAAGGACCAGACAACACGCGGAGATAAATATGACACCAATATATGACGGGGTTTAGTCACTACACCAAAACACAAATTGATCCAGCTTATTGGAAAGTGAGCGTGTGACGTGTGGCTGGGAGCGTGGAAAATGCAAGTAAATTATGACTGGTTTACATTATCATAAAACAAACGTTGCAGGTAAATGATTTTAAGGATGAAACATATTCGACGTCGAAATAATATATTTCCATTGTATTTTCCTGTGCACTACCGTTTGTATTACAAGGGTTTTATAATATATCCAGTGGGGTGACTGTAGGCACCAATCGAGCAGGTCAGTACCCAGGGGAGGCCACATAGGCATATGATAACGAGTTGATGGAAATCCAGTTTCATTTGCATGGCTTCCCCCACTACTCACTGTTTATATTTGTGTCTCACGTACACAGTGAGTAATCCAGTTAACTCTGGCGATGGGCTGGTCTATCAGAGTGAGACCTGAGCGATCTCTGCCATACCCATAGCTTACTCTGACTGTTCCTTTTACTTATATATTTTCTAAATCTCAAGTGACGGCGTCTCTTCCGTGGATTGACCTCCCAATCTACCAAGATTGGAAGCTAAAGCGTCACATTATTCCTTTGCCCCTCAACTTTCTCTTCATAATTGCTGAGGGGCACAGGGCCCTGGGTGGAGCTTTGGTTTCCCGGGCGTTTACGCACCCTCTCAGCTCCCCGCCATGGAGTGGCTTCGGTCACCCAGGCTTTATTGTGGTCGGCAGGGAGGGTTCTGTGGGGGCGCTCGTTTGTGGCCTTGGCCTTGCTCGGGGCCTTGGGGCTGTTCGGCCAGGCAGCTTGGGGAACAACAACAACAACAACAACTCACAAAACCTCCTCCTCTTATATATTTCGCTACATTTAACTAGCACACCACACGTCTTTCCAACACATCCAAATTTCCTCTAACGTACCTTGATTGTGAATAATTGCAAAACATCTGAACGAGGAATAAATAAATTTTTACGAAACATGATCAGTACCTTCATGTGCCTGAATAATAGCGTGTCTGGTGTTATGGTCTAAAGGAGGATTGGTATTCTATGGAGTGATGATCGGGAAATCGTGTTAAATTTTTGTGGTGGATGTTTTGTTCACCTTATAAGATACGTATGATATAATTATATCAACCTCTTGATTATAAGACATTGAAGAAAATCGCATAGTGTTGGTCGTAGCAAAACACATTGGTATTATATTAAATTAACTTCAACAGATAACCTTTGGAACACGTGTATAAAATACACCATATAGTTGGATATACAAAAATAACCATAGGGTCTTATGACCATACACTTTAATTATGTTAACATTAGAAGGTCCATTTTAATACCAATCAATCATTACCAAATTTCAATATCTCAAATAGACAACTTCTTGACTCCATACCCCGAGGCTCAGTCCTGCTGCTTGCTTCCACTAAGTAGTAGTAGTATCAGTATCAGTAGTAGTGTTGTTTTGTAAATCTGTAGATTATGTAGTGATGCGGGAGAAGCTAAGGGGGGGGGGGGGGATTTATCCTGTAATGTTATCCTAGTTTTGCTCAATTTTCTTCCATACCTGTTTTTTTTTTTTATCTTTCTTTCACTACTGTTTACTCCTACTTTAACTCACTATGTTTAAGGGGAGATTTCCACCTATGGGATTTTTTTCTTGACCTCTTATCCCTGTTTAGCCCTATTGCCATTTAGGTGTCTATTTCTTTCCTGGCGAGCGATAGCGAGCTTGTAATTTAAGAGGGCATTTGTCTACCGAAAAATTTATTCATTTTATCTTGAAAGGATGTCTAAGGGGTGTAATGTTTAGCTTGATGGAGGTCTAGGGAACAAACTAAAAACCTCCCCTTAACTGCCGTCGCGTTGGGAAAACACGTTATAATCATGCGTACCCGTGGCCCTTAAGATATGCCTGTTTACTGCCAGATAATTCCTCTGAGCTGAAGTCAAGTTTGGGATTATAAGTGTTGGTGAATATAAACCTCTTTATATAAGTTGGGTCGTCCACCACAGATGGCTGAATCATGATTAATGATCCGCTCAGGAAGCTTCTGATGAATACTGTATTTATATAAGGGATGCTATTGAGTACTCCAGTCTGATTAAGAGTCCAGTTCTTAGATGCGATAATCCCCGCTTCCCCCCCCCCCCCCCCACACACACGTCTAAGTCTAAGTCTGCATGTTACTGTGTATTTATTCATGTTAAAAAAAAAAAATATATATATATATATATATATATATATATATGTAGAGAGAGAGAGAGAGAGAGAGAGAGTCTGAAATAAAAATATTGCATTTGTTTGTTTTACCTTTTTTTTAGTGACAAATTGACAAAGAAATGGGGCGAAAGGTCATAAAATCGTCAAATTAATGGGGGGGGGGGGCAAATGTATTAAAATTACAAAACTAGTCGGGCTAAAAAATTAGGGAGACGGGGGTCCAGAAAAAAAAAAAAAATCCACTTAATACACGGACTTTCAAGTACAAACAGTCCTGCCGGCAAAAAAAAAAAAAAAAAAAAAATTTGTGAGTGTGTAATGCCTGTCAGTACCATTGACGTCGTTTATTTTTTCTTAACCCCTTCTGTACCGGCAACGTCTTTTCAATGTTACATTACCTATATTTCGATGATTTTGTGTTGATTAAGAAGGATCTGTGGTAGTATAAGTGGTTAAAGCCACTTTCACACATTCACGATGTTGGTCCCGATGTGCCACAGGTACACAAATTGGTACATCGGCAGAGACAGTGACACGATGTACGCGTTTGACGACGAAGCCTCGACGGTGCCACGTCGTAGCCACGTCGGGCCAGATGGTACCACGGTTGCAACACGACGACGCCACGTCAATGCTGTAATGGCCAAAATTCCGGTCAAAACCGTACCCCGACGTACCCCGACGTGGCACGTGGGGAACACGACGAGGGGCGATGGACTTATGATGGTGACATGTGGCCGACCCGACAAGGACGACGCCACAACGTCAGGCAGCCTGACAGATATCGTCAATACACATGGTGTTAAAGGTATTAAGTCACTTTCACACATTCACGATGTTGGTCCCGATGTAGCCCGAGGTACACAAATTGGGACATCGGCAGAGACAGTGACACGATCTCGACGGTGACACGTCGTGCTACGACGGGCCAGATGGTACCACGGTTGCAACACGACGTCGCCACGTCAATGCTGTAACAGTAAAAATTCCGGTCAAAACCATACCCCGACGTACCCCGACGTGGCAGGAGTGGAACACGACGAGGGGTGATGGACTTATGATGGTGACACGTGAATTATAATTGTTTACGGAGGATCTGTGTTAGTAAAAATGGTAAAAGTGAGACAGTTCGAAGCCTGTGAATGGCTGGAAGCCCATTTTTAATTGAATGTAATCTGTGTCTTAGCATTTATATATTATGGTATTTATTCTATTTTATTGTCTTTATATATTTGTATTGATATTAATTCGATTAGATATTTGGTTGGGTAATAATCATCTGCGAGGTTGTCTGTTCTATTCTTTGCAGATTATATTTGCACACATCGCGTAAGGAATAGCAGATATGATGATGTTTGCTATCCTTTGTACGGTAATCTGTTTTCACATACTGCTTAGGTTAGCTGTTAAATTTTGATTCTGTGATTGTTTTTGTTTTCGTTCAGATGATGTCTGATGTATGGTTCATCTTGAGAAGATAATGTGTTTGTGATACAGATTATGATTATCATATTTAGATACCTGTGTCTTTAACTTTATTCCTTTACTATGTCATACCCTCACCCTCTCCATAATTTTCTCTCACTTGTAATGAGAGAGAGAGAGAGAGAGAGAGAGAGAGAGAGAGAGAGAGAGAGAGAGAGAGAGAGAGAGAGAGAGAGAGAGAGAGAGAGAGAGAGAGAGAGAGAGAGAGAGAGAGAGAGAGAGAGAGAGAGAGAGAGAGAGAGAGAGAGAGAGAGAGAGAGAGAGAGAGAGAGAGAGAGAGAGAGAGAGAGAGAGAGAGAGAGAGAGAGAGAGAGAGAGAGAGAGAGAGAGAGAGAGAGAGAGAGAGAGAGAGAGAGAGAGAGAGAGAGAGAGAGAGAGAGAGAGAGAGAGAGAGAGAGAGAGAGAGAGAGAGAGAGAGAATTGGCAAGCGACAATGATAACATACAGAAAATAGTATACCAACAAAAATTATTGAAATTATATGCAGAATCTTCGTGTGTGGGACATTGTGGGTTTGAGTATTTATTGATTTCGGTAAAAACAAAGCTTGCGTTTCCATGAGCACTATTCCAGAGACACAGGAACATTCTAAAAACAAATACAATATAAATCTTTGATAATAAGCAGGGTTGTGGCAGCACTGGTTAGACATGCATCGTGTGTGGTGTGTGTGTGTGTGTGTGTGTGTGTGTGTGTGTGTGTGTGTGTGTGTGTGTGTGTGTGTGTGTGTGTGTGTGTGTGTGTGTGTGTGTGTGTGTGTGTGTGTGTGTGTGTGTGTGTGTGTGTGTGTGTGTGTGTGTGTGTGTGTGTGTGTGTGTGTGTGTGTGTGTGTGTTTTGAAAGGTTTTACCCCTTCAGCCCCATGACATCTTTTTACCTTTGATTCCGACTAAAATTAGATGAGTTTATACAGTTTAAAAAGAACCTGGGTCGTTAAGAGGGTTTATAGTGATCGTAATTTTACCCATCTGAGTTCTGGAGGTAGATTATAAATTAAAGCAAATTGCCTAATGGTACCCAGAATAGGATGAAAAGTACGTAATGGTGATGAAGGGGTTATTCATTTCACTCTGGGTTATTCATTTCACTCTGGGTTATTCACTCTGGGGTATTCATTTCACTCTGGGTTTTTCATTTCACTCTGGGGTATTCATTTCACTCTGGGTTATTCATTTCACTCTGGGTTATTCACTCTGGGGTATTCATTTCACTCTGGGTTTTTCATTTCACTCTGGGGTATTCATTTCACTCTGGGTTATTCACTTTGGGTTATTCATTTCACTCTGGGTTATTCATTTCACTCTGGCGACTCCAAACGGGGTATAAGAGAACAAAGCAATAAGCGAGTAATAATACAAGTGACGATAATGCACTAAAGCTGGTAAGTATAATCCTACTAATTATACTTTAATTAAAGCGTTATTTCACTTTTAACCTTCACTAGCTTTAATCATTCTGATTGGATCTTTGTGTTAACTAATTGAACTCGGCTGTCTTGAATATAGTTGTATTTGTGTAATCATAGTTTTTAAATTTTACCTCTCTCTCTCTCTCTCTCTCTCTCTCTCTCTCTCTCTCTCTCTCTCTCTCTCTCTCTCTCTCTCTCTCTCTCTCTCTCTCTCTGTGACACATCAGAAAGGAAACTAAGAATAGGGACTGGGCTAGCCATTACGGGTATTGGTAAAATACACGAGGAAGACTTATGATGGTCTCAGTCCTTTTAGTTTATGGTGGGTGTAGGTTTGTGTGATATGTCATTACAAATCACACGGAACAACAGGACGGATAGTGACCTATAACATATCTTATTTTCGGATATGACGTTGATTTGTGATTAACCTCTTCTGTACCGGCGACGTCTTTTAAAGTTTATTCTAGCTATTTTTTATATTTTTTTTGCAGTTTAAGAAGGATCTGTGGTAGTAAAAATGTTTAGGTAAGATTGTTTGAAGCCTCCTAATTCCTGTAGGCGCTTTTATAACTGAATACAATCGTCTAATAGTAGCCAGAAGAAGGTAAAATGGACGTCGCCGGTACAGAAGGAGTTAAGATAAATGTGTTATATCTCAGTCTTCTCCTTCACCATACATGAGGTTTTCTTTTTTCTCTCCGTTTCAATTTATCATCGAGGGGAATGTCTATATTTGCTATGTTATGCGGCCAAATGCAGTTTTTTCTTTCCTGTTACAATTTGTTTTGCATGTGAACAGATAATTGACTGGCAGACTTTATTTTCGGGGCTCGCCAAGGGTCTCGACCTGACCATTTAACCGTCATAACTCTCAAGGGTTCAGGGACATGGTGGAGATATCTTGGTAATATGTTGTCCGATATATAATATGGTACGTATATACATTAGGGATTTACCTCTTGATTTTACTGTCGCTGAGGGAGGATCTCCTTGGGTGGCACCAGCGAGTACAAAGGAGTACAAAGGAAATCAAGGAGTGAGTGCGGCCACGCACTGTCACGGTGTTTGAGGTACAATTTATTAAAAGAGAAGAATAAAGACAGAAACAAATATTTTCCCGATGTAGCGAAAACAAGCATAACTGAATATTGGCACAGGATTACTAAAGCATTTAAAAGAATCCCTGCTTAAATAAACACTTGGTTATTAATTATCAATATTTCCATATCCAAATTGTAGAGCTATTTGTAATGTGGTATAATAAACATAACATTTATTTTACTTTGTGTTTTCAGTTTGCATATTATCTTCATAATTGTGTTGTTATAATTAATCAATCTGTTCACCATTCATGTTTTATGATTGAATATTAATAATAGTAACATCTTGCCATTTGGGGGCAGGGGGCTAGGAATCCTTCTACCCTTGTACAATTTTCCTACTTATCTAGACAGAGAAAGGGGATTAGGGAACGTGAAAGTGGTCCCGGACCCTGAGAATTAGAACTCTTGAATGTTGTTTCTGTTCGGGCTCTGTCTCGAGTCGGCCACCCCCAGCAATGGGGTATGTGCCTAATTATATACATACATACAGACAACATCTTGCCATATTTGTATGCCAAATTACACAGGTTAATATATTACTGTACAGACACGACCAAAGCCACACGTATACAATATTATAATTCATGTTCACGGGTTCTCCTAACCATACGCATAACTGCCCCAAACTTGTTACATTTGTGCCTGGAATCACAAAACATGGAAAAAAAGACACAGTTGGGAAATACATAATTTGGCTTAGTCTCCCTGGTTATATATATATTTTTTTTTTCAGTGGGTCGATTAGATACATATTTGGTCATATTCTTTCCTCGTTAAGCACGTTATGCAGTGCACCGAAAGGTCACACACTTTTGTTTACCGACATATAAATTCAGAACAATATTAAATCCTACATTACAGTATATACCTATCTGGATTATCATAGTAGTAGGACCTTGCATGTACACACTTAATCATCCAAATGTATCTAGTGTACAACCTTCTATTTAACTGACGCGCTTTGGCTAGCCACAAAGATGTATCTGAGCATGTGTGCCTATGGTCGGGGTGTTGGCTCGTGGTGGTCAGCCTACCTGTAATACCTTATGAATAATAATAGTGTGGGTGAGTTGTGACGTGTGGCGGACCATTACACCACGGTCACGCGGGCAGAATATCGTGGTAACAGTTGGTGGAAGATTGACCATACTGTAATTACCTTGTATTATGTGTACTATGTCACGCTCTTAGTAAAAAAACAGAACAAAAAACACACGCGCGCGCGCACACACACACACACACACACACACACACACACACACACACACACACACACACACACACACACACACACACACACAGAAGGTACACGTATCAATGGTTGCTTCTTTCATTTAGTGTGTATAAATATTGAACATTTCACTTTGTGTTTTAGTACATGTGTTTAGTACACTTTCACTTTGTGTTTTAGTACATGTTATGTTTCCCCAACTTAATAATTATGTTATTGTATAGTTCCTAAAAGATAGTATTTCGATTCCAGCAAACGTCTTAATTAACCCATTGAAGATATGATGACGAACTTTGTTTCAGTTTTCTGGCTATTATCAGATATGTTTTTACAGATTAGGAAGTGTATATGGAAGTCAGAGGGTTAATTGAAATAGTCGTATACCCTATTAATTCCCACATATCCTTCAAAAGCTGTAAACACGTTTCAAATGATAACCCGAATATGCTGTCAAAATGCATCCTAATTTCTCAAAAGATTCGGAATAACTTTGACTGGTTACCTGAGAGGTTAAGAGTGTTTAAGGGGAGATGGTCTGTTTGTTTTTGGACACCCATCTCCCTCATGTTTAGCCCCATTGTTTTATATAGGCCTATATTTTGTATTTTTTAATTGTAAGACGTTCAACCCATTAGTTTGGCGATTTTAAGACCTTACGCCCCATTTCTTTGTCAATATTAAGACTTTTCGTGTCATTTAGGTGTCTATTTTTTCTGGTGAGCTATAGCGAGCCTGTAATTGAGGAGGATCCGGTCTTAGGCCGGGACATTTTGTACCGCAAAATGTACAAATATATCTTGAAGGGGGATCCTGTTTTTAAGTTTGATGGAGGTCTAGGGAGGAAACTAGAAACATAATAAATACATGAAAAAAAAAAAAAAATCGACCAACAAGTGAACCATTTGTTTTACCTTTTTATCTTAAAGGGGGATCCTTTAAGATACAAAGGTAAAACAAATAAGGTCGTGGCAGATACTGGGAGGAAAAGGGAGCGATAGCAAGTAGTAACAGGGAACAGTAGTTAATTGAACCTGCGTTGCAACTTTAATCAAGTAATTAAAGCGTGGAATCTGGTCCGTAGTAAGATAGCTTGTCTGAAGTATTTAAATTGTTTACATCCTACGCAATAGTGTATAATGAGATCCAAAGCCTGAGGCGGGGAGGGAAGGAGTAAAGTACGATTCATGTCAGCAGTAAATGTAGTATAAACCGGTGATATGTATATCTTATACAATGAAGCAACTTGGTTGAGCCCTAGAACTTTCAGTCTTCTACTGTACTTCACACTTCTTCGCTGGTTCTTCCTCTGTCCAATTGCTCTCCTTTCCTACTTTACTCCAGCCATCTGGTCTGGTTGTACAATGAAGCAACTTGGTTGAGCCCAAGAACTTTGTCTTCTACTGTACTTCTCACTTCTCAGCTTGTTCTTCCTCTGTCCAATTACTATTCTTTCCTGCTTTACTCCAGCCATCTGGTCTGGGTTATACAATGAAGCAACTTGGTTGAGCCCAAGAACTTTGTCTTCTACTGTACTTCTCACTTCTCAGCTTGTTCTTCCTCTGTCCAATTACTATTCTTTCCTGCTTTACTCCAGCCATCTGGTCTGGTCTGGTTGGTCAACCTGAAAAAAAAAAAATAAACAAAAAATAAGATTAAACTGAACCTAAAATTGACGAGAGGTGAGGAAGTGGGGTGAGAGGATGAGTTCAATTTGACCTACCGTATGCCCTCAAGGTTGATTATGTAACACGTTCCTTACTTGTAGGTGCGAGATCTGTAGGATTTTCTCTCTCCAACAAATATAATTGCCATCCCATTATCAGGGGTCTTATTAACCATTTCAAGATCTTACTACGTATTTTTTGTTTATTATTTCTAGCCATTAGGAGACGATTGTCTTCATATTAGGAAGGGTATATAGAAGTCAGAGGGTTAATTGAGATAGCCTTTACCCTAATAATTCCAACAGATCCTTCATAAACTATAAAATCGTCTTGTGATAGTCAGAATAGACTGTCAAAATGTGTCATAATCTTCAAATTGTTAACTTGCATATTAATTTTCAATCTATTTGTTTGCCGTTGCTTCAGTTTTATAGCAACGCCTTATTTATCCGTACTTCTTCATATATAACTTGCCTAAATTTACTTGTTTTCTTCTCCTCGGTATTACCTCCTCGGTATTAATCTAATTATTAATTATTTGTTTGCCGTTGTTTCAGTTTCCTTGCAACTTCCTTTTTAACTATACTTTTTTATAATCCTTTTCCTTAACTTAATTTTCTCCTCCTCAGTATTTCTTTGCATCTTTCTTTACAATCATTTGCTTTTGCTTCAGTTTTATTGCAACTCCATATTTAACTGTCCTTCTTATTATATCGCATTGCTAATCTTACTTCTCTCCTCCCAGTTTCACCTTGCATCATTTTGTTCAATCGTTTGCTGTTGTTTTAGCTTTATTGCAATTCCCTATTTAAACGTCCTTACTTTATATATCCTTTCCCTAGACTTCCCTTCCTCCTCCTCAGTGTTACCTGCCTTACCGCTCTCCCAAGCATCTGGTATTGAGATGAGTATCTTTTCACAAGGTGTCGAGCTAATAGGTTTATAACAACACTTGCTTCCAGACTCTCAGCACTAACCAGCACGACGTTCCTCCCTCGCACCTTTTATGTTCGATGATCTCAGCAATTTTGGACAATTTCAAGATGCTGGTGGGAGGTCAAACACGGGTGGTTACCAGGGAACTATTTGAACACAAACTTCTTGATATATCTCTCCTCTCATACCAGAGGATAATTCCCTCTCAGACAGCAGTAGATATAAGACTCATTCACACATTTTTCTCCAGGTGATTACCATATATTTTTTCTTCTAAATATATTGCTTATTATCGTCCTTATTTCCCTTTAAGGTTTGCCTTTGCCTACGTTAGATAGGGAGTGGGTTATTCGTTCAGTGGTGTGTGTGATCTTCTGAGTGCGTGTTTACGCCGATAAAATATACTGTATTCATAATTGAGGGGGCAATGTTTTGGGTTCGAATTGGGACCTCGTATTAGTACTAATACACTATTGAGTTCGATTGAGTTGAAAGATAACCACAGAGTGCACTACCGCCAGTGAATTATGGTGCTAGCGGTTTGTTACCATATAGGGAAACAAATACAAACAAATCAAAATACAGTGCCAAAAATAGGGAAACGAGTAAAGATCCGAGCAGTAGTGTTAAGTAAAGACAAATTAACCAAAGCCGCTCTATGTTGTATTACTCATGTAACTTCCTCCTACACACACAAAGATGACCTGGTTTGGTATATTCACTAAGAATATATCGAGGATTTTCTTGAAGCTACACGCTGAGATGCTTGTTTCAACTATTATATCTACACTCGCTCACGTTTCCCTTCATTTACAATAACACAAAGTAAATTTTCAATTTATTTTAAACTGTGGTTCAAAGACATGGCAAGTGTCCCTAACCCTGGACTACGAGTTAATAGGAGGCTGAAGAAAGTTGTCGGTAGTTAGATCAAAATTTATATTAAAGGGGTGGGGGTCGCTTGCTCCCTAGACATCTATCAAGCTTAAATAATACTAAAGATTCCCTTCGAGATAAATGTGTACATTTATCGGAAGAAAAAAATTCCAGTCTAAGGCTGGTTCTCCAACATTATAGGCTCGCTATCGCTCCTCAGGTCTCAGGTATAAATCGGCACCTACAGTAAAGGACACGAAATCTCTTATAACAGCATACTCTACTAATTATCATACTAACTATCGTAATAGTATCACACAGTTGTGTCTCAAACCCGCTCATATGCTTTGCGATTTATCATTACTGTACACATGTATGTGGGTATTTATAGGTTTACTTCAGTACCGAACATTGTGTTCATTTGTCTGGAACAGGATAACTAGGCGTGTGTTGTTGTGAGGCTGGATATTTATGACTTGCCTCCATAAACATACGGTATAGTCAAGCTACCTGCCATTTGCTTCCACTTATGTAAATTGGACGATGTTATTTATCATTATGCCTTAACAGTTTATTATGAAACAAATGTTGTGTGTCTGGCGTCGTGGGGAGGACACAAGGACAGTCGGGGCCACAATGCACAGTTGTCCATATTAGTGTATTACCTATATTAGAGGTACAGTCCCTTATAAACATTCGTGGACTCCCTATGTTGTTGTTTTTTATGCAAGTATAACTATCTGGATTGATTTATGGATGAACCTTACTTTTCAATAAATAGTATTTATTGTTTTATATTTGATGTACAGAAAATTATATTCATTAATTCGGCTCCAGACATATACTTCCATGATTAGAAATGGGTGAGGTCCACGATTTTTTATGGGTGACTGTACGTAAATAAGTTGTTAAAATATATATTTATATATATATAGTTGAAATATATTATGAGGTAGCTATAATGTGTCGTAAATCAGCTGATTTATATCGAAGTGTACTGATCGATTAGCCATTGCAAATAAATTGCCCTAACTCAAACAAGATATTGAAGCAATCTATTGTTAGCAACTGCACTTTGCGTAGGAACATTCCTTGTTACCTTATTGTGTCAGTGGATAGGCTTGTCAAACTAAGTATGGGTATAATAACAAATATGTAAAGCGTACTAGTTTGCATAATATTAACATCATGAATATAACGTGTTTACATTTTCGTCTTACTTTCGTTTTTTCATGCTACTTATTTCTGCTTCCCTGCCATGGTTGCCCCGGTTGCCCCGGTTGCCCCGGAAAAGCTATTAGTCAACATGTGTTTTGTATAAATCGGTAACTGTAAAAGAGTTGTTTAGAACTGTAAGAAAGTATCGTGTTCCAACTCGAGATGAACATATTATGAAGGTAGGATAGGGGTACAATCACTTATAAACATTCGTGGATCGATGCTCTATGTTTGTCTTTATGCAATTATAACTATCTGGATTGATTTTTGAATGGACTTTGCTTTTCAATAAATATAATATATATATATATAGCTTTCAAGTTTTGCATACTCTATTATATTCATGAATTCGTTTCCAGATATATAATCAGAAATAGGTGAGGTACGGTGGCGCTAATAAGTCACGGCTCAGCTGTCATTACGTTTAACTTGTTCTGAGCTGCATGAATGTCTGTCAGATGTTGAATAGGGTGGGTAAGTGTAGGAACATGTTTGTATATCTCACTCGAAAGCAAGAAATCGTGTTTAGCTATTGCTGATACCAATTATTGATCAAAATATACTTGGTGCCGAGATTTAATTTATTTGGCAGACTACATGAATTTTTGTGAGTGGGTATACAAGTGTCTGAACTGATTTATCATGAGGGTGATGGATCTGGTACAAGGCCAGTAGTTTGTAAGGTCCTTGTTCATATATCCCTCACCACCACCTTGTATGGCTACCTGGAAATAGTCTGGGTGTCTGCCTTGGTATCAACACGATTATCAAGAGATACAAGAGATACTTGCTAAGGCAGCCTTCCAGAAGCTGGGTGTGCTCAACCGCCTTAGGGGGTTCTTTACCCCTGCACAGCTTCTTGCTCTGTACTGGGGCAAAGTGCGTCCTTGTATTGAGTATTGTTCACATGTGTGGGGAGGATCCTCTCACACCGCTCTCCTAGACAAAGTTGAAATTGGAAGGCCTTTCGTATCATTAACTCCCGTCCACTCACCAACTCTCTGCAATCTCTCTCTCTCCGCCGCAATGTTGCATCTCTCTCGCTATTCTATCGCTACTATAATAATCAGTGTTCCTCAGAGCTTTCCCAGTGTATACCACCTCCTTTACGTAGGGCACGTGGTACCCGTCTTGCTACTCAATCCCACCCCTACTCTGTGCAACTCTCCAACCCAAGAGTGAAACGTTACTCTCAAACTTTCTTCTACTCAACAGCTGAGCTCTGGAACTCTCTCCCAGAATCAGTCTTTCCCTCTTCCTATGACTTAAATTGCTTCAAACTCCGTGTGTCCAGGCATTTTGGCTCGAACGTCCCTTGATTATGGCCCTGTCACTCTTTCAACTATGGGGGAGGCACTCGCTATAGGCAGTTCTGCCTTTTGCCTCCCTCAATCACATAGAAAAAAAAAATCCTATTATCTTCACAATTTAAGACATAATTATACGTATAACTTTTACTCTTATATGCTACCTTAACCCTGTCAGTACGATCACACTATTCTTCCTTTAATCCTGGATATTGGTAGACGTTTGCTTTCAGTTTACAAAATAGCAGTGTAAGTCAAAGGCTATTAAATATTACACCCTGTAGAGTCCTTCATAAGTTTAACAATTTTGCTTTATATTAGCGAGAATGTAATACAAGACTCAATCATATTGAATAAAGTACCGTTACAGTACAAAATAGCTTTAGTTGTATTGAGACGAATGCTAAGATGGAAATAATCCTACCCGTTTGCTTAGTGATGGGATGTGTTTATCGCTTCACATTTTTTTTCCAGCTATAATAACCGATTACATTTCAATTTGCTATCCCTTATCTTTCTTAAGCGTATTATGATTCATGATTAGTTTCACCTTTTTACAACACTGCTAGGTTTTTGTATGTGATGATTTTTACAACACTGCTAGGTTTTTGTATGTGATGATTTTTATGTGATGATTTTTATGTGATGATTGTTATGTGATAATTTTTACAACACTGCTAGGTTTTTGTATGTGATGATTTTTATGTGATGATTTTTATGTGATGATTTTTACAACACTGCTAGGTTTTTGTATGTGATGATTTTTATGTGATGATATTTATGTGATGATTATTATGTGATGATTTTTACAACACTGCTAGGTTTTTGTATGTGATGATTTTTATGTGATGATTTTTACAACACTGCTATTTTTGTTTATGTGATGATTGATTTTTATGTGATGATTTTTATGTGATGATTTTTACAACACTGCTAGGTTTTTGTATGTGATGATTTAGCACTAGCAAGAAGTAAGATTTTAAAGTATGGTGCGTTATATGGTTACATATTGAATAATATAATACCTTTTAGGTAGAGTGAATGAAGGAAATGTTGCAGATTGAATGGACTAACAGCATTCCAAGAGTGTTGTTGGTGTTGAATTATATTTAGCTCTACCTTTTTGTGTTCATTGGCTATTGGGTTCACACCAGTCCATTCATTATAGGTAGGCCAGAAATCGTGACCCTTAACCTATGTAACTCAAAAAGGGATAGAGCAGATGGGCTGTACATATCCACACCAAATCCCTGGCTGACCCTTCCCAAGTGGTAAAAATATTAACTTGATAATATAGAGGTTTTGACCAACTTATTTTGACCAAGGTATAACACATGCACCACCCGCCATCCATCTCTTGTTTTGAAACCAAGACTGAACTTGCAATAACAGAAAGAGAGAGAGAAAGAGAGAGCGCGCGCCCCCCCCCCCCCCCTCCGAGACCATTCCTTTATACCAACGCTACAATAATAACCCTTGTATGTCACAGTTGGAAGTCCTTACTAGCCTCTTCATCATTAACCCACGCACCATATCAAGCTTTCTCATGAGGGGAGTTATTGGCCGATATAATAGATGGTTGAATTGTAAAAATAGAATAATTGCATTTCTTATTCCTCGAGAATCAATTGCAGTATATTGGAAACAACGTAATATCTACTGTATGTTACGTAACTCGACAACGTTCTGTCTACCTTCTCAAACACCGACACGTTAAGAATACGATTATACTAGTCAATGACAGACAATATGGATTCTGGCATGAACGGTCCTCTGCAGACAGATGAATACGTAAGATATATTGCATCCCTTGTTTTGTTTGATATATACTATTATGTTTAATCTTCAGATGAACACATACTAACACTACTATTATTACCTTCCTTCATTTTATAATTTTTATAGTATCATATAATTGGATAAATTTATATTTTAGCAGAAATTGTTTTGCCCAATCTACGAGCGTTGTATCTTCCCTGTAATTATTAGTTGGAGGCATTATTGTTATATCAAATATATATAATTATTGCGTATGTACAGTTGATCAAGGTTCCAGCTGACCCACCCTCGCTCTGGGGCTCGCAAAATTAGCTGGCAATACTGGTGTAGTTGCCAATCAGTGGATATGATAACTTGAATAGTTAAGCAAATCTACGAACTTTGGGTGAATGTTCGGGATCATACATAGCGATGTATGTATTTTTATTTGAGATAGGCTTACTTTCCCTTGTTTAGTATATGTTCTAACAATGATATAGCCGAAATCAGATCTACCAATCCCAATCTTTATAAGACACACCTCCTTCCTACACCAGTATTGCCAGATAATCCTGTGATCCCCAGAGCGAGGGTGGGTCAGCTGGAACTTTGACCAACTGTACAGTCGCGCTATTAAGTCATGTCTCAGCTGTCATTACGTTTGGGTCTCTCTGTGCTGTATTAATGGCTGTCAGATGTTGAATAGGGTGAGTAAATGTAGGAACAGGTTTGTATATCTCACTCACAAATATTAAATCAACTTTAGATATTGCTGCTACCAATTATGGATCAAAATATACTTGGTGCCGAGATACTACTTATTAGGTCGACTGTACAGTAGCAATAATAGCAACTTTACTACAGGCACGACCAAGAGTAATAGTGTGGTAGCTTTTCCGTTCATATTAAACCTTCACCCACGCCCTGTACAGGGTATATATCGAATACCATTCTTATTTGTTCAGTATTCGAGATTTATGAAGTTGATTTTCATTGACGTCTATGGGGTGCGACACGTCATGAACAATCAAGGCTTATTTTCATAGTTAATGACAACTTTACGCATCGCAATGTATTATTTTATATTATCAAAGGATGGCAAGCTCCTCTTCTTTTGCGTATGGTTATGTATAAATATATCACTCATTGACTGTGTGTGTGTGTGTGTGTGTGTGTGTGTGTGTGTGTGTGTTATACGTGCATTTGTGTGAATGACATGACTTGCATTTAAGTGTATTCACGCAATAATTAGATATATGTTTAACATTTTGACTTTCCAATAAAGATTAGTGACGTTTTCTGTTCTTTAAGTTTACGTGCCTCGGTGTGTGGTTTGGGCTCAGCCAGCCACCCACCACCATTATCGCGCATATACTTCCACAGCGGTATCCGTCGTGAATTATATATATCTTGACGGTGGCCAGTGAGGCAACCGGTGTGAGTACGGGGATGTCTACGAGCAAGGAGGAGAAAGAAAGAAGGAAGAAGAGAAGTTATACGAATGAAGGCAGTAGAGCTTGATAGGAGACCAGGAGGATGAGGAGAGGGCAGTATACGAGTATAACACCACGAAAAAGGTAGAAGAGCAGGTATGAATGAAGGAGATATAGTGGTTGGTATAGGAGACGAGGAGGATGAGGAGAGGGCAGTTGATCTTTTAATAATAGAACACCCCGAGGAAGGATGAGACAGAGAGAAGGTAGAAGAGAACGTATGAATGAAGGAGATATTATAGTGGTTGGTGGGAGACGAGAAAGATGAGGAGAGGGCCGTTGATCTTCTCATATATAACACCCAACCCACGCACAATTTATAATCATGTGGTGCCGCCCTTGGCCCCCTGTCACCCATACCATCTTCAAGATACTTCGATATACCCCTACTTATTTTAACCCCATTTATTAATGTACTTATTTATGTATATATTTATTTATTTATTTATTTATTTGTATTATTATGTTTTTTGTTTTAAATTTACTGTATTTTGTTTTTCTTATGTTTGTATTTGTGTTGCGTATTCCCCAAATTAATCATTCTATTACCCTTCAGCTTTGCAGGTTACTATTTACCGTACATTAACCCTCCTGGCCCGGGCTAGCCCTCCGAATGACAGTGCGGGGTACCCGGGCGATCTGGCCGAAAAACGTCTAGGCCTAGGCTACCGTATTTTTGTTTATTTTAACTGCTAGAAATTTCCCACGCATCTATAAACGTAGTGCGGTTTTCAATCTGTAGACTGGCGTTGAATAGAGCTCTGTAAATCAACTGGTTCAGTTGTGATGACGATTTCAGTGGAGCGAATTTTTCCGCGATGTTGACAATATCGGAGCTTTTCAGACACTAATTTCGTCTGACGTCACAACAATAACATTGATCCGACGTCTCCTTATTGTTTTCGGAGGTGCGGTGATGCAACGATCGGCTTTGTTTACATGCGTCGGACGCACAGCGTTCAGACCAAGCTGAATAGGCTTTCAAGCTTACTGCCTTTTAATAGCACACCCGGGCTCCTGCCCTTCTTTCGTGGTGTCCTTTCACACTGACACCCGGGCTGGAAGGGTTAATTATATGGAGGAAGCTGGGCGAGAAAATATGGCAAGTAGTTAGTAATGGAGAGAGAGAGAGAGAGAGTGAGAGTGAGTGAGAGTGAGAGAGAGAGAGAGAGAACGAAACCCATCAACACCGAGCGAAAGATGAAGAACAGCGTAGAATAAATGCAGGTCAGAGATATATCGAAATACACGACGGAAGCGAGAGAAAGGACGAAAGCGAGTGAAATAGGCGAATAATTGAATGAATTAACATATATAAATATGTGATATAATACAATTTAGATGAACAGATAAATAATATTAATGCAACGAATAGTACCACGCAAATTTAACCCCTTCGCCATCAAACCATGATAAATATGGTGGGGTTTCATTGAATTGATATGTGCATGCACCTACGTGCATGTGTGTGTGTGTGTGTGTGTGCGTGTGCGTGTGCGTGTGCGTGTGCGTGTGCGTGTGTGAGACATCTGCGTTGGTGTTTATTTAAGGGAGGGATGCAACCAGGTAGAGTAGTTACAGTAATAATGGGTTGGATGGGTGAGGGGGCCGCGGGCTGAACCTACACTTAAACTGTATCATTACAATAACACAGGGACGGTCTGGCACCATCTGAAGAATATATAATCAAATAATAAAAAATGGAAAAATATAAACATGAACACACACACACACACATATACACACACACACATACACATATATATATATACACACACACACACACACATATACACACATATACACACACACACACACACACACACACAACACTTCTACAACACTCCTCAGTTCGCCTATAATGGTAAATAAGTGCCAATATAAACCATAGCTCTTCTTCTTTGAGGGGGTAGTGCTTGTTTTTTGGTATATATATTTATATATTAATGTATTTCTGAGTTTCCTCGCTCGAACACCATCAAGCTTAAACAAAAATGGACCCCCTTTCAAAATAAATGTGTAAAATTTTTTGGTAGAAATATGTTCCGGCCGAAGGCCGGTTCCTTCCAAAATTACAGGCTCGCTATCTCTCGACAGAACAAATATCGACACCTAAATGACACGAAAGGTCTTAATATTGACAAAGAAACGGAGCGGAAGGTCTCAAAATCGACAAACTAATGGGCCGAACGTCTTAAAATATGAAAACTAATGGGGTTAAACATGAAAAAAGAAGGAGGACCAGAAAAACGACCCATCTCCCCTTAAGTTGAATGTGAGGCGACTCTGTGTTTAGGTAGATGTGTCCTTGCAAGCTTATGGATTCTTTGGGTCACGTATATTATATTAATAAGTCAGTTAAAGAACAACTTCCTGTAGATAAGACAACATTCAACATGACTATCTGTTTGGTCCTTAAGCTGGTGTCACACAAGCGATTTTTCCGTCAATTTTCGATGAGCAAGTGGTTTCTCGTAATATTATGAGGCTCTTTCACATTGGAATCGAGAACTAGACTGAAGGTAGATTATAATAGGTGGTGGATTTATGATATAATTTAAATGTTAAAAATGCCAATCAACAATTTCCCATAACATTGACGGAAACAGAGCTCGTGTGGCACCGCCTTTATAAACCGATCATATCTGCTAAAGCACCTCTCACACAGAAAAGGTCCCACTATAATCTCAACTCCTTAAATGGGGATGGGCTGGTTTTCATGACCCCCTTCTCCCTTGTGTATAGCCCCATTGGTGTTGAGATTTTAGGACGTCCGTCCCATTAGTTTGGTGATGTTAACACCTTTCGTTCCACTTCGTTGTCAAATTTAAGACCTTTTGTGCCATTTAGGTGTCGATTTTGTTCCTGATGAACGATAGCGAGCCTGTAATTGTGGAGGAACCGGCCTTTGGTCGGGGCATTTTTCTGCCGAAAAAAACAAATACAAATTTATCTTAAAGGGGGATCTAGGGAGTGTTTATTAAAGTTTGATGGAGGTCTAGCAAAGAAACTATAAGATAAATATATAAAAATAATAGGCCAACAAATAACCACTACCTCCTTAACTTTGCCTCGTTCTCTCAGATCTCAAGTGGTTCCCTATGAAATGACCACGCAACTGGCAATCAACAAACATGCCAGCGATGTGAAATGCTCCCCAATGTTAGAACATTTTATACAGTACTACATATTATTATCTGCATTGTACTATCATTATTGAATCTATATTGCAAATCCCTCGGGTATGTAGTTTTTGCCGAAACCCAATAATTTCTCTAACTAACCCTCAACCGTGATGTTAGCGGCGGGGAGATAAGAATCTGAACAAATTAACACCCTGTTCGGACCTCCTGAAGTAACTTAAAATACGTAGAACTGGTCACTTGAATAGTCACTCTAGAGGTTGAGCCCGAGGGGACCATCACTCAGTCTTACTTCAGGCGCGATCGTGTGTCTTTATAAATTATGTATTCTGATGGTGATGTGGAAAGACCTTGTCCAGATGTATAACATCTGAGGTGAAGCCATTGACTTCGGGGGCTGATGAGTGATTGGTGCTTCTGAATGCTTGTGTGCTTGCTTTTTTGGGGCGAACTGTTATGTGTTATTTTCCTGTCACCGCTTTTTCCTTTCTCCATTTTCTTGCTGATCCTCCCTACCCTTTGTGGGAGTAAGGGCTGGCTACTGACTGACTGACTGAATAAGGGAGTGGCGAATATGGTGAATATTCTGGTGATACGAACCTGGTTTATAATGTTTTATTATTGTGAGGGAGTTGCGATAAGATATGGGAAGAGTAAATAGTGTCGATGCAAGTAGTGAAAGCCTTGTGTCAATAACCGATCTAGACGAGTTAGTTAGTTAAAATAGGACTTCAACCCTTCTGGATTATTAAGCCAGCACGATGTAGGTCAAGAATAGCGTTAAGACTGGAGCCGCTTTTCGAGAACTCCAGTCCCTTCTAGACGAATAGTCCAGAATCTAGTATTAGTAAGGATTATACTGCTATTCAATCTTGTAATGTCTGATTTCCATTGTGAGTACAGTAATCGGTGAACAAACATACATGATGACAGTATTTACTAGCGATCAATTAAGATATTATTATGTTCTATCCAACAACCAACTCTACTCCTAAAATCGATTAATGAAATATTACAAACACATGTGGCAGTCCGTGGATTCGAACCCAGGACGCTCACACCGAATATCAACACCTTATGCATTACACCACGAAGGCAGTTTTTTAAAGAATGGTGGACACTGCCTACGATTTATTATGCAACTTCGAATCCTGCATATCAATCTAAGCATGTACACACATCCCAACTGCAACTATACTATATCAGGTAATCATGCAGCTTCTGAAACCAACAACATAGCATATGACAGAACCTCAGTCGTACACTATTATCTACTGCGACCAAAAATGAAGATAAGGTTAGCAAACTACCATTGTGAACATACAACTGTGTAATATTAAAGTATATAGTATCGCCCTCTAACTACACACAGCAATTCGAGTTGGATTATCAAATAGAACCTTGTAGCTTTGATTGTGTGGTTGTTATGATGGTGTTGGCAATACTGGGTCAAGAGTGGTGATAAGGGCACGATAGGACAATTATAGGAAGCTGGTTTGTTGGTGTAATAAAGGAGGGCAGGTTATGGTGGATGATAACCTGACACCAGACCAGCATATATTTTAGGTATTTTTTCCGGAACCCCTTCTCCCTCATGCTTGGCCCCATTAGTTTTGAGATATTGAGACATTCGCGCGGTTAGTGTGTCGATTCTAAGACCTTTCATGCCATTTAGGTGTCGATTTTTGTCATGGCAAGCGAAAGTGTGCCTGTAATTTAGGTGGTGGAACCGAGCCAATATTATACCAAAGAAATGTACAAAATTATGTCTTGGGGGTGGTTTTAAAGCTTGTTAGTGGTCTACATAGCAATTACCAAAATATCAACCTGTTAAACCGTTTAGCATCAGTTCCGTCTTTTCATATTATACTGGCTAATAATAGACGATTCAATTCAGTTTAGGAAGGGCCTCCAGCAATTAAGAGGCTTCTACCTATCTCACTAAACTCTTCTTACTGCCTCAAATCCCTATTAAGCTTCACAAACTCGTCTAAATATAGCTAGATGAAATATTTATAACGTTGCCGGGACAGAAGGGGTTAATTTATCACTGCACCAACATGGGTTTTCACAGTAGCCAATATTTAGTCCGAAGCATCTGAGTGATAAATATAAACAAGGCACAGAAAGCCATCGAGGGCAGCCACAGTGATAAATATAAACAAGGCACAGAAAGCCATCGATGGCAGCCACAGTGATAAATATAAACAAGGCACAGAAAGCCATCGAGGGCAGCCACAGTGATAAATATAAACAAGGCACAGAAAGCCATCGAGGGCAGCCACAGTGATAAATATAAACAAGGCACAGAAAGCCATCGAGGGCAGGCACAGTGATAAATATAAACAAGGTACAGAAAGCCATCGAGGGCAGCCACAGTGATAAATATAAACAAGGCATAGAAAGCCATCGAGGGCAGCCACAGTGATAAATATAAACAAGGCACAGAAAGCCATCAAGGGCAGGCACAGTGATAAATATAAACAAGGTACAGAAAGCCATCGAGGGCAGCCACAGTTATAAATATAAACAAGGCACAGAAAGCCATCGAGGGCAGCCACAGTGATAAATATAAACAAGGCACAAAAAGCCATCGAGGGCAGCCACAGTGATAAATATAAACAAGGCACAGAAAGCCATCGAGGGCAGCCACAGTGATAAATATAAACAAGGCACAGAAAGCCATCGAGGGCAGCCACAGTGATAAATATAAACAAGGCACAGAAAGCCATCGAGGGCAGCCACAGTGATAAATATAAACAAGGCACAGAAAGCCATCGAGGGCAGCCACAGTGATAAATATAAACAAGGCACAGAAAGCCATCGATGGCAGCCACAGTGATAAATATAAACAAGGCACAGAAAGCCATCGAGGGCAGCCACAGTGATAAATATAAACAAGGCACAGAAAGCCATCGAGGGCAGCCACAGTGATACATATAAACAAGGCACAGAAAGCCATCGAGGGCAGCCACAGTGATAAATATAAACAAGGCACAGAAAGCCATCGAGGGCAGCCACAGTGATAAATATAAACAAGGCACAGAAAGCCATCGAGGACAGCCACAGTGATAAATATAAACACGGCACAGAAAGCCATCGAGGGCAGCCACAGTGATAAATATAAACAAGGCACAGAAAGCCATCGAGGGCAGCCACAGTGATAAATATAAACAAGGTACAGAAAGCCATCGAGGGCAGCCACAGTGATAAATATAAACAAGGCACAGAAAGCCATCGAGGGCAGCCACAGTGATAAATATAAACAAGGCACAGAAAGCCATCGAGGGCAGCCACAGTGATAAATATAAACAAGGTACAGAAAGCCATCGAGGGCAGGCACAGTGATAAATATAAACAAGGCACAGAAAGCCATCGAGGGCAGCCACAGTGATAAATATAAACAAGGCACAGAAAGCCATCGAGGGCAGCCACAGTGTGAGCAGTTTAACGCCTTCTGTACCGGCGACGTCTTTTTAATTTTATTCTAGCTATGTGTTGACGATTATGTGCAGTTTAAGAAGGATGGTAGTTAAAAGGGTTAAGTGAGATAGTTCGAAGCCTGTTTATTGCTGGAGGCCCTTTTTTTATCTGTCTAATATTGTGTAATAGTAGCCAGAATAACGTGTAAAGGACGGCACCGGTACTGCAGGGGTTAACCCTCTTGATGCTTGTGACGCGTTTTGAAAGTTAATTTTGCCACTTATTAGACAACTGTAAACAGATTAGGAGGGATATGTTGGAGTCAGAGGCATTATTGTGTTGGTTTTGACCCCTTGGAGTCTTAGAGGTCCTTCCTAATCTGTATACAATTGAATAATAATCGCCAAATTTCTCTGTCACAATTCGTATTAACCCCTTCAGTACCGGTAACGTCCGTTTCATTATATTCCAGCAATTATTAGACGATTTTATTCAGCTAAGGACGGACGAGTAGCAATTCAGAGGCTACAGACTATCTCAATTAACCCTTCTAACAACCGCAGCTCCTTACTATAGCCGAAATAATACAACAGATATCCCTGGTAGTGAAAGGGTTAATGCTCAAGGGTTAATAATGCCAGTGATACAAGAGTCGTTTTTATACTTAAATATCTTGGCTCTCAAACGAGATAGCAAATTCAGAAACCCTCAGATTAAATGTTGACCCATGCGCGAGAAAAGATATACTGGATAATGGGCTTCCGATAATTCAATATACATTTAATTAATATCGTTCGCAACACTAATAACCCACAAATGAAATTATTGAAAGCATGTGATCCTCCCGGGATTCGAACACAGGGCACTACTTACAGAACTTACACGCTCTAACCATTACACCACATGACAATTGATTCTCCATCAGAGCGGACCATCATACACAAATTTACGTTTGATTTCATTCATGTTAGCCAGTGTTGCCAATTTAGCAACTTTCCCGTTAGATTTAGAGGTATTTACTTCGACCTAGAGGCAATTTTTTGTATCTAGTGACATGAATTCTAGCGATATTCTAGATATTTGAGCCATTTTAGAGAGATATTCTAAAGACTGTGGCATTATTCTAGCGATTATCGGCTTTGATATACTATCTAGCGGACTTGATTTGGTAACCCTGATGTTAGCTGTTGGGCCAAAGTCAGGTTGGGTTTGAGTGTGAAATCCAAGGTTGACGTGTGTTTGATGGATGGAGCTGCTCCCAGTCTGTAAATATTGACGCTGAAACATCAACAGAGAAATAGGGTAAGATGAACGCACATGTAGACAGACTTATACTATTTTCATATATTTGAGACGCACAACACTTGCAATTTGCATATATTACTTCATAAATTTGCATTGAAGATTGTACATCTGGTATGGGAAGATGTAATCTATACTAAAAATATTATATTTTGGTCACAGATACGTGTCCTTTAGTTAAGAATTTAAAGACAGACGAAACAAAAACAAGTTTTAAGATAGGCTACCAAGATCCTTTTTTCTCTGGAGGAAAAACAACTAATTCATTTTAATTCTAGCCATCAAACAAAAGTATGTACCGGGTATTGCAAATAAAACATAATGTACCGTAGCATGCAAATAGAAACACAATTAACATATTTCTCCAGTAGTTTCATACCGTATATTGATATGCTTTAGCCGACTGTTGTATACTTCCAGCGTTGTGATGGTTCGTCATTATGGCCCCCCTTCTCCTTCATGTTTAGCCCCATTAGCTTTGAGATTTTGAGACGTTCACCCCATTAGTTTGTCGATTTTAAGACCTTTCGTCCCATTGCTTTATCAATCTTTAAACCTTTCGTACCAATTATTTCCTGGAGAGCGATAGCGAGCCTGTAATTTTAAGAGGAACCGGAAATTTTTCTATCGAAAAATGTACAAATATATATTGAAGGGGGGTCTACTGGGTGTTTTTTGTTAAGCTTGATGGAGGTCTAGCAAGGAAACTAAAAACAAATACAGACAGATAAGTAAACAAGCAAATAAAAGCGCCCATCCCCCCCTTTACATTTTGTCCCTGGGACTGTATAAGTATGCTTGCAAGTACAAAGCAATTGAAATAAACGGAAGAAATCAAACTATATTCTTTGCAACTAAATCTTCCTCGTCTATTAATGATACAATTCAGGCTGTGGCACAGTTGGTTAATTATTGTTTTTTTACCCATTAACCCTTTCTGTACCGGCAACTACTTTTATATTTTATTTCAGCTACCGGTACTTTCAGACGATGATATGAAGCTTAGGGAGGATATATGGTAGCTATAACGATTAATTGAGACAGTCTGTAGCCATTCAATTGGTAGACGTCCTTCCTAAGCTAATTAAAATCGTCTAATAGTTGCTAGCATATAATAAAAAAGACGTTGCCGGTACAGAAGGGGTTAATTTGATGGAGGGTGGCTTGACAAAATGACTTATGCATCGGTGGCATCACATTTTCAATTAATGATTACAATATAATTTGTATGTTTGTATGTATGTCTATACTCAGGCACATACCCCATTGCTGGGGGTGACCGACTCGAGACAGACTCCGAACAGGAACCTTTAAAGTTCCAATTCTTAGGGTCCGGTACCACTTTCGCATTCCCTCGCCCCTTTTTCTCGTTGAGTAGGATATCACATATTAAATGTTACATGTTGACTATTTTGAGGCATATACAATACAGTATTCATGTGGGTCTTGTTATCAAAAGTGTCATCACAGCGATAAGTTATAATACAAAATATATATTTTTCATAATGTTTTGATTTCCCTGTGAATATAATCCCTAAGAAATGTTCCCTTCAGCACCTGCTTATATATTGTTATGCTGAAAATATAATTATGTATAAATATATAACGTCCCATGTAGTTGAACCGTCCTCCTCCCAATCCGTCACCATAGATACCTTATAATCTTGGTTATCATATCACAACATTGTACGAAGAAATCCGGCTTCGTCGGAGACATTTTTCTATCGACAAATGTACAAATTTAGCCTGCTGTCAAAAATTGTTTTATAAATATGCTGGCTCGTTTCCGCTCTCCAGGAAAAAATCGACACCTGGATGGGGATAAACGTCTTAAAACAGTAGACTGAATGGGGCCGAATGGATACAACTCAGAGGGAGAGAGAGAAAAACACGAGGTGGGCCCCCCTTAATGGAAGGATCTTCGTTTGACCTCCATCAAGTTAATACATATTCCGCCAAGACCACCTTTTTGAGATATTTTTTTCTTTCTTTTTCGGTAGAAGAATGCCTTGGCCAAATTCCGGTTCCTCCTAAACCGCATGCTCGCTATTGATCGCCAGGAAAATAATCAACACTTAATTGACACGAAAGGTCTTAAAATTGATAAAACAATTGGGTGAAAGGTCTTTTAATTGTCAAACTAATGGGGCGAAAATCTTGAAATCTCAAATGTAATCGGGCTAAACATGAGGGAGAAGGGGTGTAGAGAAAACTGAAAGACCTTTCCTAATGGAACCTCAGTATACCAAGCCTGGACAGTGTGTGTATCTTACCTGCGTATGAGGACTAATTAGGCAGGACCACAGGTGAGGTTACGGGGAGATTTCCACTTGAGTTTTTTTTTCTGGATCCCTTTTTCCCTCATGTTGAGCCCCATTGCTTTTGAGATGTTAAGACGTTCGCCCCATTAGTTTGGCAATTTTAAGAACTTTTGCTCCATTTCTGTCAAATTTTAAACTTTTTGTGCCATTTTAAGTGTCGCTTTTCCTGGCGAGTGATACCGAGCCTGTAATTTAAGAGGAAGTGGCCTTCGGCCGGGACATTTTTCTACCGAGAAATGTACTAGTTTATCTTGGAAGGGGTTCTAGGGGGTGTAATTTTAAGCTTGATGGAGGTCTAGGGAACAAACTAAAAACCTCCCTTTAAGTACTCCACTACCCTTGCACATAACAACACTCAACAAACCTCGTGCTGTCCCTGTCACTTGTTGGGGTGAAAGGGTTTGAAATTGCCAAACTAATGGAGTGAACGTCCTTTAATCTCAAATGTAATGGGGCTAAACATGAGGGAGAAGGGGGTGTCGAGAAAACCAAACCCCTCCCCTTCAAGGAACCTTCAGCGTACCAAGCCTCAGAAGTGTGTGGACCTTACCTGTGTGTGTGCGCAGGACTGATTAGGCAGTGCCACAGGTGAGGTTAAATTATCCACTACTAAAGCACACACCAACAATCAACACACTTCCTGAGGTCAACGTCACCTGTTGGAGAGAGAGAGAGAGAGAGAGAGAGAGAGAGAGAGAGAGAGAGAGAGAGAGAGAGAGAGAGAGAGAGAGAGAGAGAGAGATAGAGAGAGAGAGAGAGAGAGAGAGAGAGAGAGAGAGAGAGAGAGAGAGAGAGAGAGAGAGAGAGAGAGAGAGAGAGAGAGAGAGAGAGAGAGAGAGAGAGAGAGAGAGAGAGAGAGAGAGAGAGAGAGAGAGAGAGAGAGAGAGAGAGAGAGAGAGAGAGAGACACACACCACACACACACACACACACACACACACACACACACACACACACACACACACACACACACACACACACACACACACACACACACACACACACACACACACACACACACACACACACACACACACACACACACACACACACACACACACACACACACACACACACACACACACACACACACACACACACACACACACACACACAGTGTATATGGGTAAGTTAATTAATGGATTCAGAGAAAAGTACCGGTATATCAGAATAAAAGTAGAAGAAAATAACAGCAAAGCGTATATCAGAACTGAACAGATTACTCTTCACACATCCCTTCACAGCTCCACCCATGGACAAACGGTAAATCCTCCCTGCTGTTGACATTGACCATCCAAGATCTCCACACTTTGTTTTAACAGGTTCGGGTTCTGCCTTCTCCCAAATGCACCAGAACCGTCTTCGTCCATCTGTAATTTCATTCAAAATAATTAATTATCCTTCCCTCTCCATACAAATATTATGTTCTATCCAACAACCAACTCTACTCCTAAAATCGATTAATGAAGTATTACAAACACATGTGGCAGTCCGTGGATTCGAACCCAGGATGCCCACACCGAAAATTAACACCTTATGCATTGCGCCACGAAGACAGTTAGAGAATGGTGGACACTGCCTACGATTTATTATGCAACTTCGAATCCTGCTGTTCGGTATTTCCCCATTACTACTCATGCAAATATAATTCTTGTTCCTTCCTTTGTACGGTTACTTATAAGAATTCGTGGACCTCACCTATGTTTAACCCCTAAGTGTCGGCGCGCAACATAAGTCGAGTATAATAAATCTGGACTATCTGGCGGCGCTCGACATAGGTCGTGTGGCAATTTCAGTACGTAATGTTGCTGAGAGAGAGAGACAAGTGGTGGCAGGAGAGTAGCGAGCGTATGACTGCTCCAGACCACCGCGGCGAACCTACTGACACGAATCCCACCACCTCCCTCCCTCTCTCACTCGCTATATACGGAATTGTATGGGGAAAGTGCCGAATTACATGCTTTTTGTACTCGCGTTGCGTGGTTGTTGCAAGAAAACTAGCCATCATAAAAGGCTCGTTATGGTGTCATTGGAAAGCTCTGTTTATGCCCTTTCAGGGATAGATACTTGTTTTACGCTCTGGGTCTTATTTAGGCATGAAAATGATCACGTAAACAGCCCTATTTTGGCTAAAAACACCCCGCTGGGCGGTACATATAAATAAACCGCTAGCCCGCTAATCTAGTGTAAATTATGGAATTTGACCTATGGAAAGGAATACTGAATATAATTTTCCATATTGATTTTTCTATAACACAATATTGGATAGGATGAAAATATTTGCGAGATAATAAGTTCTTTTGACAATATGAGACATTTATGCTCCACCGTCTCCTCCTCCTCCTTTATCCCTCTTTGTTATTCATATTTATGGAAATTTAGCTCACGGCTGTGTTATGAGGAGGTGAATAGCTTATGCACTTGAAAACAATGAAACGCAAAGACAAGGACATTATAATATGACTATAACAATAGAAAGAAACTGTATTACATTATCAACCTAAGTCAATCAGATTCACTACAGAGAGAGGACCCCCTTAAGAGTCTTGGTCTGAATGTACTCTAACATTTAAAATGTGCTAATAATTAAACACTAACTACTTAACGATATGCTTCCCTTATAAACAACTTCCATTTTTGTTTTTATATTCTTATATACAGTATATATTATATTTCATCGTTTTCATATTTATTCCAAACCTGACATAGCAATATTCCGAAGTAGGAGATACATTTCAAAGTAACCATCGATTGTCTCTGCATCAAGAGTGCTGAATCTGGGGTTCATACACTCTGCTAGTACAACCTACAGCGGGTTCTAGTCTATTAACCCTCTCCGATATATGACGCGATTTTGAGCCTATTGGGGATACTTTAAAGCCTTTGTTTCCATCAGGGGTATTTATAAACCTTTAGTTTAGTTACTTCAACCTCTGCAGTTGTCTTTGAGTTAGCTGTGGGCACACAACTAATTTTGGAGAGGTAATTATAAGAGTGAGCGAACTCTATTTCTTATTGCTAATCTGGCAACCTCTGCATCATAAATGCGTGAAATGGTTAACCACAACCAACGGGGAGTCCTTCTCCGTAGATAAATGTTTATTTACCCTTGTCTTCCCGCTGTTGCTTATATCCTCACACTCAACCTACCGTAAGAAGTGATAAGTAAATCTCGACATTTAATAATTAACCTCTCTCTCTCTCTCTGTGTATATATATATATATATATATATATATATATATATATATATATATATATATATATATATATATATATATAGTTATAAGAACCTCAGCAGGTGATCTAGGACACCGCAACTTCCAAATTAGTAGGGCAATGAGAAGAAATACGTTGTGGAACATCATGATTTATTCTAATTTTCGGCGACGTCACGCAGCCATCCTCAGGAAAGGGTTACCAACAGATCCTAAAAATTGAGTATAACTCTGTATATATTGCTAAAACAGGATCACTAAAATGTAATGCATTGTTGAACACGTGGCACTTTGGACGCTGTTTAGCGGTAGGTAAAATTTTGTTCAATAGATTTTAGCTTTTACAGTTCAGAATAATATTTGAATTGAAAAAGAAATGATAATATAAATTTGATATCTTATGCGTTTTGATTTCTTTCGTTGCATTGAGATTTAGCAATTTTGAATTTGATGGTGTCTAGCCGTAGATTTATTATATATTCAAACCTTGCCTAGTTGGCCAAAATTATGTTGTTTAATTGTTTTTTAGATAGGAAATTTGCCACGTGTTCAACAATGCATTACATTTTAGTGATCCTGTTTTAGCAATATATACAGAGTTATACTAAATTTTTAGGATCTGTTGGTAACCCTTTCCTGAGGATGGCTGCGTGACGTCGCCGAAAATTATAATAAATCATGATGTTCCACAACGTATTTCTTCTCATTGCCCTACTAATATATATATATATATATATATATATATATATATATATATATATATATATATACATATATATTTGTTTTCTTCTCTATACTCAAACGCTGCCCACCCAAAAGAAGTTTTCAAGTGGATTTCACCGGCTGCACCATTGAGTGCTATACCCTGTTCCAAATAGGTAGTCTATAAGTCGTGACCCCTAACCTCTGTAACTCAAAAATGGCTGGAGTAAATGGGCGGTAAAATGCCACGCTTTCACTCACCAGGAAATATTATACACCTAAATGACACGCAAGGTCTTAATATTGACAAACTAATGGGGCGAAAGTTTTTAGAATCACCAAGCTAATGGGACAAATGTCTTAAAATCACACAACTCATAATCCTAAACATGAGGAAATAGGGAATCCAGAACAAAACAAATCCCCCTCCCCCCCCCCCCCCTTACCAAAGAAGACAAACCATAATTTCTTTAATACTCGCCTAATATCACTGATTGTACTAAGCTTATTAGTATAATTAACTTATTTGTTTGTGTTTCTTTGATAACATTCTCATAACTTATTCCTTATCACTCTCAGTCTGTTTTCTTCTGAACAAGTGAACTCAAGAACTCTCTCCCTTAATCAGTCTTTCCTTCACCCTATGACTTAAACTGCTTCGTGTGTTCAGGCATTTTGACCCTAACGTTCCTTGAATTTGGCTCTGTCACTCTTTTAGCTTTGGGGGAGACACTCGTTACAGGCAACGTGCCTTTTGTCTACTTCATACACATAGAAAACAAAAAAAAATCATTATGTTATGCACTTCCATCACTAAAGCTTCTTTTTGGCTTTCTTTGGCTGTTTCATTTGATATTCTAATAATAATAGTTTCCTTCACTCCCCTTTATTCATTGCCAGTTTCTTTTGATATTCTTATTATAATAGTTTCCTTCACTCTCCCTTATTCATTGCCAGTTTCATTTGATTTTCTTATTATAATTTCCTTCACTCTCTCTTACACACACCTCCCAATATCCTCTCTCCTACTACGCCTTCAATGTCTATTTAGCTATCATAAGAAGTGAGAGATAATGGATAAACCAAGTACCGGTATACTATTAGGGCTATACTATATACGCCATCATATTGGCGATTATAATGGTAAGTTTAACATTAAATGCCTTTTTTTCCTCTCTTGGCAATTATATATACCACGAGTGATGACGGGAGAATATGGTGTTAACGATGATGACCGGAGAAAATATTTATCTTCAGCGCGTACTTAGGCTATATAATTATAAAGCCGTGGTTGCATTAGTCCTGCTTGCTGGCCTCACATAATTACGGGTTACACAGGGGAGATGGGCTATACTTCCCTGGCTCTCCTGGACACTGGAGCCAATGGGGTTTTCAGCGACGTCATTACCAACATAATACAGACCCACCGACTGAGTACCGTAACATTGTACTTATATGCGTGTAATGCACCCAGACCCTCAAAATAAATTGGGTATTTTTCTATATAAAAACCCCACAAAACTGGTTGAGCGACTTTGATGTTTAGTTGCAGTGGCCATGATCTCCTCTGATGCCTGGTATCAAGTTAATTGATTGGCCTGATGAAACTCTATGCGAAACGTTGTCAATAAAGTGCTCTTTCTCACATGGAGATTATATTCATTCCCTCTACTTTTCAAAATATATTGTTATCATCAAGTTAATTGTTGTGGTGGTGGCTGTACTGTATTGATCGATACAGGACTGGTCGGTGGGTGGGACTCGTCAGACTTTGTCGGCAACCAATGTAGGGGAAACAAATGTATACAAATCAGAGTGCATGAGACTCCTCAGCCTTTGTCGGAAACCAATAATTTGTTAGTCCTATTGTAAAGGTTTCCCTGTTTTGATCCTTCAATAATATGTTGATGTTTTCCTCTTGGTCGCTGAAAAGAATATTGTCATCAACGAACCTGAGTTTGCTTAGTTCTCGATTATCATAAATTCCCCTATTGTTTCATTCAAAATTCCTAAAGCTGTCTTTTAAACATGCGGTGAAGAGCTTTGGTGATATTGTGTCGCTATGTCTTACTCCCTTAGTAATTAGCATTTATTCGAGCTTTATTGTTGCCCCATCGGTATACAGTGTATATCTTCTAATACTTGCACATAGTTCTCTTCTGCATAATTATCTTCGGCATTATAGCCATTGTGTGTATAGTTTGGCTAGTTTAATACGTGCAACATCACCAGCATCTTCGATTTTAGCAATAGTAAGGTTGTCATCGCCACTTGCTTTACATCTCTTTGCCTGTTATAAAGTTATCCTAACTTCACCTACTGTTACCGCTGGCACTGGTACATCAATAGTTGTCATGCCACTTGCTTTACATCTCTTTGCCTGTTATAAAGTTATCCTAACTTCACCTACTGTTACCGCTGGCACTGGTACATCAATGTTTACTAAAACATGAATAATTACTTCTGGTTTACCCTCACTACTATAATCAATAGCTTAGATTATAATTCTTCAGCTGCCTGGAATAGTTCATCTCTGTTATTAGTTATTTCATCATTTGAGTTTCTTAGGCTAACCATTTGAGCAACTGTCTCTATAGTGTAATGGTTAGTGTTTAAAATATGCGTGTGGTAACCCAGGTTCGAATCCCGGTGGATCACATCTATCTATCTATCTATTGCCGGACGCCTTACTCCCCTATGTTTTAATTAATTTCATTGGGAGGTGTTTGGTGTTGGAGTTAAATTAATAAACATAGATTTTCCTTATATGAAGAGCGTACACATACCACTAAAATGCATAGCCTCTACTAATGAACCCCACTTATTCCATCTATGCGGGAAAAACCAACATATATGTACAGCTCTAGCATGATAATATACTGCAAGATACTGAGCCGGCTGCGATGTTTTATGAGCTTAGATGATAGGGCTCTATGATTAAGTAAGCCACGCATAACAAGTAGCGATGATGCTTAATTGTAGAAGGTATGATCTCTCTCCTCACACAACCCACCCCGGAGGCATTACTTGATTTAAAGGTTATAATTATGATCTCTCTCTCTCTCACTCTCACTCTCTCTCTCTCTCTCTCTCTCTCTCTCTCTCTCTCTCTCTCTCTCTCTCTCTCTCTCTCTCTCTCTCTTTCTCTCTCTCTCTCTCTCTCTCTCTCTCTCTCTCTCTCTCTCTCTCTCTCTCTCTCTCTCTCTCTCTCTCTCTCTCTCTCACTGGCATTGGGGTTGGCTACAGAAGGGTGGGGTACTATGAGTTATGACCTTGGTTGATAGAGCTCAGCTTAAGGGGGATATTGGGTTTTCTGGCCCTCCTTCTCACTCATGTTTAGTCCCATTAGCTTTCAGATTTTAAGAATGTCGACCCATTAGTTTGGCGATTATACGACTTTTCACCCCATTTGTTGTCAATATTCGGACCTTCGTGCCATTTAGGTGTATATTTATTCTTGGCAAGCGATAGCGAACCTGTAATTGTTGGAGGAATCGACCTTCGGCCGGGACATTTTTCTACCGAAAAATGTACAAATTTATCTCGAAGGGGGTCTAGGGGATCTGCTTTGAACTTGATAGAGGTCTGGGGAGGAAACTAACAAATGATAAAAAAGATAAATAAGTAAGCAAATAAATAGCCCACCCCCCTTAATTAAATCAAGATATAACTATACCCTGTTCTCAATACGTAGGCCAATACTCTTGAATATTAACCTATACCTCACAAACGACTAGAGTAATCAAAGTAATATTTCTACCAATTGGGAAGGGTCAGCCAAGGAATAGACTTACAGTCCATTTGCTCTAGCCCTTTATGAGTTACAGAGGTTAGGATTCACGATTTCTGAACTACTTCACCCCTTCTGTACCGGCGATGTCTTTTTAACTTTATTCTAGCTTTATTTAGACGATTTTGTGCAGCTTAAGAATGATCTGTGGCAGTTAAAATGGATAAATGATATAGTTGAAGGTACTATTTAAACTTATTAAAACCGTTTAATAGTAGTCAGAATAAAGTTAAAAAGACGTCGCCGGTACAGAAGGGGTTAAAATGACCAAACACTAGGGTGGTCTGAGTCCTAGTGAGATACTGGGTCGGCTACTACAGATGGGAGGGGTTGTGGTGAGTTATGATCTGGAATGATAGGGCTCTCATTAATTAATGCAAGACGTTCCGGTGACTAGTAGTGATGACGTGTAATGTTAGAGGTTTTAATTTATCAGTCTCTCTCTTTACAACTCACTCTCACTCTCTCTCTCATCTATATGCTACAGTGTCTTCCAAATACCAAATTTACGTTCTTTCTCGACAGGCAAGGCTTCCAATTGGTTCTAGTTTACCACAGACACTAAATACTATAACACCCATGCAGATTCCATTCAAGTCATTGTCGTGAGTTATATCTGATTATTCTTGATAACTATATTCCCTGTTGTTTTACCTACACGTATATATTATGTACTAACTGAGTTATTTGTTCACATCTTTCATATACTATATAGTGTGTTTTGGTCAGTGTACCACCACGTATCAACGCAAACAATTACTGTAACCAGTAGACTGAAGTAATTATTTACGTATAATTGATTATTTGTATTTATGGTTTAACCCTTAACTGTCGGCGCGCAACATAAGTCGAGTTAAATAAAGCTGGACTATGTGGCGGCGCTCGACATAGGTCGTGTGGCAATTTCAGCACGTAATGTTGCTGAGAGAGAGAGACAAGTGGTGGCAGGAGAGTAGTGAGCGTATGACTGCTCCAGACCACCGCGGCGAACCTACTGACACGAATCCCACCTCCTCCCTCCCTCTCTCACTCGCTATATACGGAATTGTATGGGGAAAGTGCCTAATTACATGCTTTTTGCACTCGCGTTGCACGGTTGTTGCAAGAAAACTAGCCATCATAAAAGGATCGTTATGGTGTCATTCGAAAGCTCTGTTTATGCCCTTTCAGGGATAGATACTTGTTTTACGTTCTGGGTCTTATTTAGGCATGAAAATGATCACGTAAACAGCCCTATTTTGGCTAAAAACACCCCGCTGGGCGGTACATATAAATAAACCGCCTAGGCCGCTAATAAGGTGTTAAAGTCAAAGGCTACAAGTATATTTAAAGTAGTTTGGTACCCTGCCTATAAATGGATGCACTGCCTGCCATAATTATGATCTACGACAATCTAAAATTATAATATAACGACTGGTGCTCCTCAGAAGTATCCAGATCATTCATAGCACTCACTAACGAATATTTTAACTCGAAAGACTAATGTGCTTGATGATTTTATGATTAAATTTAGAAGATTTTTTTTTAAAGACCCAAACACAGGATTAAGAAGTTACTGCATTTGAACTCAAGACTTATACTCTTCTCTTCTGCTGGAATTTGTCTTTGTATGCTTAATGAACCATCTCCCTGCTTCCACCCCCAACTGCTTCAAACATACCGACTCTCTCATTACCTTCAGTAAAATGATTTAATTTTAATTGTTCACTTGCCGGAGGAAAACAAAAATAATCATAGTTTAACCTCTATGTATATATTAATGTACTTTATTTTATCAACCCTTTTAGTGTTGGTTGTGTAAGTGTAAGATCACTCCTTGTCAATTTGTTATTAATTCTTCATACTGACACATTCTACACTATGTTATTCAACTTAGATCCTTCTGTCATTCAGTCTTGCCAGTTTACTGATACTGTAGTCATAGGAATGAATAATAGAGATTAGGACTTTACTTAGAGGTACACAAATATACCACTTTGCTTAATATACAGTAAATATCAAATTATGATCCATGCCAGAGAACTTACAGTTGGTAGGCAAAATGACATGAACCTTGTTTGAATTACTGTGGATGAAATGAAAGAAAATGTGTTTTACAGTAAGAGAAAGGAATCATTACTAGTATGTGTGTGTGTTTTTTTTTTTTTTTTTTTGACATGCACTGTTCTAAACAAAAAAGAACGTTGGCTGTTGTGGTATTAACGAAGGTATTAACAATTACTAGTGCACACTTAAGAATATTTGTGTGACAGTCGCTTTCCATTTCCTCAAGTACAATAATTTTCATTCATATATATATTTTCTACTGAATATATACACCATGTGAGGAGGAGCACTTTATTGACAACATTTCGCATATAGTTCATCACGCCAATTCATCAGATCCATTGGCCTGATGAAGATATATACGAAACGTTGCCAATAAAGTGCTCCTCCTCACATGGTGTTATATTAATTTGGTTTACTTTTCTAAGTATATCATTAGCACATTTTCTACTGTCAGGTAAATGAAATTGTATTACCTGTATTAATTTAGTTATTCTATGAACCCTTTGACAAAGGGGGGGGGGGGGCTTTCCATAGCGTAAAAATAGGTGATCAGTGGAGTATTTGGTTAAGTGGCTTGGTTCACAGACAGCCATGAGGATCAGGGTTCAATCCCCCCTCCAAGCGAGACGGTTGGGAAGCCTCTTTGCACCCTATTTGTGGTACAGTCGCCAAAATCAGTTCTTTACCACCCCATCATTTAAATTTTGCAAGTATAACTGGTATAATAATTTACTAAATAAACTGTCCTTTGCATTTTTGTTTTTTGTTTTTCAATATGTCGAGTTAATTACTGTTTAAATATTATTTGTAAACTGTTCCGAACAATATGTAATACTTGCATAATGAAAATCACAGGGGGGGGGGGTAAAAACTAATATTCTGACGACTCTACTGTTGATGGCTTGTCTCTCTTTAATATATGAATATATACAGTATATATATATATATATATATATGGTGTGTTATTCTCGTGTATGTCATACACTAGCCTTTTGATAACAAAAAAAAACTTATGCAGTACCGGTAGTATTTTAGGTCAAGCCATGACTTTCTCTCTCCTACTACAGTTACCTTCCTCACCACTTACTACTACCTTCACCCCATTATTGTTTCCAGACATTCAAGCTGCTAAATGTATGGCTTTTGTTGTATGAATATATGTGGAGATCGTACTAAAATCGTCTACTGTGAGCCATAATACACATTATCAATGCATACTATTTTGTATTGAATGAGTTACTAGTGGTAGCTTTAAACCACTTGAATATGAAACATTACCTTTATTAGAACAATATCTTCTTATACATGCCATACTTATATGAAAACAGATTTCCGTACACAAGAGGTTTAAGTCAACTCTAGATTTGTTTTTCTCATAACTTCCAATATTTGAATTCGATAACAATCCCTGTCAGACTATGTTATAACCAAACGCTGCATCGTGAGTGTGGTAACCGCCTTACACCATCACTATGCATGGAAGCTGATCACCACCTAAATCACTGACGAAGAGCGGGTGAAATTTGTAGAGCTACGACGCAAAGCCAAAAAGTTAATTAAGCAAAGTAAAAAGACCTTAGAGTTACATATTGCGAATCAAAGTAAAACAAACCCGAAAGAATTCTATAGTTATATCAGAAAGAAAAAAGTAGTTACTTCAACTGTTGGACCGTTAGTCGATGAAAAAGGAGAATACACCAAAGACGAAGTACAAATGAGTAATGCCCTCAATACCTTCTTTGCATCAGATTTTACAACAGAAGACCTCAGTGATATCCCTACACCATCGCCGATTCAGATTGATAATTCAGATGTTCTAAGCAATATCACCGTTACAGAGAGAGAAGTATTGAATTGTTTAGATAAACTCAAGGTAAATAAAACGCCAGGACCTGATACAATCTCGCCTAGAGTTCTAAAGGAAGCTAAGAATGAGCTCTCCAAACCACTGACATTACTATTCAATAAATCCTTGCAGTCTGGAACTATGCCTGATCAGTGGAAGCTAGCCAACGTAACACCGATATTCAAAAAAGGCAGCAAATCCCTACCCAGTAACTATCGTCCAATTAGCTTAACCTCAGTTGTATGTAAAATGCTAGAAACGGTCATACGAGACAGACTCGTAAATCACTTAGAGGAAAATAACATACTTAAAGACACTCAACACGGCTTTCGTAAAAAACGTTCCTGTTTAACAAACCTCTTAGACTTCTTCCATGATATCCTCAACCTCTACGATGAGAGTAAAGCTGTAGATATTATATACCTTGATTTTCAAAAGGCCTTTGACAAAGTTCCCCACAAACGTTTACTGCTAAAACTAAAAGCGCATGGAATACAAGACGGTGTGTTGAAATGGATAGAAAATTGGCTCAGCAACAGAAAGCAAAGGGTAGTCATAAACGGTAAGGCATCTAAATGGACCAATGTAAGTAGCGGGGTACCCCAGGGATCGGTACTAGGACCAATTCTCTTTCTAATTTACATCAACGACATAGATGAGGGTCTCACCTGCACAATCTCAAAATTTGCTGACGATACAAAAATTGCAAATAGCGTACTCTCAAAAGAACAAGTTGACGATATGCAACACAATCTAGATAAATTGTCATGTTGGGCCCAAATTTGGCAAATGAGTTTCAATGCGGATAAATGTAAAGTACTACATGTCGGATACCTAAATGAGAAAGCAAACTATTCGATGAATGGCACTCAGCTTAAGAATGTAAACAGAGAAACTGATCTGGGAGTAACAATATCGAGTAACCTAAAACCGAGTCAACAATGTTCAGAAGTTGTTAAGAAGGCAAACAAAATAATTGGCTTTATAGGCAGGTCATTTGAGCATAAATCCAAAGAAGTTATCCTAACCCTTTACAATTCCTTAGTCCGCCCTCTTCGGGAATACTGCGTTCAATCCTGGTGCCCTTATTACCAAAAAGATATAAACAAGCTAGAACGAGTTCAACGTAGAGTTACCAAAATGATACCTAGCCTAAAGAACAAACCATACGAAGAGCGTCTTAGAGAATTAAATCTATTTCCTTTAACCCAGCGCAGATTAAGAGGCGACTTAATTCAAGTGTTCAAAATCATCAAAGGCATCGACAATATGAACTGTAGTAAGTACTTCACTATCGACCAATCTAATTACACGCGGGGAAACGGTTGCAAAATTATTGGTAAATCTTTTAACTCGCACGAATCTAAGAATTTCTTCTTCAATCGAGTTGTCAACTTGTGGAATGGGCTTCCCCGAGACGTTATAGACTGCAGCACCGTTGATTAATTTAAATTCCGCCTAGACAAATATCTCGCATCAAACCCGCGACTGACTGCGTTTGTAAATGAATAACTTTATCCTCCCCTCAGTTACTAACCCATATGTCCCCTACTAACTTCCTAGTCCTGCCACGTTAGTGGCAGGGCAGTAGTTCCCTTTCCAATGTTCCCTTACCCACTCTAAACCACTGTTTGGACACTTGATCCTCAGTGTTTTGGAGGACAAGCAGCCTAGAAGGGTCACTAGATCTGTTGTTGCTTGATTTCCTTTGTACTCCTTTGTACTCCACCTTCACAGGTTTCCATTATTTTTTTTTATAGATTGTTGGCGTTTTAATAGCATTCAAACGTGTGGGTATCAGTCAGTACTATGCACAGCTGCCCACATAAGTTGTTGTTCCTCTCCGTGAACTTATACATAGAAGCATATTGCGCATGGTTGAATTAAGAGTGTAGCTTCTTTGCAGTGGTTAAGGGGGGTGACCTGTTTTTGTTTTGTCCTTTTCTATCTTTCTCTGGCTTGTATCCATTTGGCCCCATTCAGCCTACTGTTTTAAGACGTTTATCCCTATCCAGGTGTCAATTTCTTACTGGTAAGCGGTAGCGAGCCAGCATATTTTTTATTTTTGTTTGACAGCAGGCTAAATTTGTAAATTTTTCGATAGAAAAATGTCTCTGGCGAAGCCGGATTTCTTCATATAATGCAGGCTCGCTATCGCTCGCCAGGAAGAAATCGACACCTAGATGGGGATAAACGGGTGACCGTCTTAAAATAGTTGGCTGAATGGGGCCAAATGGATACAAGCCAGAGAAAGAGAGAAAAGGACAGAAATAACAAAAAGCAGGTCACCCCCCTCATTTGCCTATAGTTAACTGATAATCAATAGAAACCACACGAGCAATTCATTCATACTATTTATTTTCATACACAGGATCACGACGAGGGGAAGAACTTATGTGAGTAACTGCACCTTCTATGTGCTTCATGATGGTTAACCCTTTATGTACCAGTGACGTCTGCTATATTATATTCTAGCTATATTGTGACGATTATATGCAGCTGAGGGAGGATCTGTGGTAGTTAAAATGGTTGATTGAGATAGTTCGACTTCTTATAATTTGTTAGAGATCCTTCGTAAACTGAATAAGACCGATTAGTAGTAGCCAGAACAAAATACAAAGGATGTGGTGGTACAGTAGGGGTTGTGTAGCGTTGCAGGTGGTATATAACTGACATAAGGGTGGTTCAGGTGTGATCAGTGCTGGCTGAGACACATAGCCGTACAGTCCTGCTTTCTTATAAAAGCACGTCAAGACTTAACCTCACTCTTGTACCTACTTAGATTGTCAATATCTTTCTCACAAACTTTGAGGTTAATGTGTCAATGAAACTTAATGTTTTGATTTGTATTGCATCGATCTCTATCATAATTGTTTCGAGATACGATTACGTATATATTTTCTGTTTTCTGGCTAATATTATATTATTTTGCTCAGATTCTGAAGGGTATATGAAATTAGTTGGAGGGTTAATTGAGATTGTCTTTACCATTTCAACCCCTTAAGCACCATGGCGAATATTTTAACTTGTATTTTGGCTAATATTAGACGAATTATGCAGTTTAAGAGGGTTCTATATTACTCAGACAGATAGTTTATGTAGATAGTATTTACTCCTTCAAGTCCTAGAGGTGTACTATAAGCTAAAGAAAATCGTCTTATGGTAACCAGAATACAACGAAGATTACGTCAACGTGCTAAAGGGGTTAATTCCCACAGATCCATCCTTAACTGTATAAAATCGTCTGATGATAGCCAGAATTAACTGTCAAAATGCGGTATAATCCTCCAGGGAGTATACAATTGTTCAAGCCCTGATTCCTCAACAACAGGTTTATCCATCAGCACAACCTTTATTACCTGCTATGGCGGTAGCTTAAGGGGAGATTTACACTCGGGGAATTTTTGTCTTGACCCATTTTCCCCTCATGTTTAGCCCCACTAATTTTGATATTTTAAGACGTTTGCCTCATCAGTTTGGCAATATTAAGACCTCTCATCCTATTTCTGTCCATTTTAAGACTTTTCGTGCCATGGTGTTGATTTTTTTCCTGGCGAGCGAAAGCGAGCCTGTAATTTAGGAGGAACCGGCCTTCGGCCGGGAAATTTTTCTACCGAAAAATGTACAAAATTGAGCTCGAAAGGGGGTGTTGGGGGTATTTTTATAAGTTTGATGGAGGTCTAGGGAACAAACTAAAAATCTCCCCTTTAATTCTTATGTATTTCGTTCTTAGCGTAGCCAAGCAACTTGACGTGTCATGTAACAAATGACTTACTGGTGATTTGTTTATGGTGGATGTATTTGGTCATGGTTGGAGTCGGTGGTTTATGATGGTTAACAGTTGCCACTGCCCTTTCTTATGTCCCTCAAGGTTCAGATCACAACACGAAAAGTATAGGGAGGCCGCTCTGTGAAACCTCAATTTGGCACAGGATTATTTTGCTGACTTTGCAATGACTTTAAATGACTATGAATGAGGGCTCGAACCCAGGTCCCCACGCCTGCGAGGCGAACACTTTCGCCAGTAGATCAAGAGAAGTACTCGACTTGTGCTGATAGCGCAAGGGATTATTTACATCCAGTTCCGTTTATGGGTGGATGGTTCCTTTTTAGGTCGATTTTTAAATTTTATTTTGTCTAGTTTACTCCCTAGACCTCAATCAAACTTAAATAAAGATCCATTAGATCCCCCTTCTAGATAAATGTGTACATTTTTCGGTAGAAAAATTTCCCGACCGAACCAAAATTACAGGCTCATTATCGTTCGCCAGGAGAAAAATCGACACCTAAATAGGACGAAAGATCCTAATATTGACAAAGAAATGGGACGAAAGGTCTTACAATCGACAAACTAATTGGGCAAATATCTTTAAACATGAAAAGTAATGGGAATACTCATGAGGGAGAAGGGGGTCTAGAAAATAACCCATCTCCCCTTAAGCCCTTGCCACAATTGCTGGCATTATATCATAACACACATAAGTGTAGAGAGGCCACTCGTACCACCACCACAACCACCACCACCACCACCATCACAACCACCACCGCCATCACCACAAACACCTCCATCATCACCACAACCATCACCACTATGACCACCATCACCACAGCTGAAACCGATAACTGGTCATACCATTACAAGGAGGCCAGTCCGGTGATGGATTATATACTGATAGTGATGTAGCGCAAGACCCGAACCTCACAACAAGTCTGATGGTCAATATATTACCATTATCACTTTTATCAGGACACAGCCATCATGTTGTAGCTCACTGAACATTATTTATACCAGTAGTAAGGTGAAGGAACACAGACGTAGACAGGGACCTTGATATACTGTATATAAGGGCACAACCGTGATAGTAGATTCCACATGCTGGACGGTTTTATCAGATTATGTGTGAGAGAGAGAGAGAGAGAGAGCGAGAGAGAGAGTACTCATTTAATTGTACGAACCTAATTGTAATATACAAGATTAGAGGTTTTAGGCGCCTATATTCCTGCTTCCCAAGTTACTGTTTTATTTTTTAAATGCGGCGATTGTGTTTGAATGTGTGTGTGTGTGTAATTGTAGCGCCGTAGAGATTGGCGGTCTACCAGTTAGTCCACCTTCAATCGTCAACTGTAGTTTAGAATAGGCATATTTGTTTAGGCTATGATTGAGTGTGTTAACCCTGTCAGTACGATGACGCTTCCCTTTATTATATGCCAGGTATCAGTACACGATTTCTGGTAGTCAAAGGGCTCCCTCAGTCAATCTTTCATATTATGACTTTACTGCTTTAAACTTCCAGATATTTTGACCCCAACGTCTCTTGAATTTGGCTCTTTGTCATTCTTTAGGCTTTGGGGGAGAAACTCGTCCTTCTTCATAAACGTAGAAGGGAAACCATTACATTATGTTCTATGCCTTTGAATTGGAAGAGTTCTTTGCAAATTTCAATAAGAGCATCAAGTCTTTGCCAGAATAAATTGATAATGACCCCCAGCGAATTGTGTCACTTTCAAGGTAATGTTTACTATGTGTAGGCTACCGGTATTGTGTTAAGGTAATATATACTAAGTGTAGGCTACCGGTATTGTGTTAAGGTAATATATACTAAGTGTAGGCTACCGGTATTGTGTTAAGGTAATATATACTATGTGTAGGCTACCGGTATTGTGTTAAGGTAATATATACTATGTGTAGGCTACCGGTATTGTGTTAAGGTATAATATACTATGTGTAGGCTACCGGTATTGTGTTAAGGTAATATATACTATGTGTAGGCTACCGGTATTGTGTTAAGGTAATATATACTATGTGTAGGCTACCGGTATTGTGTTAAGGTAATATATACTATGTGTAGGCTACCGGTATTGTGTTAAGGTAATATATACTAAGTGTAGGCTACCGGTATTGTGTTAAGGTAATATATACTAAGTGTAGGCTACCGGTATTGTTTTAGGTTAATGTATTCTAAACAACAATGTGAGTATCTATTCCAAGCTTTAATTAAGCAATACATTTGCGGAATCGTACATCAGTCAAAAAGGGTGATCTGTGTATTATATGTGTTGTTAATGATATCAACCAGTGTACCCACTTACCTTATCCTACCTGGTGAGCGATATAGTGTGAGATATTGGGTGGGACGTATATCTATGGTGACTTAAGGGGGGTGACCTGCTTTTTTGTATTTCTGTCCTTTTCTCTCTTTCTCTGGCTTGTATCCATTCGGCCCCATTTAGCCAAGTATTTTAAGACTTTTATCCCCATCTAGGTGTCGATTTCTTCCTGGCGAGCGATAGGGAGCCAGCATTATATGAAGAAATCCGGCTTCGCCGGAGAACATTTTCTATCGAAAAATGTGCAAATTTAGCCTGCTGTCTAACACAAATTAAAAATATACTGGCTCGCTACCGCTCACCAGTAAGAAATTGACACCTGGATGGGGATAAACGTCTTAAAACAGTAGGCTGAATGGGGCCAAATGGATACAAGCCAGAGAAAGATAGAAAAGGACAGAACAAAAACAGGTCACCCCCCTTAAAGGTTGCTACCATTACCCAGGAATTTAAGTTATCGTAAGACTTTCATGGTGAGATCAGCATTATTACTCTCAAGATTATAACGCATTTTGACAGTTTATTCTGGCTAGCATTAGATTATAATAAACAGTTAAGGAAAAATCTCTGGGAATGATATGGGTTAAGACTATGTCAATTAACTCTCTGACTTCCATTTACCCTTCGGAATCTAAATATAATCGTGTTGTTCTAGCCAGAAAACTGTGTTCTTCGTTTTTAATAACCTGTCATTCATAAAGTCTACTGTAATTTAGTTATTGAATGAGTAAGGCTGAAGTAGAAGAGGCTGGTTGGTTATTACATTTACCTTCATGTATTATCCTATCAATTATCACAGGTTTCTTCTTACAACACACTATTAACTATGGAATCGTTTGCTTTTGTTAACATCATTATTATATTTTCCTGTACATACATCACTAGTTTCTCATGTGTTTGTTTATAAAAATACAAGATACACAATTTCCTCTAGGATCTCAAATTAAGTGATGTTCGTCTAATTTGCGATACACCAATAATATTTACAGTATGACCAGTTCCCTCAGTTCAGGATGCAGTCATAATTCCTCTCCAGACAATCACTTGAATAATATTAAAGTACACAAATATTTTCGTGCGCATCGAATTATTTATTGACAAATCGAATGTATATCCGCATTTTTAAGATTTGTATGTGCATATCTTTAGAGTAGTTTACACAATTTATCTTTTATGCCAACTATTGACCATTAGAAACGAAGGTAAACGAAATAACTTCATTAAAGATTTCCTGGTCTTAATTGTTAAGAATATTAAGGACTGTTGAGAGGTTGGCTGATAAGATAGCAAGGTGAGAGATGATGACTTCAAGGTCTGACTATATTTGGCTGAGTTTAATTAAGCAGACGGTATGGCACTGGGAATGCTGAAATTACTTGAAACAAAGTTTACTTTGACTCACAAACCTAAAATAAAACATGAATTACTTCCTTTAATTACCAATACATATTCCTACCAAATATTTCAGCTAGATTTAGTTTAAGTCTAGTGAATCGATGTGTAATTTAGAGAAGTTAAAACATATAAATAAGACAACTGATAATGATATACTGTATGCATATACAAACAGGTAGTATTCAGTAAGAAGGTCAGTACGACATTTTATTAGCTCACATTTTGTAATTGTATGCTTGTATTCTTTTTTGGGGTCGTCAACATCAATGTTATTCCTTGTATTAAATGCATTCTAAACTTTTAGCCATACCCTTATGTACAGTACAATAATTTCCTCTTCATTATCTAAACAAATAGTTCCTTGGTTTCTAGAGACTGTTCCGTTTCTTTGTGTCGGCCTTATAAAGGGTGCCCTCATACTGTACAATGTAGAGTTATAAAGGGTGCCATCATACTGTACAATGTAGAGTTATAAAGGGTGCCCTCATACTGTACAATGTAGAGTTATAAAGGGTGTCCTCATACTGTACAATGTAGAGTTATAAAGGGTGCCCTCATACTGTACAATGTAGAGTTATAAAGGGTGCCATCATACTGTACAATGTAGAGTTATAAAGGGTGCCCTCATACTGTACAATGTAGAGTTATAAAGGGTGCCCTCATACTGTACAATGTAGAGTTATAAAGGGTGCCCTCATACTGTACAATGTAGAGTTATAAAGGGTGCCCTCATACTGTACAATGTAGAGTTATAAAGGGTGTCCTCATACTGTACAATGTAGAGTTATAAAGGGTGCCCTCATACTGTACAATGTAGAGTTATAAAGGGTGCCATCATACTGTACAATGTAGAGTTATAAAGGGTGCCCTCATACTGTACAATGTAGAGTTATAAAGGGTGCCCTCATACTGTACAATGTAGAGTTATAAAGGGTGCCCTCATACTGTACAATGTAGAGTTATAAAGGGTGCCATCATACTGTACAATGTAGAGTTATAAAGGGTGCCATCATACTGTACAATGTAGAGTTATAAAGGGTGCCCTCATACTGTACAATGTAGAGTTATAAAGGGTGCCCTCATACTGTACAATGTAGAGTTATAAAGGGTGCCCTCATACTGTACAATGTAGAGTTATAAAGGGTGCCCTCATACTGTACAATGCAGAGTTATAAAGGGTGCCCTCATACTGTACAATGTAGAGTTATCAAGGGTGCCCTCATACTGTACAATGTAGAGTTATAAAGGGTGCCATCATACTGTACAATGTAGAGTTATCAAGGGTGCCCTCATACTGTACAATGTAGAGTTATAAAGGGTGCCATCATACTGTACAATGTAGAGTTATAAAGGGTGCCATCATACTGTACAATGTAGAGTTATAAAGGGTGCCCTCATACTGTACAATGTAGAGTTATAAAGGGTGCCCTCATACTGTACAATGTAGAGTTATAAAGGGTGCCCTCATACTGTACAATGTAGAGTTATAAAGGGTGCCCTCATACTGTACAATGTAGATTTATAAAGGGTGCCCTCATACTGTACAATGTAGAGTTATCAAGGGTGCCCTCATACTGTACAATGTAGAGTTATAAAGGGTGTCCTCATACTGTACAATGTAGAGTTATAAAGGGTGCCCTCATACTGTACAATGTAGAGTTACCAAAGGCTCCAGCAGAATGATGGTATGTCTGTCTTTATCACCAAACAATACAAACAACAACAACAACAACACATTAACAGTGCTGCAGTGGAAATCGACTTCTGATAGAACACCTATTTAGTTTACTGTACGATTGGTACACTAGATAATTATGTTTGGCTACATAATGGGCTAAGTTGTGTTTCTATCATACATAATTATATTATCGGTAGCCTAGCATTGATGTAACCTTTTTCAATCTGATGACCGAAATGTTTGTCATATTTTAAATTATCTTATACTAATATATTCAGCTTCGGGAGGACATCTAGGAGTAACACATCGAGTAACGCTACAACATTGATAAATTCCTCTTGAATTGAATGAAATAATCGTCTGGAAGTGGCTAAAACTAAATGTATCCCGTAATTTGGCCTGTACTGATTGCAAGGGTTAAGAAAACCGGTATCTTGAATAGGTTTAGCTTGCCATAACTAATTCACTATCATAGTGAAAGAAATGTTCTGAGGTTCATGAGTTCTACACATTTTTTTTTTAGGGTCAATATATATTGAACAGCTCAAATTTAATATACTGGTCATTTCAAGGGGAGGGTGGGTGGTCTTAACCCCCTTTTCCTCATGTTATGTCTCATTAGTTATGAGACTAAGACATTTGGCGATTTTAAGACATTTCGTGTCATTTAGGTGTCTATTCTTTCGATACTAGCGGTAGCAAGCCTGCAATTTAGAAAGAACCGACCTTTGGCTGGGAAAATTTTCTACCGAAAAATTTACAAATTTGCCTTGCAGGGGGGCCTTGAGGTATTTATTAAGGTTGATGGAGGTCTAGGGAGGAAACTACAATAAATAATAAATACCGGTACATAAATAAATACATAAATAAATATATGAAAATTTCCCCTTAAAACAAATATAATGCAGAATCTCGAGCCATTATTTAAAACGGAAACTGTATTTACAAGTTCATACTATTACATAACCCAATACAATACATTTATAAAGATCAGCAAGTTTATAACCCAATATGATACATATACATCTATTAAGCTCATAAGTTACTGACGGTGCAACATGTTTATGGGTTATTGTATCGACTTTAATTACTACACGATTTACCATTAATATATTCCTGTGCTTTAGAAGAAGAGTATATTTTTGGTCTGGAAGAAACTATTTATATTACCGGTACCTATCATGTCCTTCAGTTGTTGATAATTTGAGTGTATTTTATTTAGTTGTTTGTATTTTTAATGTGAATTGTGTGCTAACATTTGACTATTACTGACCTAAAGCGCACTTGAGAACAATTCTCTCTCTCTCTCTCTCTCTCTCTCTCTCTCTCTCTCTCTCTCTCTCTCTCTCTCTCTCTCTCTCTCTCTCTCTCTCTCTCTCTCATACACACACACGAACACAAATTCACAACAGTGATTGATGCTAGTATTTTTCTTTCTATGTGAATGGGGGAGACAAAAGGCATAATTGCCTGCAGCGAGTGCCTCCCCCAGTTTTGAAAGAGTGACAGGGCCAAAATCAAGGGACGTTCGAGCTAAAATGCCTGGATACACGGTGTTTGAAGCAATTTAAGTCATAGGAAGAGGGAAATACTGATTCTGGGAGAGAGTTACAGAGCTCAGCAGTTGAATTGAAGAAAGTCTGAGAATACCGTTTCACTCTTGAGTTGGAGAGTTGCACAGAGTAGTGGTGGGTTTGTGTTGCAAGGCGGGTACTATGTACCCTACGTAGAGGAGGTGGTATACACTGGGAAAGCTCCGAGGAACACTGATTATTGTAGTAGCGATAGAATAGTGAGAGAGATGCAACATTGCGGCGAAGAGAGAGAGTTGGTGAGTGGACGGGAGTTAATGATACGAAAGGCTTTCCTTTCTACTTTGTCTAGGAGTGCGGTGTGAGAGGATCCTCCCCACATTATGTGCCCCTGTACAGAGCAAGAAGCTGTGCAGGGGTAAAGAACCCCTTGAGGCGGCTGAGCACACCCAGCTTCTGGGAGGCTGCCTTAGCAAGACTGGTTATATGGTCCTTCCAAGTGAGAGCAGAAGAAAAAGAGACACTGAGAATATTGAGAGAAAATGAAGGATTGATTTTTGTATTGTTGAAGAATAAGGGATAGTCCTCTGGAGGTTCCTGACGGGTAGTAAGATGGATAAATTGGGTCTTGGAAGCATTAAATGCAACAAGGTTTTTTCTACCCCAATTGGAAATAGTAGCTAGATCAGAAGATAAGTGTTTTATGGCTTCATTACGTTTGCTTTTGAGGGACTGCTGGCTGGGGCATTCTGGAAAACTAATTGAGTAGTGTAAGGTAGAGTCGTCTGCATATGAATGGATGTGACTGGATGTACAGTTGAGAAGATCATTTATGAAAATTAGAAAGAGAATCGGAGATAGGACAGAACCCTGAGGAACACCGGAGTTGATAGGATGAGGAAGTGAGCGATGGCCGTCCACAACCGCAGCTATGGAACGGCCGGAAAGGAAATTAGAGACAAAGGCACAGATGGAGGGATAAAAACAGAAGGAAGGTAGTTTGGAAATTACAGATTTGTGCCAGACTCTATCGAAGACCTTCGATATGTCTAGTGCAACAGAAAAAGTCTCACCGAAGTCCCAAAAGTTGGATGACCAAGAGTTAGTAAGATATGAAAGAAGATCACCAGTAGAGCGACCCTTAAGGAATCCCCATTCATAATTCATCCAACGAGCTGTAAAATTGGTAACAGAATAATTATTATGTGGTTCATATATTCGTAGGATGATCAACCATCCTGCAGAGTGATGGTGTAAAGCTGCCGCGATCATCATGTATCACAAATTAATTGCAGACTCTCGGCAATTTTTGGACCGTAGCTGATTATAATAAAGTCTGTGTTTTTAATTTGGTTTTGTTTTTTCAGCTGATGGTAATTGAATCCCTTAGCATCATATGTCTCGACTCTTAATGGGAAAACGTGATACTGATGTGCCATATACTCTGCGCCATATTATTGCCAAGTTTTCATATTTAACAACACATTTTGCCTTATATATTAAACTTCTTCGTAATAGCTGATTAGGTAAGTTGAGGACATTGGAATAATTATACTCTCAGCTGAAAATAAATAAACTGTAGATTCTTACTGGACCAGGCACGACATTTTACTCTGACAGTTTATCATACAAGCTGATACAGCATTAAACAAAATTGCTACTATATATTATAATTTATGTGCTTATAATATTACATTATTGTGTGAGTGTATATCTGTAAGTATCTGTGTGTGTGTGTGTGTGTGTGTGTGTGTGTGTGTGTGTGTGTGTGTGTGTGTGTGTGTGTGTGTACTTAAACGACTATGCATCTGTGTGACGAATCATTATCAGCAAGGTTAGTCTGCAAGAATATTAAACAGACACGATGGCTACAGTTCAGTTGATAAAAATACATTTACTGTGTTATTACTCAACTCACCTTGGCTGACTGTGTCAAAGTTCAGGAGCTTTAAGGTAGTGCCACACGCGCGCTTTTTCCGGTAATTTTCGATGAGCACATTTTTCCTCGTACTATTTTGAGGCTCCTTCGCATTGGAATTTTGTGAATTAGATATACCGGTAACCGATAGCTATAGTCCATTCATTATAGGTAGGCCAATACTCTTGACCACTAACCTCTGTAAATCATAAACGACAGGGGTAATTTTAGATAATATTTATATATCATTTGGGAAGCGTTAGCCAGGGACTAGGTGTAAAAAATGTACAGCTCATTTGCTCTAGCCCTTTTTGAGCTACAGAGGTTAGGAGTCACGATTTCTGGCCAACCTATTATGAATGAACTATAGTATATACTGTCGTGTTTACTATGATAAATGTAAGCATCGTGATACTAAAAACAGCAAAGTGGTTGACTCTCCAATTTTCTCTCTGCTGCTGAACTTCATACTTTACCTTCACCAGCCCATACTTCTTCCTTCCTCCCCCCCCCCCATCTTGCTGGAAAAAGAACATCTGCAGTGGATTTTTTTGCTAAATGTTTATTTTTGATTTTGATCGCATACCTGTTCAAAAACAAAAAAGGTTAAGGGGATGGACGTATATATTTGCTTTTATAATTATCTTTTTACTATTATTTTAGTTTCCTCCCTAGACCTCAATCAAGCTTAAGAAAAAACAAACATCAATAAAAAGAACATGACCCTCCTTCAAGATAAATGTGTACAGTTTTCGATAAAATAATGTCCCGGCCGAAGGCCGGTTCATTTAAATTACAGGCTCACTACCGCTCGCCAGGAAAATATCGACACCTAAATGACATGAAAAGTTAAAGAAATATCGTGAAAGGTCTTATATTCGCCAAACTAATGGGCCGAACGTAAAAAATGAATAGGGTTAAACATGAAAGATGTGTAAGTTGGTTAGTGGAGCGAACATTATAATGAGGGAGAAGGGGGACCAGATAAATACATCCAAGCCGTTTGGGTGATGCGCCTCTTAGTAAGGTAACGCCCCTGCCTCACTGGGCTCACTCTCACCTTCTTTACACTCTCACTATACCCTGTGTCAAATAAGTAGGCCAAAACTCTGGAAAATTAATCTCGTATGTCTCACAAGCGAGGAGAGTAATCAAGCTAATATGTCTACCATTTGGGAAGGGTCAGCCGCAGGATAGGTGTGGAAATGTACAGCCCATTTGCTCTAGCCCTGTCTGAGTTATAGAGGTTAGGGTTCACGATTTCCGGACTACCTGTTTGGAACAGGGTATAGCTTACCAAGACAGGAAAATTAGACGAACGCTGTGGAAAATAAATACTGTATTTAAAGGGGTGGGGCTCTTATCTTTCATTATTTGTTTAGAACATTAGTTTATCGATTTTAAGACCGTTTATGCCATTTTGGAGTCGATTTTTTTTTTTGTTTTTTTTTTTTTTGGGGGGGGGGGGGGGCGAGCGATATGTCTAAAATCTCAAAACTAATAAGGATACACACCAGGGTGAAAGGGGTACAGAAAACCCTCCCTTAAGGGGGGATTGGCGTAAATATTTGCTTATGTATATATCTTTAAATTATTGTTTTAGTTTCCTCCCTAGACCTCCACCAAGCTTATAAAAAAAACCCCCCAAGACCCTCCTTTAAAATACATTTGTACATTCAAAAAAAATTTGGCCAAAGGCCGGTTCCTCCTAAATTACAGGCTTGCTATCGCTCGCCAGGAAAAAAATTGACACCTAGATGACACAAAGTCTTGATATTGACAAAAAAATGGGGCGAAAGGTTTTAAAATCGCCAAGCTAATGGGGCGAACGTCATAAAATTTGAAAATTAACGGGAATAATCATGAGGTAGAAGGGGGGGACCAGAAAACTACCTATCTTCCCTTAATGTTCTGGCTATCCCTTAAAATCCATCTTTTACCGTCACATCCTGGCAGATGTGACGGAAGACAACTATTTAAGGTAAGGTTTTTGGTTTACTCCCTAGACCTCCATCAATCTTTGAAATATACCTCTTAGACCCCCATTGAGATAAATTTGTAAATTTTTCGATAGAAAAATATCCCGATCAAAGGCCGGTTCCTCTTAAATTACCGACTCGCTGTCGCTCGCCAGGAAAATATCGACAGCTAAATGGCATGAGTCTTAAAATTGACAGAAATGGGGCGAAAGGTCTTAAGATCGCCAAACCAATGGGCCGAAAGTCATAACATCTGATAATTAATGGGCATAAACATGAGGTAGAAGGGGGTCCAGGAAAACGACCCCATATCCCCTTAATGTTCTTGCTATCCCTTCAAATCCACCTTTTACCGTCACAGCCCGGCAGAGGTGAGGCAAGACAAATATTTGATGATTCTAGTTAACATTCCAACAGGAAGCATTGCGAACATTATATTTTTCCTACAACTAGTCTGTTAATTTCCAGCTGATATTAAATTGAATCCTTTAATTGTTGATTTTTCGAAATATAATGGAACAATATTTAACTACTATGCCCTCCTATTCATTAAACTACACTTAAGAAGCACACCAGGCATTTTTTCCAAAATACCGGTATATAAATTACCGATAATGTCCCTTGATTTTGCTCTGTCACTCTTTCAACCATTTGGGGAGACACTTGTTACAGACAGCTTTGCCTTTTGTCTCCTCCATACACATATCAAAACAAAACGATTTCATATTAATACAACGTATACAATTTTGTTAATTAATACAGGGTGTCTCAAAATAGTTGCAACCCATTAACATTATAATAATTTATTACTCAGACAAGAAACTCCAAAAAAGATTACATTTTCTAGAAGCTGATATTATAACAATTAAAAAACTAAAGATTTGAGATCTCTAGCTCAAATGATACATCCATTAGAGCACATGTTCCAAATGACTACTTTTGTGCTGCAGACACACTTGAAGCCGACGAGCAAAGTTGTCAATCACCCTGACACACTCTTCCTTCCTGATGGCACGAATCTGCACTCTGTGAAATGCACAGCCTGGATGGCCATCTCAAAAACATGGTATAATCGGACCATTTTGGTGATTGACAACTTTTAAGTGTGTCTGCAGCACAACGGTAGTCATTTGGAACATGTGCTCTAATGGATGTATCTATTGAGCTAGATACCTCAAATCTTTAGTTTTTTAATTGTTATAATATCAGCTTCTAGAAAATGTAATCTTTTTTGGAGTTTCTTGTCTGAGTAATAAATTATTATAATGTTAATGGGTTGCATCTATTTTGAGACACCCTGTATTTAGTTATAACATGATCGTAATATCAGAGTAATGACGATAGGGATTTTGCAATTTACCGTCATGTGAATGTAAACAGCCTATAGTTAAGCCTCTTGAAACGAACTTAGGCGGATCATACTGTATTTACATATTTCCTATAATACAGCAAATTTTCACGACTGTATTTACATCTCAATAATGTTGCATGCTATAGTCCATTCATAATAGATTGGTCAATATTTTCAACTACTAACCCCTGTAACTCAAAAATAGTTGTTCATTTCCACACCTTTTCCCTTGCTGTCTCTTCCCAAATGGTGAAAATATTAGCTGCATTATTTTAGGAGAGAGAGAGAGAGAGAGAGAGAGAGAGATGCACTAAGAAATAAATAAAGACACATCAGTGGTAGCAGATAGAAGCAGCCACAGTAGTAATGAAGGGTGGGGCAGGATCATACAGGCCTCACAATGCTCACTCATTTACCACCACCAACCCTCTTGCAAACCAACTACAAACAAACTCAACTTTATACCCACGATCCAAAGTACAGTATATCAACGACAAACCATCCCAAACGGTGGAATACTAATGAATCTACATAATAATCTCTGGAAGTTTATTAACACAAACAAGGACCAAGACGTGATAGTATCGGTCATAAGTTATTTCTACTGAATGGATGCCAAAATATACAAGAAGAACCAGAACCTGCGTCTGATATCGTAATGTATATTGTAAGCTTGCGAGAAGATGGCTGATATTAATTGACTGGTGATATTAATAGGAATATCACACTTTATATCGGTGTATTTGTAATGTTGACAGCCTATTGTTCAAAGACGTTGTCAACTCACTTTACCTAGTGGCTATATTTTAGTTACTGAACCTACTGTATATATAAGAGGGTGACGCTATACATAGTTTTAGGTTTTTTGCATTTATTTCTCTATTTTATTATCTTATATTATATTTGTTTTGGAGTAGAGACAAGTGTACAGTTAACTAAACAAGTAATGAAGCGATAACATGTTACGTTTAACAAGTAAACGTATTTCTGTAATTACCATGCTATACCTAGCTTTGTAGTGAAGTTAACAATTGTTGATGCATTTGCACTCTTTATCCAATACCTGTCATACATTGCTACAGTCAGTTTCAGAGAGAGAGAGAGAGAGAGAGAGAGAGAGAGAGAGAGAGAGAGAGAGAGAGAGAGAGAGAGAGAGAGAGAGAGAGAGAGAGAGAGAGAGAGAGAGAGAGAGAGAGAGAGAGAGAGAGAGAGAGAGAGAGAGAGAGAGAGAGAGAGAGAGAGAGAGAGAGAGAGAGAGAGAGAGAGAGAGAGAGAGAGAGAGAGAGAGAGAGAGAGAGAGAGAGAGAGAGAGAGAGAGAGAGAGAGAGAGAGAGAGAGAGAGAGAGACCTACGTTATAAAGTCACCTGTCCATTGTTTCTACGACTTTTACTTTTGACAATAATGGTGTAGATCCCCGTCTCAGACTCTGGATCTCATTAGCAGCATTACGTAAGATACAAACAACTTCATTACTTCACACTGGTTATCTCATTACAAAGAAGATTCCAAGGTCTTAACACCTTCTGTACCGGTGACGTCTTTATAATTTCATACTTGCTATATTTAGACGATATGTGCAGCTTGAGAACGACCAGTGTTAAGTGAGGTAGTCTAAGTGTGTTAATTGCTGGAGGCTCATATTTGACTGAACAAACCGTCTAATAGTAGCCATAATGAAATACAAGAACAAAACACGTCACCGGTACTGAAAGGGTTAATTACTGGAGTAACATACAAACAATTCTCAGTTTACTACATTTGGCTTTCATTATTAACCCTGGTACCAATGTCCTTCTGTCCCACCACGTCATTATATGTTGTGTGCTGAACCAACTCTGTGAAACCAAAGACCTTCGTATTTGAAGGGTTTGCCTATGAATTACACTGCTAATATTGGCAGCTCCCACGCATTACCATACCAACCTTTTTCTATTTGTTTCTAGCTTTCTGTTTTTGGCAATATTTATCTTGATTAACGTCGATGATCAGAACTCTCACCGCACCAACAGTTGAACTCTTTAGTGCTACAATTTTCAGCCTGTATAACACGTTCAATTCCTGGTCATTGTCAAGACTTATAGCGAACTATTCTACGAGTTCTCTACCCACAGTTGACTGACTTCAGTACGACAAACACAATAAAAACAAATGTGTTTAATATTTAATATAATATTATTCCAATTAATGTTCATTACTGATTGATCATACAGTAGTGTCGTTCATCGGGGAGGTAGTTGCCTTGTTTTCTGGACCCCCTTCTCCCTCATGTTTAGCCTCATTAGTTTGGACTTTTATTCTACGGAAAAATATACAAAATTATCTCGAAGGGGGATCTTGAGGATAATATATTGAACTTGAAGGTCTAGGGAGGAAACTAAAACAATACTCAATACATGAATAAATTTATACTAATACAGAAAACAAAATATGTATTAAGTTGTATGGCTTTGGTCATTTATCCCTTTGAAGATTATGACGCATTTTGACAGCATATTCTGGATATCATTAGAAGATTGTGTACAGCTTAGGAAGGATCTGTGGGAATTATAAGGGTAAAGACTATCCCAATTAACTCTCTGACTTTTATATAGCCTTCATAATCTAAATATAATCGTCTATTGATAGCCAGAGAGCGGAAATGAAACGAGTCATCAGATCTTCTAATGGTTAAGAATGGGAAATCGGTGGAACCTTCTATTTAATTTTTAACACTGTAAGATAGGGTCTACACAATATACCCACAATGTAAGGGATGGAGTAGGCATGGTGCTGTAGTGTAATGTCGGTGTGGTGGCTTCACAGCGGCCATATTAGGCAGCACAGACCACCTCCTACCACTTTACTTAACGACCACCTAATTGTTATGACCGGGGACTATCCCTAACCTACCTCTCTTAACCATAATTGGTCCTTGTGTGTGTGTGTGTTGGGGGTGGAGGGGGGTAGGTCGTATTGGATCTCCCCTTTTTCGCTCCATGAATTTAGAGATTTTATGAAGTTTCATCCTATTAATTTGGCGATAATATGAGGTTCACCGCATTCATGTGTTGAATTTTCTTGCTGGGAGAGCAATAGCGAGCCTGTAACTTAGAAGAACTCAGCCATCAGCTTGGGTATTTTCCTGTTGAAAAATGTACATATTTAGTTCGGTGGGCATTTATCAGTTTGAAAGTAGTCTGGGAAGGCGTTTAGGCTAGACTAGGTGATAAACTAATATAAGTTGCTCGTAAATGGTATAATCAAGCAAAATCCTCAACAAGTTTCGCTATTAGATATGAAAACTACATATTTTCAGTGGCTTAAAGTTTGTGGTTTTGTTTGGTTGTGTTCGTTAAGATTTTGGATCGTTAAATCGAATGTTAATATTTATAGTTCACCTTTAGTGGTTCATTTACCCTTAACTAATAATACTACACGACCAGTTTCTATTTAGTAGGCCAGTTGGTGACGTTGGCCATCTTCAATCACAACACATTACTGACTTATGTAAGATACTCTTCGGTCATCTTGAATCACAATACAGTACTGATTTGCCTAAGATGCGTCACCTTGAATCACAACCCAATACTGACTTATGTAAAATACACTTCGGTCATCTTGAGTCACAACACGGTACTGGTTTGCTTACAATACACTTCAGTCATCACAGTAATACATTTGCAATTTATAATGTTTATTTCAGGTTATAATACCTTTCTTCTGGATCAGTTCCTATTTTGACACTCAAGTTGAATGTTTTTCATGGAGCAGTTTGCCTCTTCATTTTTGTTACCTATATGAAGGACCTTGCATTTATCTATATTTAAATCCAGTTGCTAGATCCAGGCCCAGTTTGATAAGCCCTGTTTGTCCAAATCTACTTTAAATGCAATGTTTGTATCATCAGCAAATGTTGAGATGTTGCATGACAACCCATTATCAATGCCGTTAATATAAATCAGAACAGGTCCGCGGAATTATACTTGTGGTTCTTCACTTGTGACATTCGTCCAAATCGTAGCACTACCATATAATACTACGCATTGTAGCACTACCATATAATACTACGCATTGTAGCACTACCATATAATGCTACGCATTGTAGCGCTACCATATAATACTACGCATTGTAGCACTACCATATAATGCTACGCATTGTAGCGCTACCATATAATACTACGCATTGTAGCACTACCATATAATACTACGCATTGTAGCACTACCATATAATACTACGCATTGTAGCACTACCATATAATACTACGCATTGTAGCACTACCATATAATGCTACGCATTGTAGCGCTACCATATAATACTACGCATTGTAGCACTACCATATAATACTACACATTGTAGCACTACCATATAATACTACGCATTGTAGCACTACCATATAATACTACGCATTGTAGCACTACCATATAATGCTACGCATTGTAGCACTACCATATAATACTACGCATTGTAGCACTACCATATAATACTACGCATTGCATTTGCTCTGTAAGCCAATTCTCGATCCATGGGAGGACATGACCATGGTATTTCCGTATTTAAAAGAGTCGATTGTGGGGAACTTTATCAAACACTTTTTGACAATCAAAATTAAGTTAAACATTGTCAACTACTTTATATGCATCGTATATCCTAAATATACCATGGCAAAAGTCAAGGAGATTAGTTAGACAAGAGCGGTTCTTTCTGTATCCATATTGACGGTGTTAGTCGACAAACACCGTCGAGATTACGAGATGCTTCAATTATACTTTACATTAAGTTATTTTAAAACTTATGAATATGGCAATTGTTTATGTATATTAACTTTAATTTTGCATTTTCTACAATATATATTTTGGAAGGTAAGTGTGAACTTCCTGCATTATAAACGCATGATACCACTTGATTTTCAAAGCAATGTAATCTCACTTTCACATGTTAATGTGTTTCATTTGTTTTCCACAGGTATGTACCGTGATGTGGTGGTCATCATGTCAAGGCAGTACAGGTCAGTTATCCAGTTAACTCAAAGTTGTCTATAAATTATAAATATTTGTTTTTTATAAATTATATAGAATTTATTTACGATAAAGTACTTTTCAACGAAAGCAAGACAATAGAGGTCAGTCAATGATCTAAAATCACTAACAAGAGTGAACATAATATGTTTAATACAGTGTGTTTCTACATTAATTACCAGTTTCAGTTTGTGGACCTTACAATGCTAGTTATATAAAGATTGTCAGGGTGGACTCTAGCATCAGTCGTTCAAATATATAATAGGTTAGGTGAAAGGATGGGGTTAAGAAGCATATGCGTGAAAGCGTTTCTGGATGGGAGGAAGGGCGTCAACTGGCTGGGGACAGAGGTGCATGGGGACGATTCATTCGTGGCCATCCTTTCGGGGATCACGGCGTCCGACAATAGGTGAATAGAGGTGCGTGTGTGTATGTGTGTGTGAACACATATTCCGTGACAACCTTAACTGTTGGCTACCACCCGAATCCGTATATATTCCCTGTTGTTATTTGTGTATATGTTGCGACGCATTATTATATAAAAGGTTTACTTAAACCCGAGAGAGAGAGAGAGAGAGAGAGAGAAGGAAGGAGAGAGAGAGAGAGAGAGAGAGAGAGAGAGAGAGAGAGAGAGAGAGAGAGAGAGAGAGAGAGAGAGAGAGAGAGAGAGAGAGAGAGAGAGAGAGAACATGCACATACTATTTATCTTTCTATGTCGTTTAGAATGTTATATACTGTATATATATTTGTTTAATTAGACTTGTTCTCATTTTATTTAACTCATTTACGAAATTTCAATATTTTAATTTTCATTTATTTTATTTTGTAACTTTTATCACATACAAATTTACTTCTTCCCTCCTCCTCCTCCTCTTTTGTTTCCCTTCCTCCCCTGCACCATCCACCAGTACAATCACCCGACCATAATGTCTAATGTCGCAATGTAAACACTAGCTGCAATTTCCTGGCTAAGAGAAACCTCTTCAGGTAATTAACCTTGTAGCCTCTTCGTTAAATGACTCTTTACCTTCCCTAATATTAATTTCCTCAGAACTTTAATTTCAGCGGAGATCACCTCACACACTAGAGTAAATTGTAAGGTCATTAGGAAATTGATTTAAGACATTATGCTTAATAATCGATGAATGGTTTCCCTGGCGCTCTTTCAAACAAGAATATTTATTTAATGTGAAGATTTATTTGCCATAATAAACAACAGAGTATTATAAGGGAAACTCTTGTATATTCCACGAAAGCATATCATTATAAACAAGACTGGTTAATTAGTAATCTATTTACAACCCATTTGCTCTAACCCTTTTTGAGTTACAGAGGTAGAGGTCACGATGTCAAGCCTACCTATAATGAATGGACTATAGTGTTGACCTAGTTTAGTCGTTGTCTTAAAGAAATTGTATATTTCTTATCATTATTATTATTTAACCAGCGGCCTTACCTTCCTTCTCTACTTATTTTATGTTGACCATCCTTTGCATAATAACCTCTCGACTCTTTATCTCTCTCTCTCTCTCTCAACCCTGACTGTACCTGTTGTTTATCTTCTCAGCCATCAATGTCAGTTTCACAAATTATAAAGCGAGTATGAGAATCCCACCTTCCCATCATATTAGATTTTCAGGACCTTATGGAAATTTGGCTTCGTGGATCTAAGAATACTTTTAATGTTTAATAATATACCGAGGCTAATTGATTAACGTGCTTGAAGTCGTGCATATTTACGGAGGTGAGAGTGGCTCTGGTATGTACCAAGATAGGAATATGTAGTTATATAATATAGCCGTGTAATATATATATATATATATACATGTATATATACAGTATATATATATATATATATATATATATCTATATATATATATATATATATATAATATATATATATATATATATATATGTAATTATATATATATATACATACAGTATATATATATATATATATATATATATATATATATATATATATATATATATGTATATATATACAGTATATATATATATATATATATATATATATATATATATATATATATATATATATATATATATACACACACAATGTGTGGGTGGGCGTGTTTGTTTGGGTGTGGGAATATTGCATACTGTCACATATTTACAACATTTGTCAGTGTTCATATCTTAGCAACAGTAGCAGTAGTACTGATAATGATTATATATTTGCTTGAACGTCACTTTATATGAGGGGGAGGGGAGCTTAGAAAAACACCTCCAGGATTATCTCCCCCCCCCCCCCCCCACCAGTACGTTTTTCAGTAGATAAATGTCCCATAATTTACAGTCTCGCTTTCGCTCGCCGGTTAAAATCGACACCTGAATGGCAGGTTAGGTCTTTCAAATGGCAAACAAATGGGACAAAAGTTCTTAACATCGTGAACCTAATCAGGCAAGCGTCTTGAAATCTCAAAACAAATGGGGCCAAACACGAGGGAGAAGATGGTTCAACAGAAACAAAAGCCCGAATGTTCAGTTTCTTTCTTAACCATCGATAAACAGTGGTCAGGTTTTAGAACCGCCACGGACAAGCTTCTTTGGGTGACCACCAGATGGAGAATGGTCGCTTTGGGGACTAACCACAATGTTTTTTAGGTAAAAAAGAAATATACCAAGATTATGCGTTATATACTATTAGCAGACATTAGTATGATTTTTGAAGCAGTTTTCGTTTGTTTAATTTGTAGCATATTCGCTCTTTGTAAATATAAAACTAGATTTCTCTGAATGTCTCAAACCTTTTTACAAAATATATTATCGTTTCAATTCCTCTATTCAAAGGTTTATGAAATAAAATAATTCATTCAATGTAAGTGTCTTAGCAGTATTTGACATATATAACGTTTAAACCTCACATACAGTAGAACATTATAATAGTTCATAAAATAAGATAGTCTTTACCAAGACAATATCTCGGCTTTATCTTTACTGAACTTCTGCCCGTAAATGTGTGTTTGTTTGTTTACAGGGAGAGGGGGTAGAGGGATGATTGATTGATTCTTTATTGATAAAGCATAAATACATGGGAATACATAATTACACGTCTCAAAAGGGCAAAGGTGATAAAACAGTCTTTTACCCTACTCATATTATACATGTACAATATAAACACAAACATGAATACAACATTTAGTAAGTTTTTATCTCTATACTTGTTAGCAAACCAGTTGTCCCTAACTGTTTAAGAAGGACCCTTAGCTAAGCTGGGCTTAGGCTTAGCGCGGGTTTGTTATAATCCTTCTACTTTCCTTATTGTCATAGAATGACCCTCCCACTCCAGTTTAATACATGCCTACATATACACACACATACATACACCCATACACACATAAATACATATACAGTATATACATATATATATATACACATATACATACATATACATACACACACACACACATGCATGTACATATACCTACATACATACCTATACACAATAATTCATACAATAACACAAATTTCACAATATACAGTGTATACATACACATTTATTATTATAATAACAATAATGATATAATGAGGCTATCAATTACATAATAATCATAACACTAAATCCTAAACTTTGTTTTATGTATATTTACCTTACGATGTATTGTATTTTTTTGCATTTAGCTATTATTTGAGTAATCATATTATGATTGAACATCCATATAATTTGTTTATCGACCTTATCTATGACATTGTTTCTATATTTCGCTAGGTGTTGGCAGTGCAGTATATAATGATTTAAGGTATGATTTCTTGGTTTTTTACATAGTTGACAACATATTTCGTGTTCTCCTTTAGGAACACCAAGTTCCCACATGTAACAATATCCTAACCTAAGTCGTGTGCACAAGGAGTCCTTCCAAGCACTTCTTAAGTTTCCGTATATGAAGCTAGTTCGCCGTGCAACGTTATTATAGTGATAAAATGTTGCACTATTCGCGTGTTTTTCTTGCATCATAAAAAGTTCCGCATCCTTTTGTTTTTTTCTAATTGTTGATTTAATTTGTCTTAAAGATTGAATGCACTCGTAATCTATTGTGTCTTTCTCCGTTCCTAATTTAGCAAGTTCGTCCGCTCTTTCATTATTTATTATCCCAACATGTGAAGGTATCCACGTAAATTTTACCATTCTCCCATTATTGCGTAGTTCATCTATAATAACCTTACACTGAGATACCAGCTTTTCATACACGGGTTTTTTGCTGTTCATAGATTCCAAAGCACTTCGACTGTCTACGAAAAAGCACACATCACCTTCTCCCCCTCTTATTTTATTTAACCCGTATAACATAGCACATATTTCTGCCTGCGTAGAGGACACGTTGTTACTTATTCTATAATAATATTCACTGTATATGTTATCGTTACCTACATCGTCACTCACCAGTATCCCACATCCTGCTCTCCCATTTTCTGTGACAGAGCCATCGCAGTATACTTGCGCAACATTATCATCTTTTAATTAATTTATCTTTTCTTCAACAATTATTTTAAGTTCCCCAGTCTCGTACATACTTTTCTTTTTCCCCAGCTTGATAATATTTATATCCACGCCTTTATCTTCCCAGGGTGGAGGTTTTTGTGCCCTCTCTTCGACCAGAAAGAAATTTATTAGGTCAAATTTCTCTACTTTATGTATTAGTTCTTTTAGGTATCCCCTCTTGCCTTGCCTCCTGAAGGTTCCAATTTTACGTATGCCATCGTTGACGTCTTGTGCCAATTTTTCACCACTACCTGACCGTGTATGTCTCATTGCCGATACTAGGTTTACTTCCTCTATTCTGTGTCGCAAGGTTGTTAAATTTAATTCTAATCTCATAGCAGCTACCATCGCATTTTTGGGGCAGTTTAATATAACCCGCATAGCCTCATTTTGGATAGTTTCTATTTTATCCAACCTTCCTTCACCAAGGCAAGAGAGAACGGGGCTGGCATATTCCACCACTGACCTAATAGTGGTGAGGTACATCATCCGCAGTACCTGTACACCAACACCTGTACCACTCCAAGCTAGGGATTTCAAGGGTGCCATACGTGCCTTACATTGTGTTTGTATATGATGTAACTCAGCATCTTTACTGTCTGATGTATATCCTATATAGAGGGATGAGGCCGTGAGGGAGAGAGTGTATCGTATGTCTGGCAATGATGAGTGAAGAGGTATTGTCATATCCTCGTCATTCCTCGATCATGTATTCGCCCATCTATTTTCAGTGATTTTAGCAATACTTAAACTTACTGACAGTAGTTTATTCCACTGTAAATAATTCTACTATAACATGTGTTTATTAGATAGGCCTATACTATTTCTATAAGGATTTGGTGCTTAGCAACTTAACATTCCTACTTTACAAGCCATTTCTGGTTTCTTATAAAAACATTTTTTTTCGCCATGTGTAATGATTATAGGGTTATAGTTGATACATATATTAATTGTGTGTGCACAAATAGATATGTTACTACCAACAAAATACCATTTGTGAATGGAGTGTCTTTTAAACGAAGCTGGTTATATTGTTGAGTTGCCAAGTAAATTACCGCTTGTCCTAGGGTCCTGCGACAATGCGACAATTTTCCGACTGGTGGTCACCCCAAGAAGCTTGTCCGTGGCGGTTCTAAATTACATTATTTTTGGACATTAACCTCCTAGCTTGCATCATACTAATTCAATATTCATTACTACACCTATTCGTTCCTTATGTTGCAAATAATGTGTATACAACTACAATGAGAGGGCCACCCACAATTCACTATCCATGTATCATTCATCACCAGCAGACGACCGTAACTTGACTGATTACAACTTCACTAATTTTCCTAAGTATAAATTCATTAATATGTAAAGTATATTTGATGCAGCATGGTATATGATTATATCCGCCAATGAAGTTGGTCCGAGGTTATGTTATCGGCTCCGTTTGAATGTCTGTGTATTTATAAACAATATAACTCACAAAGCTATGATCCGAGATTCACGACATTTGGTGAGTAAATAGGTTGCGCTCCTTGAACCAGTGAACAAATGTCGCTTTCCTCATTGACCACCCCTACATTAAGTGTAACCAAAACTCTATCATCAAACTTACGGCATATTAGCTCCCACCATAAAAATAGCAGAAAGTCCCTCCTTAATAATTGAGTTTGGGTAGACCGCAAGCTTTTGTATTTTGAAGAGTAAATTACCAATTTGCAGTAGTATTCAACGTTTTGTGTGTGTCGTGTCCCTACTATGGACTACTATGTGCGATGACGAATGTCTGCAACGGGAGCAAATTAACCTATTCAGTACCAGGGACGTTCTTTTATTCAGCTTAGGAAGGACCTCTAGCAATAATAAGGCTTCAAACTATTTCAACCGACCCTCTTAGCTACCACAGATCCTTCGTAATCTGCATAATATCGTCTAAATATAGCTAGAATATAATACATCACACGCCGATGGTACTCAAAGGGTTAGGGGGAGATTAACGATTGAATTGTTTATATATATATTAATACATTAATATATTTTAGGTTCGTACATCAACCTCCATCAAGGTTTAAACAAATATATACCCAAGACCCCCTTTTGAAATGAATATATGCATTTTTCTACCGACAAATTCACAGGCCATGGGCCACTTCATCCTAAATTGCAGTAAGGTGACCAGTCACACTTTGCTTGAGTAGACAAATATAAAGAAACAAATGCGTCTTATTTGCATATCATGGCAGTGCTTACTGCATATATAGTACGTTCTTAATACTCTTATTAGTTTATCATAATTTTTCGTATTTAAAACAAAAAATATCCCGTGTAGCATATTTAGGCAAAAATACCTTATTATCAAGCAATACCCTCAGGTGGTTCAGTAAATACAAGAGTAAAATAATAAGCCTGATAGAGACCTAAGCCAGTAATTTATAGTCACCTTAATATTTCGGTGAGTTAACCCGCTGAGTACCAGCTAAATATTTATAAATGTACCACCCAGGACCGGCCGATTCTGATTTTGTTTTCTTTCCAGAAACAATAGCGAATGGGTTAGGAATGAAGGAAAAAACACGAAAAACCGATCAAAATGCTAAACAAATTGTCCTACGGAGCCCCGGAAAACGGATTTTACAAGAGTAAAAAATTGAAGGCAATTTCCCCCAAAAAACATGTTTTTGCGCACTCACGCGCACGCGGTTCGACTTTGAGAGTTTTCAACCATCGGTATGGGTGCGTGGGATACTTACACAGTTCCCATACAAATCTGAGCCCTCTAGATGCCATAGGACCGGAGTAATTGGGACCGGAGTGACACTGACGCAGACGTCTGCGTCGCTGGGGTTTAGCGTTACATACATTGCCGACGCACTGTTTGCATCGCTGGGGCTCAGTGGGTTAACAGTGATGGATGCAGGCCTTTGATTAATTACTGTACACTGCTTCCACCAACCCACCAGATTGAGATATATAGCTTGGCAAAAACTTTGGCAGGGTTGTAGGAAATGGAGTAGTCTCCGATGTATTTTATGGGGATTATTTTTCTTTTAAACTCCTTCGACAGCAAAAAACATATTGAACACTTTTTGTCCAATGCAAATATAATCGCCTGATGGTAGCTATTATTGAAATTTAAAACTATGTCATCGAACTAGGATATTTAGTTGATAATCAAATGGGAGTGAATCATACAATGGATAGAACATTGGTGAAAAAACGTTAGTCACATTAATTAAGTAAGAATAATCTCATAATTTATACGATTATCTTTTGTGCCCTATCGTCATTGGTAATACGTTCAAAGTAATATTTTCAAATACAGTCTTTGTTATAATACTGTATCTTGTTTTAATTGTATGAACAGTAAGTAAATAATATTACTACTTATACATTATTTTCGCACTCTGCCACTTCTCAACATTTTATTTTTGTTCATTTCAAACATAGATATTTTGTATAATCATCAGTAATTCCTGAAAGCTCACAATTATATCTATTCGCCGCATTGTTATTAATAAAATATTCACTACACTATCATTGTTCATCTTTTTCATTTCTTTCTCACTCACATAACTGTAGTACAATCAAATTTCAGTAACTTCGCTTTACAAATAGTCAGTGTTATTATATTTAGAATTGCTTTCCATAATTGTACTAGCTTCTTGTGTTTAATATTTATATCATCACCAAGCTCCATCATCGTTTCTAAGGCAGTGCAAACAAACATGTGACCCTGTAATTTCTTTAGTAATCTCCTTAATCTTTAAAGACTTATTATATCTGTTCTTGACAAAAACCCTTTCTGCAGTCTGTCTGTCCTCAAACGCTTCCACCATATCATAAATTGGCCAAATACAGTACCAAACAGCTGCGTGTATTACCACAATATACAGTCTAGTAAGGGAACACAGGGAAATCTTAACTGTCGTTCATTTAAGGTATATGCCGCTTGCCATGTAAATTTCTATTCATAGAAGCTTCGGTTTATAGCCCTTCTTCTCGGAGGTCCATGTAATTAAATAATAGTTCAGATATTTTACTCATCACATCACTCATATTAAAAAAAGGCAGCAAATCCCTACCCAGTAACTATCGTCCAATTAGCTTAACCTCAGTTGTATGTAAAATGCTAGAAACGGTCATAAGAGACAGACTCGTAAATCACTTAGAGGAAAATAACATACTTAAAGATACTCAACACGGCTTTCGTAAAAAACGTTCCTGTTTAACAAACCTCTTAGACTTCTTCCACGATATCCTCAACCTCTACGATGAGAGTAAAGCTGTAGATATTATATACCTTGATTTTCAAAGGCCTTTGACAAAGTTCCCCACAAACGTTTACTGCTAAAACTAAAAGCGCATGGAATACAAGACGGTGTGTTGAAATGGATAGAAAATTGGCTCAGCGACAGAAAGCAAAGAGTAGTCATAAACGGTAAGGCATCTAAATGGACCAATGTAAGTAGTGGGGTACCCCAGGGATCGGTACTAGGACCAATTCTCTTTCTAATTTACATCAACGACATAGATGAGGGTCTCACCTGTACAATCTCAAAATTTGCTGACGATACAAAAATTGCAAATAGCGTACTCTCAAAAGAACAAGTTGACGATATGCAACACAATCTAGATAAATTGTCATGTTGGGCCCAAATTTGGCAAATGAGTTTCAATGCGGATAAATGTAAAGTACAACATATCGGATACCTAAATGAGAAAGCAAACTATTCGATGAATGGCACTCAGCTTAAGAATGTAAACAGAGAAACCGATCTGGGAGTAACAATATCGAGTAACCTAAAACCGAGTTAACAATGTTCAGAAGTTGTTAAGAAGGCAAACAAAATAATTGGCTTTATAGGCAGGTCATTTGAGCATAAATCCAAAGAAGTTATTCTAACCCTTTACAATTCCTTAGTCCGCCCTCTTCTGGAATACTGCGTTCAATCCTGGTGTCCTTATTACCAAAAAGATATAAACAAGCTAGAACGAGTTCAACGTAGAGTTGCCAAAATGAAACTTAGCCTAAAGAACAAACCATACGAAGAGCGTCTTAGAGAATTAAATCTATTTCCTTTAACCCAGCGCAGATTAAGAGGTGACTTCAAGCGTTCAAAATTATCAAAGGCATCGACAATATGAACTGTAGTAAGTACTTCACTATCGACCAATCTAATTACACGCGGGGAAACGGTTGCAAAATTATTGGTAAATATTTTAACTCACACGAATCTAAGAATCTCTTCTTCAATCGAGTTGTCAACTTGTGGAATGGGCTTCCCCGAGACGTTATAGACTGCAGCACCGTTGATTCATTTAAACTCCGCCTAGACAAATATCTCGCATCAAACCCGCGACTGACTGCGATTGTAAATAAATAACTTTATTTTATTCTCCCCTCAGTTACTAACCCATCTGTCCCCTACTAACTTCCTAATCCTGCCACGGACATTAGTTCCCTTTCCAATGTTCCCTTACCCACTCTAACCCACTGTTTGGTCACTTGATCCTCAGTGTTTTGGAGTACAAGTAGCCTAGTAGGGTCACTAGACCTGTTGTTGCTTGATTTCCTTTGTACTCCTTTGTACTCACCACAATATTATATTAACAAGTTGATGACCGGGTAGCTAACAAGGTTAAGCTGCATCAACCATGGAGCGTCAGAGATAGATCACTACCTCACCGGGTATTAAGGGGGAGATATCCACTTGAGGGATTTTTTTCTTGACTCCTTTCTCCCTCATGTTTAGCCCCATTGCTTTTGATAGTATAAAACGTTTGCCCAATTAGTTTATCGACTTTAAGAACTTTCACCCCATATTAAGATCTTTCGTGCCATTCAGGTGTCTATTTTATCCTGGCGAGCGATAGCGAGCCTGTAATTTAAGAAGAACTGGCCTTTGGCCGGGACATTTTTCTACCGAAAAATGTACAAATTTATCTTGAAAGGGAGTCAAGGGGGTGTAATCTTAAGCTTGATGGAGGTCTAGGGAACAAACTAAATACCTCCCCTTAAGGAAGCTCAGATGGTATTGTGCAGCATAATTTACTGGTTCGGCTCAGTGGTTTAAGGAAGGGGTTTAGTTTGCTCTCTAAGCCTCTATCAAGCTTAAAAGAACACCCGCAAGACCCCCTTTCGATATAAATGTGTACATTATCGGTAGAAAAATTTCCCGGCTGAAGGCCAATTCCTCTTCAAATACAGGCTCGCTATCGCTCGCCAGGAAAAAATCGACACCTAAATGGCACGAAAGGTCTTAATATTGGCAAAGCAATGGGGCAAAAGGTCTGAAAATCGCCAAACTAATGGGGCGAATGTTTTGAAATCTCATAACTAATAGGGCTAAATATGAGGGAGGAGGAGGACTCGAAAAACCAACTGCCTCCCCTTAAACTCTCTTATCATCAGCCGCGGTGATTTATTGTTTACGTCTGCCTCATCTTGTCACCCGCCCTCCCACCCTCACACACCCTTCCAAACCCTCGGCGGCGGAACTATATTGTGATATAATTATTGTACAAATCCAAATATTTCATTGTTGAAGTTTATTATTATTATTAATAGCGCTATGACTGACAAATCTTTTAAGGGGGGATTTTTTTTTTTTTTGGTCCCTCTTCTTTCTCATGTTTAGCCCCATTAGTTTTCAGATTATACGACATTCGGCTTATTAGTTTGGCGATTTTAAGACCTTTCACCGCATTTCTTTGTCAATATGAAGACTTTTCGTACAATTAAGGTGACGATTTTTTTCCTGGTGAGCGATAACGAGCCTGCACTATAATAGTAATCGGCCTCCTGCCGGATTTTTTTTCTGTCAAAGTCAGAGTTCAAAGTCAAAGTCAAAGTTTTTATCAGCCAAAATCAGGTTACAACTATAAATTAAATAATATAATATGTACAAGGCTGAGCCCATTAAAGGGAGTAATTCTTGACGGGCTCTAGGAAAATATCAATCATTATAACGATGTAAATGGCATGGCTAAAAATATAATATTAGTGTTATGGTATTTTAGGTATGCATTATTTATCGAAAAATGTACACAATTATCTTGAAAGGGGATCTTTGGGTGTTGTTTTAAGCTTGATGGAGGTCTAGGGAGGCAACTGAAAAAACACACACACACAAATAGTTTTAAAATAGACAACTAAGCAGATGAATCCGCTCATGCCCCCTTAATGTCCGCTTACTATTAGGGCTGTACATAATTACATTACATCCAATTTCCATTAAACTCTAATAGACTCCTATAGTCCATCCATTATAGGTAGGCCAGAAATCGTGAACCCTTAAACTGTATACCTCTAAAAGGGTTAGAGCAAGTGGACTGTAAATGTCCACACCTATTCCCTGGCCGACCCTTCCTAAGTGGTAGAAGTATTAGCTCGATTACTCATGTCGTTTTTTTATGAGTTATAGAAGATATTGGTCAAGATGTTGGCCAACCTATAATCAATCGACTATATAAACCTCTACCCCTTTTGCTAAACAAAGGTGTTATTGCATTTTCATCCTATAATTTAGTACTCCACTATGATTAACCCTCACAGCATTCTAGGACGCTTTAGTTTTCTAGTTTCTGGCAACTATTAGACAATCCTATTCAGATTAGGAAGGGCATATGGAAGTCAAAGAGTTGATTGGGCCAGTTTTTACCCTTATAACTCCCGCAGATCCGTCTAATCTATCTAGCTATTGCCGGACGCCTTACTCTCCATAATGAGGGTGGCCATACACAGAAGGCTTCCATAACACGTCTATAACACATCTATAACACATCCATAACTCTCTTGTATAACTAGCCTCCATAACACGTCTATAAAACATCTATAACACATCCATAACTCTCTTGTATAACTAGCCTCCATAATACGTCTATAAAACATCTATAACACATCCATAACTCTCTTGTATAACTAGCCTCCATAACACGTCTATAACACATCCATAACACATCCATAACTCTCTTGTATAACTAGCCTCCATAACACGTCTATAACACATCCATAACACATCCATAACTCTCTTGTATAACTAGCCTCCATAACACGTCTATAACACATCTATAACACATCCATAACTCTCTTGTATAACTAGCCTCCATAACACGTCTATAACACATCCATAACACGTCCATAACTCTCTTGTATAACTAGCCTCCATAACACGTCTATAACACATCTATAACACATCCATAACTCTCTTGTATTACTAGCCTCCATAACACGTCTATAACACATCTATAACACATCTATAACTCTTGTATAACTAGCCTCCATAACACGTCTATAACACATCTATAACACATCTATAACTCTCTTGTATAACTAGCCTCCATAACACGTCTATAACACATCTATAACACATCTATAACTCTCTTGTATAACTAGCCTCCATAACACGTCTATAACACATCTATAACACATCCATAACTCTCTTGTATAACTAGCCTCCATAACACGCCTATAACACATCCATAACACATCCATAACACTCTTGTATAACTAGCCTCCATAACACGTCTATAACACATCTATAACACATCCATAACTCTTGTATAACTAGCCTCCATAACACGTCTATAACACATCTATAACACATCTATAACTCTTGTATAACTAGCCTCCATAACACGTCTATAACACATCTATAACACATCTATAACTCTCTTGTATAACTAGCCTCCATAACACGTCTATAACACATCTATAACACATCCATAACTCTCTTGTATAACTAGCCTCCATAACACATCTATAACACATCTATAACACATCTATAACTCTTGTATAACTAGCCTCCATAACACGCCTATAACACATCCATAACACATCCATAACACTCTTGTATAACTAGTCTCCATAACACGTCTATAACACATCTATAACACATCTATAACTCTTGTATAACTAGCCTCCATAACACGTCTATAACACATCTATAACATCTATAACTCTCTTGTATAACTAGGCTCCATAACACGTCTATAACACATCCATAACACATCCATAATTCTCTTGTATAACTAGCCTCCATAACACGTCTATAACACATCTATAACACATCCATAACTCTCTTGTATAACTAGCCTCCATAACACGTCTATAACACATCTATAACTCTTGTATAACTAGCCTCCATAACACGTCTATAACACATCTATAACACATCCATAACTCTCTTGTATAACTAGCCTCCATAACACGTCTCTGAACGGTATCACTATCTTCTTGCCGGTTTCCTGGCTATTATTAGAATATTGTATTTAGATTGGGAAGGGTATATGGAAGTCAGAGGGTTAATTGAGACCGTCTTTGCCCTTTCAACTCCCACAGATCCTTATGAAGCTGTATACAATTGTCTAATTGTAGCCACATAAACTGTCAAAACGCAGCATAATCCTCAAGGGGTTAATGGAGTGACGGATATATAGTTGATTTTTATAACTTACGATGTGTTTTACTTCAATAGCTACAACATAGTATTTTTACAACTTACGATGTGTTTTGCTTCAATAGTTACAACAATTTTTTCGCCATGTTATTGATGAAGGTTATGTTCAATGCTACACTGCTTAAGGTTCACTGCTTAAGGGGAGGTTTTTAGTTGATTCCCTAGACTTCTATCAAGCTTAAAATTACTCTTTGACCCCCTTTCAAGATAAATTTGTACATTTTTCGGTAGAAAAATTTCCCGGCCAAAGGCCGGTGCCCCTTAAATTACAGGCTCGCTATCGCTCGCCAGGGAAAAATCAACACCTAAATGGCACGAATGGTCTTAAAATTGACAGAAATGGGGCGAGGGTTCTTAAAATCGCCAAAGTAATGGGGCAAGCGTCTTTAAATCTCACAAGCAATGGGGCTAAACATGAGGGAGAAAGAGGTTCAGAAAAAAATCCTCCAGGTGGAAATCTCCCCTTAAGGGTTAAATATAGCGTAGGACGTAGAATATAGGCCCTTTATTATATTTTTGCTTAGAATAGTATATACCGGTATATAATAAAGATAAATTTGTATAAGATAATCCATGGTATTGAAATGAATGGTAGGTAGATGTTTCGCCTAATATTGAGTATGCTCACAAACAAGGTAAACTAATAACACATAAATAAATAGATAAATATATCAATATAAAATCAATGAATATAGAAGTAAATAGACACACAAGTAAAGAAGTTAAATAAAATAAAAAATAAAAATATAGAATGGTTTAGCCAGTACATGCACGACCCCAGCAATACATCAAGCAAGCAGATGCCTCAGAATGGTGAAAGTGTGAACATGCTAATTTGAACAAGCCGCCAAAGTCCTGTTAAACGTCCATGCCGCTCACGAGTGTGGAATAATGCCTTAGTTTGCATAGCGAGGCTGACTAGTGAGCCAAAATATTTTATGGTTTAAGAAAAGCACGTTGTTCAGTCATGTTTATGTTCACTCTTTTCTTCAGTATTTTCTGTTTAGTATTTTTTACGATAAAACAACCACACTCTACGGTCACTAACTAGAAAGAAAATTAGCATAATAAAGTACATACGGTACGTTGCATACTATGCAAGACTCTACTTGCAACATCCTGAAACCCCTTCCATCATCGTGACGAGAGCATCATGTCGTACAATTTCATTCATATTAATTAAGGTAACATAATTAGAGGTGTGGAATGACTGGCTGGTATAAAACACTCATGACACAACACATGATTTACCTTTTAACCAAAATAACAAACATTACACGCATGCTATTAGTAGAAACTATTAAACCTGAGAATGATTCCTGAACATAATTTGCTTAAAAATATTTTAGTTTTATATCATGGAGGGAGTTTTTATGGTGTACCATTAACAGATGCTTTGATTTAACTTAAGAAGATAGTTTTTTAAATGATTGTTATTATGTATTTTTGTTTCCTTCCGAGACCATCATCAATCCTAAGAATATACCCCTCCCTCCACCCCCTTAGAAGGCCGGTTCCTCCTAAATTACAGACTCGCTGTCATTCGCTAGGAAAACAATCGACACCTAAATGACACGAAAGCTCTCAATATTGACGAAATATGGGGAGAAGCATCTTAAAATCGCCAAGATAATGGGACGAATGTCTTGCAGTCTCAAAACAAATGGGTCTAACAAGAGGGAGAAAGGGGTCCAGAAAATGATCCCTTTAGTAAAGTTTTGACCACTTCATGGTACATATTATATCCTCCCTTACCTCGATGATGTTATCTATCTATCTATCTATTGCCTGACGCCGTGATCCCCGAAGGGGTGGCCACGAACGAACCGCCCCCATGCACCTCTGTCCCCAGTCAGTCGACGCCCCTCCCCCCAACCAGCACCGCCTTCGTTCATGTAGTTCCTCACTCCATCCTTCCACCTCATATTCGGTCTACCTCTCCCCCTCTGTCCCTCCACCTCGCTCTCGTACACCCTCTTAGTCATTCTCTCGCTTTCCATACGTTCCATATGGCCGAACCATCTCAAGTTGTTCCTTTTCACACTTTCCAGCACATCTACCTCCACACCACACCTCCTTCTTACTTCCTCATTAGTCTGTCGATCCCTCCATGTAACTCCGCACGCACTCCTTAAGTAATTCATTTCCACTGCTCTCACTCTTGGTCTGAGTCTCTCAACCAACGTCCATGCTTCGCTTCCGTAAGATGTTATAATTGGTTTTATTTAGCTTTTCCATTATTTTGTTCTTCCCTATCTTACCAGGTGCTTGGCTCAGACGTCCTCTTTGAATATTCACCCTTCAATCTCGGCTCGCTGCCCGTCAATCAATACGACAAATTAAGTCAAGAAAACAACTACCAGCATTTATAATCTGAGTAAAGAAATTAGTAAATATATGAGTAAATTCGTAAAACACACACACGCACGCGCGCGCGCGCGCACACACACACACACACACACACACACACACACACACACACACACACGAAACCACGCAACCACGCAAAAATAGTAAGTTTTCTTGCAATATTTTTACCTTCAGTAATTTTTCTTTTTGGGATGCGCGGAGACGTGTGATTTATGGTGGTGAAGAACGGTCCCAGATGACAGACGGAACACAAGCGGGGAATATTGATTATAAGAGAGAGAGAGAGAGAGGCGGGAGAGAGAGAGAGAGATTTACATATATTTACATATATACAGTGACCATACAGACCTTTGGATCCCAGCGAGGTGGTCAAAACTTAATTTTAGTAGAGATAGCTAACCCGTGAGTAAAGGAAAGTGGAAGGAAAGGATAGCAAAGAAGAAAAAGAAAGAGAGAGAGAGAGAGTACAAAGTACAAAGGAGTACAAAGGAAATCAAGCAACAACAGATCTAGTGACCCTTCTAGGTTGCTTGTCCTCCAAAACACTGAGGATCAAGTGTCCAAACAGTGGTTTAGAGTGGGTAAGGGAACATTGGAAAGGGAACTACTGCCCTGCCACTAACGTGGCAGGACTAGGAAGTTAGTAGGGGACATATGGGTTAGTAACTGAGGGAGGATAAAGTTATTCATTTACAAACGCAGTCAGTCGCGGGTTTGATGCGAGATATTTGGTCTAGGCGGAATTTAAATGAATCCACGGTGCTGCAGTCTATTATGGCTCGGGGAAGCCCATTCCACAAGTTGAACAACTCGATTGAAGAAGAATTCTTAGATTCGTGTGCGAGTTAAAAGATTTACCAATAATTTTGCAACCGTTTGTAATAGATTGGTCGATAGGAAGTACTTAAGAACATAAGAACATAAGAAAATGGGAGTCTGCAGAAAGCCGATTGGCCTAAGCAAGGCAGATCCCTGTCCCACACAACAACCCCAATTACAAAGCCCAATTATAGGCTCACACTCTAATACCCTGAGGATCATCTTACCAAACCGGTTAGAGATTAACGCAGGATTACGGGGGTCTGCAGAAGCGCTGATTGGCCCAACCCGGCTGATCCCCCTTCACACCCAACCCTTCTCGTCCATATGCTTATCCAATTTTTTCTAAAGCTCCCTTCGTTCTTGATCCCACTATATCACTTGGTTAGCCTATTCCACCCATCTACAACTCTGTTACCAAACCAATATTTGCCTATATCTTTTCTGAAACGAAATTTATCTAATTTGAAACCATTGGTACGAGTTCTTTCGCTATCACTGAGCTTTAGTACATTTGTCATGTCCCCTTTGTTAATCCCACTAACCCACTTGAACACCTCTATCATATCCCCTCTAACTCTGCGTCTCTCTAACGAATGTAAACCTAATTTCTTCAACCTTTCTTCATACGGAAAATTTCTAATATTAGGGATCATTTTTGTCATTCTACGCTGAATTCTATCCAATGAATCTATGTCCATTCTGTAATAAGGACACCAAAATTGGACAGCATAATCCATATGGGGTCTCACTAATGACAAGTAAAGTTTTAAGATAACATCAGCAGTTCTGTTACTCACACTCCTAGAGATGAACCCGAGAATCCTGTTTGCCTTATTACGAGAACGCTTATACACTGTTTTCTAGGCTTCAAATCATTGCTAACAAACACACCTAGATCTTTCTCGCAGTCTGAATTTTCTAATTCTAAATTAGCTAGTTTATATTTAACATTTGTTTGCATCTTCCCTATCTTTAATACCTTGCATTTGTCAATGTTAAACTTCATCTGCCAATTTACTGACCATTCATGGAAGGTATCTAGATCCCGTTGGAGGCACTCTATATCGCTATCTGAATCAATTGATCTCCCCATTTTAGTATCGTCTGCGAATTTACTTATCCTACTAGTTATACCTAAATCTAGGTCATTTATGTATATAAGAAACAACAGGGGACCTAATACCGATCCCTGGGGGACACCACTTTTGACTGCTCCCCACTCTGACTTGGTACCATTTATGCTGACTCTCTGTTTTCCTACCAATTAGCCATGACCTAATCCATCCGCACAACGACCCTCCTATTCCATGTGCCTCAACCTTTCTCATCAATCTCTCATGAGGGACTCTGTCGAAAGCTTTACTGAAATCTAAATATATAATATCATATGACTTGTCACTATCTACTGCTTCATATACCTCTGAGAAAAAGCTAAGCAAATTAGTAAGGCAAGAACGTCCCTGGGTGTATCCATGCTTAGAACTATTTAATAAGTTAAATTTTACAAGGTGGCTTCTAATTTTCCTAGCAATAATAGACTCTAGCAACTTTCCTATGATTGAGGTGAGACTAATGGGACGGTAATTGGATGCTATCGATTTATCACCTTTTTTGAAGATCGGAACTACATTTGCAAGCTTCCAAGCTTCTGGAACTAAACCTGTTTCTAATGACTTGTTAAATATAAATGCTAATGGACTACTTAACTCATCTCTGCATTCTTTTAATACTCTAGCATATACCTCGTCAGGACCAGGCGATTTTTGAGGTTTCAGTCTGTTCAATTTCCTTAAGCACATCATTTCTACTTATACTAACTGTACTTAACATATTTTCTATACTATCACTATATACCATATTGACTTCTGGAATCTGTGCCAAATTTTCATTAGTGAAAACGGAAAGAAACTGACTATTTAATGTACTGCACATTTCTAAATCATTTTCTGTTATTTCTCCTATTGAAGTTTTTAGGGGGCCTAGACATCTCTAACTTTAGATTTATATAGTTGGTAAAAAGCTTTAGGGTTATTTTTTGAGTCGCTGGCTACCCTTATTTCATAATTTCTTTTTGCTTTCCTGATTTCCTTTTTGACCTGTCTTGATAGAGTCTGATAGTATATATGTACATGATTTTCACCTTTCTTTATTTTTCGATATATTCCTTTCTTTTTTCCTATAAGATCTATTAGCTTATTAGTCATCCATTTTGGTTGGTTCTGCGTCGATCTAAATCTTCTTTTAGGGATATATTTATTTTGAGCATTGAAGCAATAAACTGGTTATATGTAGGTGGCAAGTTTAACTCTGGCATATCCTGACTTAATCGCTTAACAATAGGGTCCACCCTTAAGTCTCTTCTTAGCCCACCATAATCGGCTTTTCTGAAATCTGGGATAAGTGTCGTATTCTCTTTAGCATTCCCTGTCCATTGTATATTAAAATAAATAGATTTATGATCGCTATTTCCTAGGTGGTCACCAATCTCTACATTATTTATCACATGTTCATTGTTACTGAAAACTAAATCAAGAATATTAATACCTCTGGTCGGTGTATCTTTTAATTGAAATAAAAAACTATCTTGTACTACCTCTATAAACTCTACTGAATCGGAGTCGCCTATTTGGTGCTGCCAATCATTGTTCGGAAAATTAAAATCCCCCATAATGCACACATTGCTAAACCTTGATGCTATTTTAATTTCCTCCCATAACGATTTTCCGCCATTTCTACTCATATTAGGCGGTCTATATATAACTCCAATAACTATGGTCTCACTACCTTCGTTAACCTCTACCCAAACACTTTCATTATCATTATTTAGTCTAATACCTGATTTAATACAGCTTTTTAATGTACTCCTGACAAACACTGCTATACCCCCGCCCCTCCTACTTGTTCGGTCATATTTAAACAAACTATATCCTGGAATATCAAATTCTGCTAAAAAATGCCTAGATTCTGTATTAATCCACGTTTCAGTTAGCGCTATTATGTCTATATTTTCTGTGCTAACGAGTGCTCTAAGTTCGTTCATTTTGTTACATAAACTCCTACAATTTGTATAATATACCCTCAACCTATTACTTTTATTTGCAACTAATTTTCTATTGTGTTTAGCTAACTTATTATTTCCTGTTGAACTAATAGCTCTAGACGGAAATTCTACTCTATCAGTATTCTCATCTTTACTATCAGTGACATGTGTAGTGTTATCGATACTACTATTACACATCACTATATCCGCACTATCTTGACTGATTATTTCTATTTTACTCACTGGTTTGTCACATGAAGTACCTGCTCCATATGGAGACAGTATTTTACTTACACACCCAGGTTTTGTAACGAAACCCCGCAACAATCTTGTCCAGTGAGCTGGCCAAGGTCGAAACTCCTAGTCGAGAGAGATGTACTCCATCCTGGGCATACAGTTCATCCTTACCATAAAAGAGGGACCAGTTATCCAGGAATGGAATAGTATTTGCCTTACAATACTTCTCCAGCCGGCTATTTACACCAATAGCCCTGGAGGACCATTCCTTCCTTACCCCTCTTCTAGGCAGGATACTGTTTACCACAGGAACTCCACCTTTTTTCCTGGATCCTCACCAACATTTCCTGATACTTGGAGAGCAACTCCTCAGTCCTGCATCTCCATATGTCGTTGCTCCCTGCGTTGAGGAAGATGATGGGGTCCTCCCCACTCACTTCCATGACAGCATCTATATTCTCAGCCACCCTCCCGACTCCGGCACCAGGCACGCAGACAACTTTACCAACCTTGAGTGTTTGTTGCCCTGCCAAGGTATCTAACCAATGAATCACCGACAATGAAAACAGACTTAGCTTTTTCCTTTTGTCGGCGTGTAGCAGCAGTTGTTGCAGCAACAGCAGCAGACCTCCCCCCCTCCCCTCTCACTGCCTCGATGATCGCCACTTCATCGCCATCACTCTCATCAGCCAAGGTGCTGAAGTTGTTGTGGGTCTTCACTGGCTGCCTTTTCAGCTTGCAGGCCGTTGCCTAGTTGACACCACTTGCCAAGGGGCTTCATGATCCCTGGGAACACTTCCGGTAGCCTCACACTTCTTCTCCGCCATAGCTAGTTTCAAGGCCAAATTTTCATCTTTGAGACACTGAATCTCCTGCTCCACACTCTCCAGTCTCTCTTGCAAAGCAAGACAAAGCTGGAGAGTATGGGAGGAGACAGCAGACTCATCAACAACAGCCATCACTATGAAAGTTCACTAGGACCTCACTAAGGGTAAACAGGTTCACTAGCGGTCACTGGGGACGTCCGCACAGGTCAGGGGTCAGAGAGCAACTGTCAGGGGTCAGAGAGCAGGGGTCAGAACTTACTACAGTTCATATTGTCGATGCCTTTGATGATTTTGAACACTTGAATTAAGTCACCTCTTAATCTGCGCTGGGTTAAAGGAAATAGATTTAATTCTCTAAGACGCTCTTCGTATGGTTTGTTCTTTAGGCTAGGTATCATTTTGGTAACTCTACGTTGAACTCGTAGCTTGTTTATATCTTTTTGGTAATAAGGGCACCAGGATTGAACGCAGTATTCCAGAAGAGGGCGGACTAAGGAATTGTAAAGGGTTAGGATAACTTCTTTGGATTTATGCTCAAATGACCTGCCTATAAAGCCAATTATTTTGTTTGCCTTCTTAACAACTTCTGAACATTGTTGACTCGGTTTTAGGTTACTCGATATTGTTACTCCCAGATCAGTTTCTCTGTTTACATTCTTAAGCTGAGTGCCATTCATCGAATAGTTTGCTTTCTCATTTAGGTATCCCGACTGTAGTACTTTACATTTATCCGCATTGAAACTCATTTGCCAAATTTGGGCCCAACATGACAATTTATCTAGATTGTGTTGCATATCGTCAACTTGTTCTTTTGAGAGTACGCTATTTGCAATTTTTGTATCGTCAGCAAATTTTGAGATTGTGCATGTGAGACCCTCATCTATGTCGTTGATGTAAATTAGAAAGAGAATTGGTCCTAGTACCGATCCCTGGGGTACCCCGCTACTTACATTGGTCCATTTAGATGCCTTACCGTTTATGACTACCCTTTGCTTTCTGTTGCTGAGCCAATTTTCTATCCATTTCAACACACCGTCTTGTATTCCATGCGCTTTTAGTTTTAGCAGTAAACGTTTGTGGGGAACTTTGTCAAAGACCTTTTGAAAATCAAGGTATATAAATCTACAGCTTTACGCTCATCGTAGAGGTTGAGGATATCGTGGAAGAAGGCTAAGAGGTTTGTTAAACAGGAACGTTTTTTACGAAAGCCGTGTTGAGTATCTTTAAGTATGTTATTTTCCTCTAAGTGATGTACGAGTCTGTCTCGTATGACCGTTTCTAGCATTTTACATACAACTGAGGTTAAGCTAATTGGACGATAGTTACTGGGTAGGGATTTGCTGCCTTTTTTGAATATCGGTGTTACTTTGGCTAGCTTCCACTGATCCGGCATAGTTCCAGACTGCAATGGATTTATTGAAAAGTATGTCAGTGGTTTGGAGAGCTCATTCTTAGCTTCCTTAGAACTCTAGGCGAGATTGTATCAGGTCCTGGGCGTTTTTAATTTACCTTGAGTTTATCTAAACAATTCAATACTTCTCTGCTCTGTAACGGTGATATTGCTTAGAACATCTGAATTATCAATCTGAATCGGCGATGGTGTTCGGGATATCCCTGAGGTCTTCTGTTGTAAAAACTGATGCAACGAAGGTATTGAGGGCAAATTTCTCCTATTGTACTTCGGCTTTGGTGTATTCTCCTTTTTCATTCGGACTAACGTTCCAACAGGTGTCAGTAACTACTTTTTTTTTCTTTCTGATATAACTATAGAATTCTTTCGGGTTTGTTTTACTTTGATTCGCAATATTTTTGGTTTAACTCTAAGGTCTTTTTTACTTTGCCTTATTAACTTTTTGGCTGTGCGTCGTAGCTCTACAAATTTCACCCGTTCTTCGTCATTTTGTTGAGGATTTTAATCTATCATTAGCAAATTTTTTAGCAAGCCGGCCAGTTTGAAATATCTTTATTCCACCTTTGTTCATTTTATTATGGCCTGGCCGAAGCCGTATTTTCGATGGTGATGCAGTCTTCCACTGCTTTTTAGGTAAGTGGTTTCGAATAACTGCCAAGATTGTGTTATTTGTGTCGTATTTGTTAATTAAAAAGCTCCAGTCAGTTTCTTTAAACATAGCTCTAAGTTTATGTAAGTTGGCTTTCTTGAAATTAGGGACTTTTTCGGGGGATGCTACGGTATTTGGTTCGTTATCTATTACATTTTTACAGTGAAAGTTATCGTACGATGGTCGCTGTTACTGAATTCATTAACAATCACCAACATTCACATTCCTCTATCAATTTCTTCTTTTGTTGCAAGTACAATGTCAAGAACGGTATTACCACGGGTCGGCATTCGAACAAATTGATAACGCTAACTCTCGTGCAAGTTCGTATACAAGTCATGTCCGGAGTGTGAAGTAATAGTACCGCCCCCCTTGGTCATCAGGTAAATTAAAGTCGCCAAAAATTACGGTATCCTTGTTAGTCCTTACATACTGCAATTTGTTCGTAAATTGTCTCGGTCATTTGCACTGATTGAGCTGGAGTTCTGTATATTAACGCAAGTAGTATTTTTGTACCTTTATTATTCTTTATTAGCACAAAAGATGTGTCGACGTTCACAATTTGAGGTTTTGACACGAGGGTCCTGTTCTTTAAAAAACTAACTCCATTTTATTCCTTTTCAAAATATTATATCCGGGAAGTGAATCTCTAAACTATCTTGTGAGCCAAGATCTATGCCATCAAAGACTGTAAACACTAGTATTAAATTTATTGCGTATGCCACGTAAGCATAGAAAATTTTCCCTCAGTTTGGAAAAAATCGCCCTCCGTCTATCTAAATTTTGCCCTCTTTCGGACTAGCTATTTTCAATGTGGGTCCTCGTGTCTTGTGTGAGCGGGCTTAAATCTGGGGAGAATGAAAAGAGGATGATGGGTAGAAGAAAAGAGAAAGAAAATAGAAGAGAGAGAAAATATGAAGAAAGAGAGGGAGAGAGAAAGGGGGAGAAAGGAAGGAATAGAAAGAAAGGGTAGAGAGGAGAAAGATAGAGAGAGGGGAGGAGATGGAGAGGGAAGGGACACCACGAGGAAAGTAGAAGAAGAGGGAGAGATTTCGACTGGAGAGCGGATGGTCAGATTTAAGATGTTTTAGAGTAAGAGAGAACAAGTGTGGGGTGGAGAAGCGGAGAGTGAGATAGAGAGAGAGCAGAGGAGGTAGAGGAAGTGAGAGTATGATTTTCCTTAGGGATGCAAGGGTAGCGGTTACTTTCCACTCGTATATTATGTGTTCAAATCCTAGGCATTTTCCATTTATTCAGTATCTGTAAAGCCAGACCTCCCTATTCCTCACACATTCCATCCTACCACCACTCTTGTTCTATAGTCTCCTGAGACGGTCTCCTAGTATGATTCTCTCGATCTCTTTCCTCATGCTCAGTCTTGTCTTCTCTTTTTCTCCTGGATTCTCTTTTCCTCCTTTCTGTTGTTTTTCTCCTGGTTTGTTCTCTCTCCTCTCTCTCTTCTCTTTTTTTCATTTTTTTTTTTCTCCCTCCTCCTCCGTTTTGTTCACCTTTTAATCTACAATCTCCTCCTAATCTTCGGCCTTCCCCTCTTTTTTTCCTCCTTTTTTCTTTCTAAATATCCCTTTTCTCATTTTTATTTTCTCCCTCTTTTTTTTCGTCCCTTTTTCTTTACCGTCTTTCTGTCTTTTCCCCTCTTTGTTTTCGTCTTATTCTCTAGTTTTTTCTCACAGATGTTTTCTTCCCTCGGTTTCTGCCACCTTTTCTCTTTTTCTCTTTTTCTTTCTCTTTCTCTCTTCTTTTCCGTTTTCCCCTTTTTTGTCCTCTCCTTTTTCTCTTTTTTCCCTTCTTTCTCGTTTTCTCCCTTTTCCCTTCCCATTTGTTTCTTCTTTCTCCTTCCTTTTGTCTCTCCCCCTTTCTTCTTCCTTTTCCCCCTCGCATCTTCCTTCCTCTTTCTCTTTTTTCTCTTTTCCTTCTTCTTCTTCCCCCCCCCTCTTTCCTTCTTTTCTTTTTCTCTCTTCTCTTCTCCTCCCTTGTTTCCTTTCTTCTCTCTTTCTCTCTCCCCCCTTTCTCCCCCCTCCCCCTCCTTTCTTCTCCCTCTCCTTCCTCCCTCCTCCCTTCTCTTTTCTTTCCCCTCCCCTTCTTTTCCCTCCTCTTTTCCCCCCCTCTTTCTTTTTCTCTTTCTTTCCCCCTCTTTTCTTTCCCTCCTCTTTCTTTTTCTCCTTTTCTCCCCTCTCTCCCTCCCTCCCCTCTTCTTTGTTTTCTCTTCCCCCTTTTTTTTCCTCTTCCTTTCCTTTCTTTTTTTTCTTCTTCTTCTTTTCTTTTCTCCTCTTCTTCCCTTCCCCCTCCCTCTCTTTTCCCTTTCCCCTCTTTCCTTCTTAGTTCTTCTTTCTCACCTCTGGTTTGCCCCTCCTTCCTCCTCCCCCTCTTTCGTCTTTTTTTCGCTTGACCTCTCTGGGTTTTCCTGCCCTTCTCTTTTGTCTGTTTTTTTTTTTTCGCTTTTTCCC